>JANEYF010001618.1:0-400322 GCA_029963845.1 Rhamnusium bicolor | reverse complement strand
AATACGATCTTTGTCATTTTGTGTACCTAACACTACTTCTATATATTTACGCATAATAAATCAATGATTTTAAAATATGTATATCTATTATTTATTTTGTTTCCTTGAATGATTGTTTGGTTGTGTTTTCACCATGCAGATATCCAACTTAAATTTATAAATCGCTGTTCACATTTTTCTGTTAGTAATATCGAAGAATGAAAACATTCGATTCATTCTAAATACTATATTAGTAGATTTAAGATATAAAATTACAGGAAATACTGATGCGTATTTTTTTAACCTGAAAAATACGATTATTTAGTTTCATAAAATGACAACAAATAAAATATTTGTATTTTTTTGTTTAAAAAAATGCATCAGTATTACCTGTAATTTTATGTATTAAATCTATGATATTTAGAATGAACCAAATGTTTTCGTTTTTCAATAATACTAACCGAAAAATTGTATCATCGATTTAAATCTATCTTGACGACGCGGAAGAGCTATTAAAATTTCTTTGTGTCAAAACATTGTTAGAGAACGTGTTTTAATATTAAATATTCAGTTGTACATATCTAAAAAATATGTTAAATGAAAATATCAAATTTCGAAATTCGCTATTTCAAACTGAAAATATTTTAAATGATAATATGAGTAGTAGTAGTAGCTACTTATTTTACTAGGCAAGTAGGCTACAATGGGCCCTTTTTACCTATGGACCTACAGTTTATCGTGGACTCAGAACCACGGTCTTCGACTGTCAACGGTAACCCACCACCTGGGCCTGCCCGTCTACACCGCTAGCAGAGTGGCAAACCTCCTGGGTAGGTCTCTTCGACAGGGTTTGCCTCTCCGCCTGCATCAAGTTAGCGGCCTACCCGGGATTGTCTGTTGACAGCCTACCGACTGCGACTGTTAGACGACCTATCGTTCATGCATCCAGTTGCCGGACTCGATCAGTGCTGCTTACTGATCGAATATCGGAAATTAAACGGATGTCCATACCTCATCCCCAAATAATAAATGAGTAACTATGATAAAATGAAGATTTTATTATAACGTTTTCAACATTTAAGAGTACAAATATATAAGTATCTTGTGGTATAATTTTTTTCGTAGAAGCCATCGTTTTTGAAAGAAAGGGTATCAAAAAAAGTAGTTTTTTGGGTTTTTGAAAATATGATAATTTAGTACAAGATATTTTAGTTACCATGTAGACAAAAAGAGGTAGTCAAATAGATGTAGACTAACATACTGGTACTTAATACCAAATTAATAATAACTAATAAATTTTAGTTTAAAAAAAAAAGACAAATATTTTTCTACATCTCGAAAACAAAAACCCCAATAGAAAATTTATATATATATACAAAATAACTTCATTTTGTTGACATCTAACAGTTGTTAAAGTTATTAGTATAAAACTGTCTCACCCTGTTTGTACAGGGTGACTGGTAGATCGACGTATTCCTTTGAGGGTGTGTTAGTGAAGCTCATTTAGCAATTGATTTAACCGTTATATCCATTATGATAAGCCCAATAGCTTTTGAGATATTTTAATGCAGATAGTTTTTTTACAACAAGTGAAGGTTTTATCTTGTATTTGTATCTTATTAAAGAATTTAACATAATTTTTGTTACATAATTTGTACCGTGTAAACTAATAATTAAAATGTCTCAAAAACTATCGAGTTTTGCATATGGATATTATGATTAAATCAACTGCAAATAAGCTCGCTACTAACACGCCTTCAAAGGAATACATCGATCTACCAATCAACCTCATATGTATGCTCGCAGAATACTCTACGACTTGCAAGAATTCTTTCTGTGGTAGCAATTCTTTTTCTAATGACAGGAATAAAATTCTGCTAGATCCAGTATATATTTATACAATGTTTACAAAGTGAGATTACCAGAACAAAAAAGGAGTATTTGCTGTCATTACTAGGTATTTATTATTTATACAGTGTAAGCTGCCTAGTGATTACAAAGTCAGCTATTAGCGGCAGGAAAAGCTCTTTTCTCGTTATAAGGTAGTAATGCTGTAAAAAATACGAGCTTATTAACTGTAACAAAAACCTATTAAGGTTAAAATAGGGCTCTGACTCCTGATAGCAAAGTTATCAACCTACGGCAATAAATAAATATTTAAAAAAAAACTGTTTTTAACGATAAATAAGTGCGTCTTAGCAAAATCGTTCTTGTTGCGATTACAAAGCAGTCTATTTGGAGCTTATTTAATGCAGATTTTTTTTGGGGCTAGTCAATTTTTATTTATGGTTACTAGAAATTTCCTTCAGTGTATAAACGTCAGATTCCTTTATATAAGTCTAGTCAATATTGCGCCAATGTTTGGTTTCTTTATTGGAGAAATGTTATATCCAACATTGAACCTATGTTTGGTTTCTTTATTGGGTACCTATTGTATGCAATATTAACCTATGTTGTTTCAGCAAATTTTATTCATTGTTACGCTCATCAACTAAATTTAATTTTACAAAAAGCATCAAGTCAGGATAAAAGCATAAACATTTTTTTACTAATTTACATTTTTCATTTAGTTATGCCTCATTGTGATATATTGTTCAATCAATTACAAAAATGTAATATCGATGTCATAACAGTAAATAAGTGTATTGGCGCTTTTAATAGTAAAATTGAAGACATCAGAAATAAAATTTTGAATAACTATTTGGAGGAGACATCCATGCAGTCTGTCCAGAGATGTAAAACGGAATAATCAAAAAGGAGAATTTCATTAGAAGTTTGTGATATAATTACATCTGAGATCAAAAACAGGTTTGGCTTCAGTAATCATTTAGCAGTGTCTCAGTTATTTCACGTAGATCGTTTTAAAGATTATAAAAAAAGCTTTCCTCAAAATATGTTTAAATTAGTTAAAACGGAGTATCCAGTCATAAATCATTTGAAACTTAAAACTGAGTTAAAAGTATTATATAGCCAAGAAGATTTTTCCAATAGTGAAGGTGCAGTTGCTTTGTTACAGCTTTTTATTAACAATAATTTGTGCAATACTTTTTCTGAAAGTGTCAAACTCTTAAAAGTCTTGTGTACTCTCCCTATGACTACCGTCGAAAGTGAACGTTGTTTTTCCACCTTAAAAAGAATAAAGACATTTTTAAGAAATACCATGGGTCAGGAAAGGTTATCTTCTTTAGCTATGCTTACCATAGAAAGGGCATTAATAAAGGAGATAAAAAACTTTAATGAAAAAAGTAATTGACCACTTTGCATCTCAAAAAGACCGGAGGATCGACTTGGAATTTAAATCACTTTAAAAGGTAGGTAATACAGTAAACTTTTCTAATTGAGCTCCCTATCTCTTGACCCACGAACCGCCACTGATGTGGTAAATGTCGGGCGTGATCCTGACAATAAATTTGTAATACTAATAACTTCTAATATTTTAACATTAGGTGAGAGGGGGCATATACCAAAGGATTTTGGGCAAAGGTGGAACAAAAGTTTCATATATCATTTAAAATTGCTAACAGCCTTCAACGGACTTCCAGTCTTATTATGTAAATAACTATTACTGATCCCATATATCACTTTACCGGGCTAGATCAGTAAAAGTGTATTTACCACTTAAGAAATTTACCAAAAATAGTTCACTATCTAGACAGTTGTAGAAACATTGATTTTTTAAGTTCAAAACAATTCAGTAAAGCCCGAATTAAAATATTACAATTAGTTTTAATCTTAATCTGAATCCCCATTACATAATGTTAATAAACAACTAACAAAACATAATTTCTCACTTCCATCTCTGTCACTCTGTCTATTTATCATAATTCTACAGAAACAGTTCACGTGTTTAAAGCTGAACTGGGGTATTTACCAGGTTTTTAAATGCTTCTAATCAGACATGTCAAAACATAAAACCATGGGATTATTCGAAGCAAATCATGCCATCTAAATTTTAAGAGCGATTAACAACTAGTTACCTACCAAAATAAAATATTATGCATGTAGTGTCACGATATATAAACAATTATTAGACTATTCATTGTTCATTGAGTAATGTTTAGTTGATCAAGTTTATATCACAATTATTTATAACTCTTCTCTAATTTCCTGTATATATATCAAAATAAATTGTCCTCTATTTGATTGTATTCAACAAGCGTTTTTGATTGACGTTTTAGATTAGCGCGGAAAGCTCGTCGTGTTTATTTTATGCTACTATGAGATTTTGCATATATAACGGTATTTTTAAGGAGACAATAAAAAAGACACACCTCGGCATTTTGTATCACTTGCAACGGAAAAATAAATAGCTTTTATATTTTGTCATTTTGTAATTTGTATAAAATCAGTTTTTGACAAAAACAATTTTTAACGAAGTCAAATTGAAAAGTTAGCCGACTAATCAGAACAACAAATTGTCATGAATTTTTCAAATTGCAGTTTGTTTAGAATGCGATCTTTATTATATTTTAAATTAATTAAAATACATTCCAGAAAGTACCAAATATGTCCTAACAATATTCTAAAGAAGGTACAATATTCAGAAAAAAAGGCCTCGGCCCAAATGAAATTTTTGATCAGTAATACTTGGTTTAATTTTGCAATTGGTTTTTCACCATTCCACTAATTAAGAATGCAACTGTAAATATAATCAACTCGCATTTTATTTTCGAATAGTTCTTGGGAGAATTGCATTCATTTTCTCTTCATCTGATCTCTGCTTTCTATTGCCTTCACGTACTTCACACAGATATAAAATTCATCATTAAAAACAAAGTAAATTCAATGTATACCTCCCGAATCACATTAGTTTCATCAATTATTTATTGTCCCAAGAATCGTCACTGACAGGCTCCAACGCTGAAGCTGAAAATATGTATTAAATAAATAGACTCATCAGTATCATATATTAATGGCATAAAAGATTATACACTATTGGACTCGATATCATGCAAAACCTGCGTTTAATGTAGCAGACAGTGTTGGAATAATATAAAACTTGTAGACAGCAAAGACAGTTGCGTCCATCGTCCGTCCCATAAATGAATGATGTTATTGTAGTGTTGCTTATAATTATTACATATATTATTCCACCTCGGATTAATAAAATAAAGATAAAACACCTATAAGAGATACACTTATTATTATGATCGATACATAAACAACAATTAGCATGTTTGCATATCAACGTATTCAAAACAAACTAGGGGCGACTCCAGGCCTCAGCGTTTATTTTAATGCTTTTGCATAATTTAAAACAATAAGAATACAAAATTTATTTGCATGAGTAAAGTATTTTTCAATGCTATTCTGCTGTTGAAAATTGGTTATAGTTAAACCATTTTCCAGTGCATTGACTGGTAAAATAAATTCTGCAGTTTATTTTTTTATAAAAAAAGAATTTTTACACTTGTTCGGAATTGTTCTCGAAAATTTGCAGCTGAAGTTGTAACTTCAATATTTCTGAAATGTTAATAAAATATATAACATTATGCAGGTATAAAACTAATATTTTTCTGTTACCAGTAGTTATTTATATAGATATGTACCGTTTATTTCAAATTTATTTGCAACAAAAAAAACATCGGCTTCTTTAAGAGGGTTAATCAAACCAGTGTTTGTAAAGTAATTTTTCAAAATTTATTTCTTCCATACGGTTTGGTCAAATTACACCAAATTTGGAGGATCAGTAGTTGAAAGTGTACTAGAGGGTACATGTATATCTATTTTAATTAATTTTCACTTTATGTAGGGAAAATTTATACTGTAAATATAAGTGAAATTTAACCGTGATTGGCTCCTGAATTATCATATCAATCGGTAAAATCGAGGTAAAATTCATACATGTCTTCTAGAATGAATCTTCATAATTATGCTCAGCAAGTTTCAAACTCTTATTCCGTACTATTTGGTTAAAATTAATTTTCTAAATAAGTATCTTTGTCACTACAAATGGAGCAAGGAAGTGTTACCTCTATCGGGAATCGCACCTCAATGAAGTCGGTAAATAAAACGTCCAGTGAAGGTATAGTCAAGAGCAAAATTATTCAGCGGCGTATGTATAAAAACTTTCTAGAGAGTGACACAGCTATCCGAAGCTTTTTCCCGACTAGGCCCCTTAACGGCGGTAAATAGATCAAAGAAGCCGACGTTTTTTATGTTGCAAATAAGTTTGAATTAAACTGTATACAGTGCGTTTACAATGAAAGGAGTAAATTCAATATAATCTGAACAACGTGGTTTTGCAAAAAACGCTCGGACACGTCTATTTTCAAATTTGAATTGGCACATTTTGAGGCATACGACAAGTCAATGTCACTTCCGGTTGTTCCGAAAGTGACATCAACTTTGGTATTTTAAATGTAACACCCTGTATCATTGTACGAATTTGTATAGACGATAAAAAGACGTTTCCAAAGATGTAATAAACAGGTTTTTAATATGAATACTTTTTATTATTTACAAAAAACTTGAGATACTAACTTGTTCCACTAACATATTTTTTAAGTTGTGAAAAGTAATTGAAGTTTCTATTATCAGGTGTCTGTAATTTCAGGTGTCCATTTATTTACCATAAAAATGAATTTAACGGAAACAGAGCGAATTCAGTTTTCAGTTGCTTGTAATGATTGGTTTTTAGTGATAGAATTCGTAATCAGGAGCAGGTATGTACCTTATTTAATGAAAATCATCCTGACCGTCCACCGATTAGACAATCATGAGTGATTAAAAAAAATTTAGAGAATTTGGCCACTTTAGAGATTCACCTAAAGGCCGACCAGGCCTTCAAGTACCTATTAAAGATGTTAAGGTAAATGTTGGGTTACATGTTCAAGAGAATCTCTATGTGACGGTTAGAGAACTCTCACGAAACTAAGATTTGACAAAGGGATCAGTATTAGAAATTCTTCGAGCAGCTAAATATCATCCCTATAAAGTAAAATTGGTGCATGAATTGTTAGAAGATGACTTTGATCGAGGAATTCAATTCTGCGACAAATAAATGGAATGCACAATGAAAACTTAAATTTAATACAACACTTTCTTTTTCTGATGAGGCTACTTTAAGTGATCACGTAAATAGACAATATTGCAGATACTGGGCGACAGAGAATTCGCATTAAATGCAAACAGAGAACTCTATTTATAATTTCTTCAATTGGAACGTTTCAACAAGACACCTTTACATTATGCAATTGCTGTTTGTCAATTTCTAGATGCAACCTTTCTCAATACATGGATTGGTAGAAAAGGGACCTATTGTGTGGTCGCCGAGATCACCTTTAGATTTTTTCTTATGGGGTTATTTAAAATCCAAAGTATATGTGAATCGACCTAACAATCTTAATGACTTAAAAGAGAGAATACGTCAGCAAATTCGACTAATCTCACCAGAAATGATTCACAATGTCCAACAAGAAATAAATAATCGAATTTTAAAATGCATAGAAGTAAATGGGCAACACAGTGAACATGTAATAACATTTTTAGAAAGTTAGTGCAGTAAATTAGAATTTCAAGTTTTTTATAAATAATAAAAAAAGTATTCATAATAAAAACCTATTTACTACATCTTTGCAAACGTCTTTTTATCATCTATACAAATCCATACTAAAATTTAGGGTGTTACATTTAAAATAACAAAATTGATGTCACCTCCGGCACAACCGGAAGTGACATTGACTTCCGTATGTCTCAAAATATGCCAATTCAAATTTGAAAATCGACGTGTCTGAACGTTTTTTGCAAAACCACGTTGTTTAGAATAAGGCTGGGAATTTTCCAGATTTTAGTATTCGAATATTCATTCGAAAAAATATTCAAATATT
This sequence comes from Rhamnusium bicolor, assembly GCA_029963845.1. Taxonomy (NCBI): domain Eukaryota; kingdom Metazoa; phylum Arthropoda; class Insecta; order Coleoptera; family Cerambycidae; genus Rhamnusium; species Rhamnusium bicolor. The sequence continues at coordinate 392,514 of JANEYF010001618.1, read as the reverse complement.
CGAACTATTCGGATATTCGAATAATTGGATTATTCGAATTATTCGAATAGGTATTCGAATTATTCGGATATTCGAATATTAGGATATCCAAATTATTCGAGTATTCGGATATTCGAATAATTCGAATTATTCGAATACCTATTCGAATAATTCGAATATTCGAATACTCGAATAATCCGAATTATTCGAATAGGTATCCGAATTATTTAGTTAGTATTTTATTTTAGGATTGAGGTGCTATTCACATTTAACTACTGAAACTTAAATAAAACGAAAACAGAGCTAGTTTATTATACTTCTGTGTCATAACTATTTTTCCTTTTCGAAAAAAATAAAAGTGCTCTAAAATTAGAATGTTTTTAAAAAAACACGCAGATTGTGAAGGTAAAACAAATACATGAAAAGTCAATAGTTAAATATTTACAGGTTTTCTAAAATTTAAAATTTAATTTTAACCCCTGCCTTAGTACAGTAAGAATAAGGTAGAGGCGAGAAAGAGATGGAATAGTTTGACTGGGAGTAAAACGTGCCACTAATGTGGTCTATTTATGTATTTGGATTTTAGAATAGGTACCTACCTATACCTACTATCTACCTACTTTGGTTGGATTCATACTGCATACCTATTTGTACATAATTTAATCAGATATTTTAATATTCTAATTTACTCAAATATAATCGAATATTCGGATACCCGAATATATTCGAGTAATCGAATATTCGAATATATTCGAGTCTTCGAATATTTCGAATATTTCGAATATTCGAATATTCGGATAATTTCCCATTAGAATAATTCGTATTCGAATACTCGAATATTCGATACTCGTATTATTCGTATTCGATTCCCAGCCTTAGTTTAGAATATACTGAATTCCTTTCATTATGAACGCACTGTATGTATAGTATACCTGATCTACCACTTAAAACTCCTCCCGTATTCTTATATTCTTTAAGCAACGACTATGTCCGGCACATTAAGTTGTAGGTATTTTTTAAGTTCTTTAAATGTGCATACAGAGCAATCCAAAAAAATTTTTTGATGAAGTTGTTACGATAATAAATTTAATTTTCTTGAATGTTTTTTGAAATAAATGTACTGTAGCCTTATCTGGTATCCTCAGTATCAGATACACATCAAGCAACTCGAGAATGTTCAAAGACGTTTTTTGAAATTTTTATCATTTCGCATAGATAATTACTACCCGGTAAGAGGTTATGATCATACCCTATTACTTCAAAGATTTGATATCTTATCGCTGAGTACTAGAAGGGTGCTTAACAGTTTATCGTTTTTATTTAAGTTGTTCCACGGTAACGTGGATTCATCGGCGTTACTATCTATGTTTAATATACGCGTCCCTAGAACTGGCTCTCGCATAGAAAGCATGTTCTATTGTCTGAATGCAAGAACTAATGTACTTTCAAATTCTCCGGTATTTATAATGTCGCACAATTTTAATGTAATATCAAAGTTTTGTGACCTTCACTATTGTACTTTAAATGAAGTATTATCTCTAGGAAAACAATATTTTATTAGTTAGTGAATTTATTTTCTTGCATGATTTATTCAACTTATTTAATTTAATTTAATTTAATTTAATTTAATTTAATATTTTGTTTGATTTTTATTACTTATTTTGTCCTGTAATTGGATGTACATCTGTTGGGCAATAAATGTATTATTATTATTATTATTATTATTATTATAAATGCATATATTCAAATCTTATGAAGATATGAAACAAACCACACACCTGAAATTCAAAAATTCAAACAAATTAAAATAATTTTGGATCCATCTTTTCCCTCAATCTCGGCGCTAGGATTGTTAGGAATATAGAGCGCCTATTTACTAAATTTTGTGTTGCCAAGTTTGCATGAAATCATGAAAAAGAAATAAAACTCCTCACTTCACTTCGCTACAGATAAAGTTTGCACTTTTAATAATAAATTAATGTTTTTAATAAAGAAAAGCATTATAAATGAAAAAAATGTATTTATATAATACCGCGCGCTTATATTAGATGAATGGACTATAGTGCACAATATTTTACAACATGATTTTACTTAGATACGCACCACTTACGCGGTCTAGTAAATACTGTCCATAGTGAGACGTAAATCGTATGGCAACTGCTCGTAGCAACTACGAAATAGACAAGGGCTTCAAACAGAAGCGATGACAAATACCATAGGCGTAGGTAATATTATACGGTAGTATTCAAAAATATTTTTTTTATTTTTAGTTATTTTCAAAATCCAAATATTTTTGCGAATATCAGGATGTGAATATTTACAAAGTGGAACATGTGCATGTATTTAAACACCCTGTATATCTAAAAAAATATAGTGAACATTAGGCTAAGGCGTACAGAGACGTTATAATGTCAATTTTGATTTGTAGTGTGAATTCGATACAGTTCTGGACACAATATAATGATAATTATTATTTTATATTAGATGCTAGGGGTGTCTTGAAAATAGTTTTTTGCAGTTTATATCGCAAAAAATCACCGGACAATTTAAAGACAGACAGACACAGTGTAAAAAATACCGACGACAAAAAAATCATACTAAAAACTGAATAAGATCAGTGGCGTAGAAAAATGGAATAACTACCCTATCCCACCTCGCGATTTAAAGCCACTGGATATGTTGAGATACTTTTACGATAGAAAAGTATTGGAGCTCCATAAGATAGATACTTTAACCATGCTGAATATATTTTTTAAATATTCTCATCCGTTTGACAGACACCTATTACAAATATTATTGAAAAAAATAAATGTTAACACTCTGTAACTCAATAACTAGTTCATATAACAAACTGGCTTTTTTTTTCGAAATTCTGTCGCATCCGAAAGTTACCTTAATCACCCCGTGCAAGAAATATTTCCAGCTGTTGGGAGTGTCGTCCTCTAGCGGCTAGCAAGTGAACATAAGGATATTCATATTTCACGTAATAGATTTCTAAAAAAATTAATTATAGAATTGTATTTGGCTACCAGAAACATCATTATATTAGCATATCAATCTATTTGTCAGTCACAAGTTTTCTATTCTTTATTTACTTGTACTTTAGCAAATAAATTTCACGCATGCTGCGTCATCTAGATCTAGTAGCATGAATCTGCCATTTTACTAAATATTTTTGAACCTTGCTCTCCATGGATCTATGATCCATATTGCCATCTATTGGTAGTTATCGTTTAACTAATTTGAAGATGGAAACCTGTAAACAGTTTTAGACATTTTAAACATAATTCGGAAGATGGCAATATCAACCTTGCAACAGTCGTAGAATTCCTCAGATTAAGAAATTTTTAATCTGATTGTGAGAGGACACGAGTGAAACGACCCAGTACTTCATTCGCAAATATTACATTTGAGTATACGTCATTTTCATTATAAAATAAACGGTGTACATTATCAGTTAAAATCGTCTAATTTAAATGGCTGTATAGAATCAAATTGTATGTACGTATTGCAATTTCTGGTTGCAGTGAATGCAGTGTACGACCCTTGTTTATAAATAATACTTTGTAAACAAGGGTAGGACCAAAACTTTATTTTAGATATGATGGATTTAAAAACATGGTTTTTATTCTGTATAGGTATTTCCAAGTTCCAAGAGTAATCCGATTAAGCAAAAGGCAGCTGTCTTGAGTAAAACATTAAAAAAAATACATGTAATATGAATATCATTGTTCCCTGGTTGCCAGGTTTGAGGCGTGCTTTTTTCTGAATATTAAAATTTTTTTATGTATGAATCAAATATTCAATAATGATAATTTTTAAATCGTTTGCTAATTCGATGTCAACCCCTCGGTCAATAGCAAAACTTATTGAACCCAATTCGTTTATCTTTGCAATATTGCAGAAATTCATTATACCCACTTCAATTTTATTTGCGACTCTTGAGAAGAGATGGCAGTAATGTCAATTATTTGTAGTTTTTTGCTAAAAAAACGAAGAATCTTCTTAGATCATACTCTCACAATATACACTAAATAAACTGTTCTGTGAGAAAATGGTCGACGTCCTGGGTGCTAGCAATAACTAGCAGGGAAAAAATTTAAATCGTGTAGAAATATATACCATACCACAAATTTAAGTCCTACTGATTCTGTGACCATACTGATAAGCTTAAATTAAGTCACCACCTTAGAGATACTCTCTTTCTGGCACTATTTGTAGTGAGGTATGCCAGAAAGTGAGCATCTCGGAAGGTGGTGACTGTAAGCTAATGAGTATTGTACAGTTGCGGACAATAATAAATGGGACAACACATCACAGGTTTTGTTAAAATTTAGTTGTATATTGGGATTATTAATATTAGTAGACTGCATAACATTAACACTTTAAGACTGACATACATTTAAAAAGTCACTTTTACACTACACAAGACAAGCGGTCCCATTTTTATTGACCGCACTGTGCTTCATACATGGATATCTTATAATGTTTTGAAATTCATCCGTAGCATTTATCGTTTCCTTTTTTTGTTTCTTGCGATTCATAATGTTCCTGAAAACAAAGAACATTATACCCAACGACGGCAAGTTATTGTTGACAAATACCGTGTGTAAAACGGCTAATGTGGCCACCTGTTAACAAAGACCGATTGAACAAGCGAAATGGACGTAACAGTGTGTGTATTGTAGTTGGCTGGTGGGGCAGAGACCGAGCCTATCCTTATGTTCACTGGGTGTGTCTTATTCCATTTCATTTCATCCTAGTTCGCAGCCATCGCTTGTATTCTTCTTCTATGCCACACTTGGCGTTAGACATATTATGGTATCGCCAGCTCTGCATGGCGAGAATTATTTAAGATACTATTGTTACGCCACTGGACTGTGTAGACTGATTAGATGAGAATGGAATTGTACCAGAACGGCCGGGAATATTCTGGACCGTGTGAATGGATGTTTAAATAAGACGCACGGTGGACCGAGACTCAGTCTTAAGTTGAAAGTGAATGGGTAAAGAAGATATAAAGAAAGGGACTTATAAGTGTTTAAGTATGATTATAATTAAGACAGTCATTAATCTATTGTTGTTAACTATTAATTAGTTAATAAAGTAGTATATTTTACCTGGACTTTAAATCAACGAATCTATGAATATAGGTGTTTGTGGGGATAGCAAACATGTAACACTATTAAACCTTATTTTCCTTTGACGAATTACACCTTAGAAACTATTTGGGTGATTGGGGGTTCCATTTTGAAAATTTTAACTAAATCCATAGTTAAATGTGGTCTAGGTTCTCTGAGGGCACATTATATAAACGAATATTTTTTTTACTTTGATTATTATGAAAAATATCTATAATAGGGGCACTATATAGAAGGCAACGGACAGTGTCCTTAATCCCTTCCTAGTTACGCCACTGGTTCATTCCCAACCCCTGCCTTTGAGTGTTGAAGGGACGACTTATAGATTTTTACTAATACAATTTTTTTATAAACCGGTTGAAAAATATGTTCTATGGAATTTGTACTTTTTATTAAAAATACATTATCTGAAAAATAAGATAATGACAATTTCTAAAACTTTACATAGGCTCTCCATGTGGTGCTCTCTCAATTTAAAAATCCTATCGCCGACATTAATTTGTTGGAGACGGTGACTTGCCGCGGAGGGAATCCTTTATTTGTTTTATATTCTGGATGTGCCTTTGTTGCAAACCCAGATATGTATAGGTCACTCCGGCATCCATGCAGATGTCTTAGGATGCTTCCGTCTTTGAGCTGCACATCCTCAGAGAATTCCCCGCGTCGTCCTTTCTTGAGGTGGACGACTACATATTTGTCCAACCCGAACTCCATACCAATTGCAGGGGGTAAATTCTTCAACCACCCTAAGAGCGTTTTGTAGTTCGCGCTCTCCAGAGGCATAAAGTTTAAGGCCATCCATATAAAATATATGGGTGACTTATGCTTCCATTCGCTGGGTGGTCCACAGTGATATCCGCGGGTTTGGCGGAGCAAGACAACGGCAGCAATTATTATTATTATTATTAAGTTGTAGCTGAAGGACAGACATTTAATCCAGCTGCACTGTTTTCAATTTTATTCTCTTTCTCTGTTCATCCTCATAATGTTTTATATTTCGTTTGCTTGTAAAATTAGGATAGCAGTTTCGGTGACAAATTAAACCATCAAAACTTTGTTTTTTGAAAAGTTTTGGAATATAGATTCATATTTCCTTTGGTTGGTTATATTTCCAGGAGTTTCAGTCAATAAATCTTGCAAACGATTTCTCAGAACCTATGATTACAGGACCTGATTTCATTTATGCATAATTATAATTATATGGTAGAAAATTTTACTGAAAAATATACCAGCTGAAAGCATCTCGTAAATAGTAAACCAGAGAAATTCTTAAAACGTGTTGATTTATTATATAATTTCATGTAGGTCCATATACTTAACGTAAATGGGGAAATGGTTATGGACAGTTCTAAAATAAGCAACTATTTCTGTTCGCATTTTGCAAATATTGCCAGTGTTAATATATCCAATCTTTTTGGAATTATTACATCACTTCCATGCACGAACTCCAAATATAATATAAATTCTATGTATTTCTATGAGATATCAAGAAATGAACTGTTAAACGCAATCTATGGATTAAAGAATAAAAAATCATTCGGACTGGATGGCATATCAGCACCATTACTAAAAAATATTATTTTAAGTTTAATCAACCCTTTAATCTATCTGTTAAATGAAGCAATCCAAAATGGAGCTTTTCCAGAAATATTCAAAACTTCTAAAGTAGTGTCAGTTCTTAAAAAAGGGATGTAAGAGTGATATCGAAAACTACAGGCAAATAAATTTATTAACTTCACTATCGAAGGGATTTGAAAAGGTTATATATAATCGCTTAGTGGCTTTTATCAACATAAACAATTTACTTTGTACCTCACAACACGGGTTTCGAACAGGAAGATCAATAGAATCTGCTTCGACCAGTCTCTTTAATTTTGTTTATAGTGAGCTAGATAAAGGCAAATATGTAATGTCAATATTATTTGACCTATCAAAGGCTTTCGATTCGGTAGATCCAACAATTCTAATAAATAAATTACAAGCTTTAGGTATTAGAGGAAATATTTTAAATGTCCTCAAGTCCTATATGGAATCCAGGAAAATCTTAGTAAATTATAATGGTGTTAACTCTGAAGCAAAAGATGTCTCCCTGGGAGTACCCCAAGGTTCCATACTGGGGCCATTGCTATTTCTGTTATATATTAATGATCTGCCTGACCATATACAGGAAGGATTCACTGTCATCTATGCAGATGATACATCGGTATCAGTCTCAGCTGACTCCCCTGTGGAACTGTGTTTGAGAGTTGCTAATGTTCTATCTCAAATGAATGACTGGTGTTTTAGAAACAGACTGATACTTAATACCAACAAAACTGTTTTCATTAATTTTAATCTCAAAAGACCGTGTTTACTTGAAGAATTACCATTAAAAGACAATGCCACATTCTTGGGTACACAAGTAGATTCAAATTTACTGTGGGACTTGCAAATAAATAAAGTGTGTAACAAGCTAAGTTCCGCATATTACGCGATATTGCAGTTATCAGATACGCTTAACGAGGCTGGACTAATAACTGTTTACTATGCTTTAGCAGTCTCCCATATGTCTTTTAATATCATGGTGTGGGGCAGGTCAAATCAGTTATATCGCGTGTTTGTTCACCAAAAAAAGATTGATCAGATTAATATTCAAAATAAAATACAGAGAGAGCTGTAGAGATACATTTGTTAATAAGAAAATATTTACAGTTCCATGCATCTATATATATAAGTGCTTAATTTTTGTCAAATACAATTTTAAAGATTTCTGTACATTATCAGATCGACACACCTATCACACAAGAAACAATGAATTGTTAATGATACCACATCACAAAACATCTAATTTTAAACACTCGCCATATTATAATTGCATTACACTGTATAATAGCTTACCTGACAATATAAAATGTCTTAAAATGAATAAATTTAAAATGGAAGTTAAAAAACTACTATTACTAAGGGGTTATTATAGTGTAGATGAATTTTTAAATAAACCTGATGGTTAGTTTCCTCATTTTTGCATGTTATGTACGTGTGTATGTATTGTATGTATATGTGTATGTGTAATGTACCTATGTGTTTGTGTGTGTGTATATACATGTATATGTATATGTGTGTATATATATGATACGTTGTTGTTTTTTATTATTTATTCTTATTGTTAGTTTCATACCTTATATATTATTAGCACATATCTGATATACTTATTTATATAATGCAAATATGCAGTTTTCTGTATATTATATATTATTTGACATATCTAATATCATGTAACATGATCTTATAGATGAATAAAGTAAATATGAATAATATGAATATAAACTGATTTAGTACTCAACAAATACACTTGTTTATTCTGCAGTACAAATATTTTCAAAAAATTAATTTTTAAGAGTACAAATACGCGTGACTATTTAACGATGGGCCATTGCGGGAGGTACCGCGGTAATTGAGTGTTTTCGTAAATGCTGTAGAGTAAAATAAAAAAAGTTTGGGTAATTATCAAAATGAAAACGCATTTATTTAAATACAGAGGTGCTATTTAAATACAGGGGGGTATCTTAATCAAATTATTTCATCTTCATTATATTACTATTTCATACGAATGCAGGCCATTGATTCCGCATTCATTTACTCTACAGGATTTACGAAAACACTATATAGTAGTACAGGCACGGGCATCTACAGCGAGGTTGAGACCGCCGATAAGCTTCAAAAATTGACATCATTATACATTATTAAATATCTTGCAATATTAGGTTTTCAAAAAATCTGATTTAAGATCCGACGTAATCTGGGAAATATTACGCACATTTTACAAAGGATAATTTTTTTTTGATAGATATAATAGTTTAAGATATGGTCGTGGGAAGCGAAAAGTATAGGAGGAATAATTATTTTTTTGCCGTAGTCGAATCGAGAAAATGAGGACTTTTGATTTTTACTGCCATATAAGCTCCTGGTAGAGGACGTTTCTTTGTTTATTTTAAAAATAGAAGTTCTACAGAAAATTTCATTATTTTTAGGGAAAATATGCCTCATGATTAGCTCCATCACGTGGTGTGATTAGTTAGAAAATTCTGATTTCTGCCCTTATGTACATGACGATTTTTCTTACAAGTGGATTCGTAATATACAGGGCATATGCAACATACATCTGGCAAGGTCATACATTTTACTCTAAAAAAGTGCCAAAGGGGTTAAAAACTAAGCGACTCTTGTCAGCGTGAGCACTATTTGTAAAAAATAAATTGTATACATTACAAAAAAAGGACAATTAAAATCGTTCTCTCTAGAAGACAGCCTATCATAGTTTTTGTTTGCAATAGTATTTTCTATAAATAGTTTTATGACCATCAAATTCGATTTGTTTATCTCAGAAATGAGTTTTAGATGCAACAACTAGTATACCCAGCCAACATTTTGGTTTAATTTGACGTCGAGATTCTCAAAATTATTTATAATAAATTTAGTCGCAAAATTGGAATTAGCCATATTCAAGTAAAATTTACGTTGACGCGACGTGGAATCGAATGGAGAATAAGACGACGTCGAAAATTAGTTAAATTGACTAAGGTAGATCAAATTATATATCTTCCTTGTAGTTGCACAGTACGTTTGGTTACCAATACGTATTTAGGTACATTTGACTTCATTTTGACATCAAGTTGACTAGTTTTAGGTAAAATCTACGAATTTATGTACAAATGGCAAATGACTCCTAGTAAAAAAAAAAGAATTTTATACTTATTTGGTGTTTCTCGCTGTAAGTAGTATTGTTGACAGTCATCTACAAAATTGAAGACATCTAATTTATAGTAAAATAGAAAATAAATGAATGTCGATGATAAAAATAAATCCAATTTAATTGCGTTGCGTCAGATGTTCCCGGTTGTTAAAATTAATGCACCGAAAAATTTTCCATGCATATTAGCACCTGTACTACTAAAAATAACTATACACTTCCAAAATATTCATTAATATGAATATTCCTATTGTCACGTGAAAAAAATATAATTGAAGAGTCCGGTGCAAAAAGGGAGCAGCTCCATCTGTATGAATTTTTCAGGAGACGGTAAAAAACTGTTTTAACTTAAAAATATGTATTTTTTCGTGTTTCTACAAACACCAGGTTGTAGTTTAGTAAGGGATACATAATACATAATGTGTTTACATTTCACACTTTTAAATAATTTCGTTAAAGTATAGTAATAGAAAAAATTTAAATAAGAAAACAATAATTTTTATGTAGAACTGAGTTACAAAATTAATATACTTTATTAGAGTAATTAATATTAAACATCTGTGAAGCTGTCTTCAGACTGGTTAGGCTGTTCTTCTCCTTGGTACCTAGGCCCCTCGTTTTTTAAAACATTTGAATTTGCAGTTGCAGTCACTGCCCAGTTTTTCTTTCTTCTTTTACACACTTCTTATTTTTCAAACCCATGTATGACTTTCCTTCAGCTCTCCGTTTCTCGGCCACGTTTCTTTTCCATGTACTCTCATCTTTAACTCGTTTCTTGCAAATCTTCTTTCCTTTCTTTTCAGTTTCTTGTGAAATGTTATCACTTTCAGAGTTACTTTCGATCAACGATGAAACCTCAGCACTTAAATTAAACACAGAAAAACGCCTACTAGGTTCATCCGGATAAAAATCAGGGTTATTGTCAGAATCGTCAAAATGTTCATCTGGGCTACTTCTGCTCGACATATTTTACCGATTTCAAACACCGAAAAGAGAATTTTAAAACTATAAAACTTTTAAAACACTAGACCGACTTTACTTATAATAATACACCCCGAGCTATCGACTTAAAGACGCACTATGACCCATTAGAATGACAAGTAAACAGAAAATGCATGCAGATCAAATTGGTACTTTTTTAAACATTGCAGGTGCTGCATCAAAGCAGCAAAACATGAACTAGTTCGGTGCAAAAACAAGACAGCTCCGGAGCTGCCCCTTCTTGCACCGAATTGATAAAGGGGACATAAATATTTCCCATATAACATCCAAACAAATTAACGGAGCTGCCTCGTTCTTGTACCATTCAATAGACCATCTTTTTTATTACCGTGTTCCACTATAAAAGTGAAATTCGTCCAAAATTGGAGCTGTCCCCTTTTTTACACCGGACTCTGCAATTATAGTTTCAGTTTCAGCCAGTATGTTATACTTGTTGAATATGACTTAACAAGTATAATTATGTATTCTTTTAACCTTTTCATCAGTTCGTTTTCATACACTCATTTCGAACATTTCAATTTCAAATCGTACAACAGTGGTAAAAAAATATGGCGTCTTGCATTAATTTGACCTTAAGGCTAACTGCCTTTGAAAATTTGACAAGGGATAATTGACTAAATGGTTGAAGTCCAGGTTGATAATGTAGGTAGAATTTATCGACGTTGTCGACCTAATATTACTTTAAAGGAGCATAATAAAGGCGACCAAATAGGTTGCTAATGTAGGTACAAATTACATAGGATTTTCAACAAAATCTACCTAGTTAGAATATTCTACGATTATGACGATTTCCAGTCACCAAAAAGGTAAATATTATCTAGTTATACTACCTATTTTGACTAATAGAAATTTAACTTTAAGGTAATGTCTTGTAGATTTTTTTAGTTGTTTTTCCCTTGCTACTAAAAGTACTTCTAAGCAAAATAGTGTATAAGGTAGATTTATTGGTATTATTTACGTAAATTTAAATATAGAGTAAAACCAATAGGTAAATTTCTATGGGATGTGTATTTTTCCAGTCAATTTTACGTCATAACTACCTCAACAAGTAAATTCGTCTTTTACCAAGTCAAGTTATAGCTAATTTTATGAAAAATGTTTGCTGGGTATCATTTAGTATAATTCAATGTCCACGTTACTGTTTAATTAAACCACCACAATATTCCTAAAATGTATTTTATTTGTGGAACTGCAAATTTTCATCTCCAAACATTTTAAAAAATCTAAATAAGAAATATCTAAATAAGTATACTGTCTATACATTCACCCTTATCTCTTCGATAATTTTATAATCTTGACAAAATAAGCATAAAAATAAATATTTTCCCAGTCAAGCACAATACAGAATATATGTCCATTTTGATTGACATCCATACATTTCGCACCATGCGATAATAATATATATCTTAACTAAATAACTAGAGCAAAAAACATTTTTTGCAATGTACAGATCTGAATGTCTCAGATGCAGATCTCCAAATATAACCATTTTAATAAACATGTTTCCAAACTTTAATTTCTTTATGGTAAAAAAATAAAACATGTTAATTAAAATTTTGGGGCTGACAAAACACAGAAACAATCAAACGCACCAGGCATATTTTTGAGCAATCTTGAATTATTATTTTACAGTTACAAAACTTCGTAGATATCCAACACATTAAATTACCTACAAATTGCATTAATTTTGTTAAAGTTCAAAGGCGGTTTTCTGATACAAATCGTTAATTTGTAATAAATTATGAGCCTTCGTTAAGAAAAAATTAATTTAATTAAAAGCAATATCAACTTCAATGAAATGTAACCAACATAACAATTTCATATTTGGCACCAAATGTTTTTTTTACAACATATTTACACAAAATGCTGAAAAATTGAGATGAAATAATAAGGTTAACGAAAGTTTTTGCTTTAATTTTTAGAAATATATATATAAAATGTGACCTTCAAGAAGATAACTGGCTAATAGACAAACTGATATATCCAGCATGACATGAATCTCATTTGTTTTGAATCTGGTATACAAGGTGTTCAAACAAATACGCATCACAAACTAGAAGTAAGGACATTTCTATTAACATTAGTTTGGAAGTGTTTCCCTCCTCTGAAAACCACACCCACAACATTAGTTATAGAGATTTCTTACACAGGTTACTACATATAAACATATGGTTCATTTCAGAGATATAAGCAGGGAAAATAAAATAGATAAGAGTCCAAGACCGATAGCTACTACTGCCTCATAGTTGACAGACGGACATACATACACAAATAAAAGCAAAAGTATAAAACAAATAATGAAATACATATTGCTTGATAAGAATGTATTATTCAGAATGACTGAAGTCTGTCTGTCTGTCATTAACATACATGGTCACGTTCTGATTCATGGTTGTTAAATTATTATTTTGAACACATGTCAGTATTCCAGGGTATGCTGTGGTTTGTTGAATTTGTTTACTGGCTATTTATATTGGAGACAAAGCCTTTTGAACAGTCAAAATTCTTAGTATAACATTAACAACCTTATTACACCTGTCAGTTGTTTCATCCATTGTCACCCACAAAAATGTACATCCTCTATCACATTCCCCAAAACACTTTTATACACACTTGGCGGCTATGTTCACACAATGTATGGCTAGGTAGGTAAGTAAAGGAAAACCTGATACATATTTTGCAAAGAAACCTCTAAACTCAGCATTGTTGACTACTTTCCAAGACAGATTACATGCACAAAACATGACACAAATCATAAAAAACTCCTCATTTGTAACTGTAGCGGCAATAATCTGTCGATGGATAAGCCGAATTTAAATGTCTGTCACAATCATGGCGTGTATGAAATACATAACATCGATTGCATGGAGTACATTTTTTGTAGTTTATGTACAAATGGTATTGATTGCCTTATTGCTAAGAGTGTTTTATGTGAGAATCAAACCAAACACCATCATGAAAAGAACTGCACACTTTCGTGTTGCTAAGTTAACTGGAGAGAATGTGCCAAGCTATGTATAAGATTACATACAAGTATCCCGGTTTCCTGCACCTTTCTTCCTCAATACTGGTTATACTGGTTGCATATATTACAAGTATATAAATAAATAGACATGAATTTTTATGTGGTGTATTCATTTATATTTATATTTTTTTTTATAACTACCAGTTCTGCAAAATGGCAAATAATTCTAACATCTGGATATATTAAAAAAAAAAATTCATAAATTCACCGACAAAGGTGCCGTAGAGCGGCTTTCCCTTTCTTACACAGGAATTTACCGAAATAGTAATATTTTTGATGTCATCAGATAAACAAATAGCAATAAAGAAACTCCTGGATATTAATTAAGGAATCTAAATCTTCCTCTTAAAAATCTTCACATATCAATTAATTATATCATTTTGTGAATTCTTATCAAGAAACTGTTTTTCTGCTATTAAATTATTTAAATACAAATCTCAGAAAACCCTTTTTTCAGAAATTTACAAGTAAGGAATTTAATGAAGAATTTGTAAATATACTCACATTTCATATACATTTCCCCACCTCTGAAAGCACACCTATACTTAACGATAATCAAAAATTAATAACAGAACATACTGTCATACTGTAAAAAATCATTGAAAACAATTATTATAATTAATTTATATTTCTATTATTCAATTATGAGCTAAAACCATTTTTCGGTGAACACCAGGAGCCGTCTAGAAGTTCTGCAACTAATTGAAATAAATAAGGTGTTTAGGTGCAATGTAGTTGTGTATACCTCTAGTGTTTAATGACCAGCAGCCACTGGTGAACACATGACTAACCTCCTTAAAAGGCTGTTCCAGGCTTCTTGTTAATAGCTCCAGAATTTGTGTCGTGTATTGTTCAAACACCCAGTACACGTATAGTTCTTCTTGGATTCTATGGACAACTAACATATTGCACTCTGAATATTATATTAAGAACAATGACATTTGCCTTTTAAGGTTTTGTTCATTTTAATTTGAGGTTATGATAGAAGTAACCAAATTGTAATTAAAAATAATATCAGGTGTTTGAAACGCTAATGATAAAGTTACTACACTGAATCTAGGAACTTTTTTTTTTTCAGGAACATTGTTAATTGCTGCCATATCACTTAAAATCATTTGTAACACATCAAAACCAAAACTATATTCCACTATATTTAATAACAATTTCAACTTTTTCAAATATCTTCTGATGACTGAAGTAGTTAGGTTTTTTTTGGACTAAACCTGCATTTACTGTTATCATCCATTTAATAACAAGTAAAAACTATATTATGCACATCTCATGGTAAACACACTTGAAAAAATATATACCTAGTAAAATGATATCATATATCAAAAAATTTGTAAATTGTAATTTACAATTGAGAACCACAAGCGATTTGATCATTTTTATTTGATTTTTGGCAACTAGAGTGGTGTTTTTGATATTGACATAGTCCATTCAAAATATCTCAAAAACATTTCACCGGCACTTTTAAATGCTATCGTATTTAAAGCCCACTCCGATGCATTAAATTATAGACAATAAGTTAATAGTATAAATTTATTTGATAATACAGCTGACAAACGGGAATGTCCACGAAAACTGAAAATATAACCTTCAAAATTTATATTTAAATAACTTATTTATATCTTATTTACTCCACTGTTTGTCAAAGAAAGTTACGCCTCAAAGTGTGTTAACTGATTGTTCGTAAACATGAATTATTACATCTCAGAAAAAAAAAACAAATTGTATAACCGAATTTAAACAATAAAATGCTTGAGCTGTGGCCCAATTAAAATATGTTCTAAGATGAACAGCCCTACCATATGTTACAAGAATAACATTTTATTTTTATTTTATTTAATACAAATGTCTACTGTACAGATATCAAGTACAAAAGAATTATGGTACAAAATAAATCAGCACGTTACCAGAATAAATAAAACATACAATATAAAGACAGTGCAACGTTAACACTAAGTATACCGTTTGTCCACCATACGATAGAAAAAATTATATTAAGGTTATGTTTAAGTGGGTATGTCGACAAACAGTAAACGTGAGTCATAATTGCAACATATGGTAAAATAACACTGACAGTTCAGTACATAAACAATCACAGAGTGACTGCTAACAACCACTGCACTTAACGGTTGGCATTCTTTAGCTGGTTACACAACCAATCTAGACCTTCGTATAAACCATCTCCACTTGTCGCACATGTAGCTTGGATGTACCAATTACGATTTCTCAATGAGTGTAGTCCCAACTTATCAGTAATCTCGGCGGCATTCATTGCATTTGGCAAATCTTGTTTGTTGGCGAAAATTAACAGAACAGCATCTCTGAGTTCATCCTCTGCTAACATACGCATTAATTCGTCTTTCGCCTCGCCAATACGCTCCCTATCGTTGCTGTCCACTACAAACGTTAGGCCCTGTGCATAAAATAAAAATATTTACAATCTGTTTCGATTATATATACAAGGTGACACACTACATAGGAGAAACCATTTACCCAGCGATTGCCGATGACATTTGAAGCAAAATAATCCGAAAATAAATCATAAGGGAGCTACGCGTACAGCCCCTCAAAAATGGTGATTATTACTACGAAATGGTCATATACAGAGTGTTTTCTGGACGATAGTAATAACAACCATTTTCTTTATGTTAAAAGGAAAGGACATGAAATTAATTTTTATGTTAAAAAAAACAAAAAAAGATGCTTAACAAATTTAGATTTAAGCCACTATTTTTGAGGTGATTAACTTTAAAATTTATATTAAATCAAATAAGGTTTAGTGCCATATTCCCAAAAAGACAATTATGCAGCTACGGACACGTGTTTTGGAGTTATTGCCCTTCATCACGTAGGCGTAGCGTGAAGGGAATTGGGGATCTACGATGGGGATAGATCAGGAACAACTAAAATAAGGCTAGAAAGTACAGTACACTATCATGTGTCTTCTGTTCCCTGTGCCACATTTGAGGTCTCAGTGAGCACAGTCAAACACAGAGCTCTATGTGTATGCCCGTTTCCACTGGCAAATACAAATAAAATAATACAGATTTATTGCATAATTGTTTCTTTTTGGGGAATATGGCACTAAACCTTCTTTGTTTTATTTTGAACCCCAAAAAATTTTATAATTGCGATTAATCTTAAACTTTTGATTTTTTCAATAATTTGTCCAGAGCTTCTTTTTGTGCAGCTTTTAATGTAGAAATTGTTATTACCCTTTAATCAAGTATTAACATGAAAAAAATTTCAAATAATTAGATTATTACCAACCTCCAGAAACACTCGGTATATCACAATTTTATGGTAAAAAAACATAGTTACAAAGAAGTTGCCTCATAAATTTTAATAAATAGGTGGCCAAATTATTCATAAAATCAAAAGTTAACGATTCGGAACAATTAACACAAATAATTTTAAAGTTAAATATTTCAAAAACTATGGCATTTATTTAAATTTATTAATTAAGAGTATGTTTTGTATATTCTTTAACATGAAATTTATTCGGATATACCCTTCCCCAAGAATTCCTAAGATGAAAAAAAAAACATGAATAAAATGGTTATTCCATTCTCCAAAAAACACATTTAACACTAGAATTTCATAAAAAAAAAATTGTAAAACATACTTTATTTAATCCCTCATTATGACAGAATATCAAACCTGTATCTCACGACGTTTCGGATTTGTTAATAAAAACAGCCATCATTCAGGGTCTGTCTTTGCGGGGCTATAACCCCCTTAGGGCTAATTTACAGACACGTCTATATGAAATTTTTTACTAGGAATCGTTAGGTGAAGTTTCCTCCCACGCAATGAATAACCTGTATATTAGGTGGGGGGGGGGGGGTGTTTTTTTTTTTTGGGGGGGGGGGGGGGGGCCGGGGGCCCCCCGGCCCCGGGGGGGGGGGGGGGGGGGGCGGCGCCCCCCGCGGCCGGCCCCCCCCCCCCCCCCCCCCCCGGGCCCCCCCCCCCCCCCCGGGGGGGGGGGGGGAGGGGGGGGGGGGGGGGGGGGGCCCCCCCCCGGGGGGGGCCCCCCCCCCCCCCCGGGGGGGGGGGCCCCCGGGGGGGGGGGGTTGGGCCGCCCCCCGCCGGGGGGGGGGGGGAAGGGTCCTCCCTCCACCTCGCCGGCCCGGACCGGGGCGGTTAAACTCCCCGGACCGAAAATGGGAAATTAAAGGGGGGTCCAAACCCCAACCCCTACATGGGACAACTGAACATGTTCAACTGTCTGGACAAAATGGGCAATAAATTGTTGATATCAAATACGCATTTTACAGTACATTTTTAAATATAACTAATAGTACGTTCACCTTCTTTCTGTGTGGAATACAATAGGGGAAAAAATACATGGTATGCCTGAAATGTGTGGCATAATATGAAGCGGTAGATTCTGTGTTAAAAATAAGACTAATTTCCCATACAAACTTATGTCTTAAAGGTCGCCGTGTTCGAATAGTTTTCTACAATTTCTTAAAAAATGTTTCAATAACTTAAAACTGATAAAGATAATTCTTTTCCAATATTTTATTAGATACTATTTCAAAGAAAAAAATTCTTTCACTCCTTTCAGGCACCCTGTATAAATTTACTTATAAAAATAAACTTTGGAATAAAAATTATTTTTTTGCGGGTAATATACATTTTTTTGTACTCCATTACCTACAATAATTGTATGGAACTGGGCGCCGCTTTTCCATATACCCGGAACCCAGGTAGCAGGTACAATTTCATTCCAACAATACTTATGCTACTATTAATGTATAAATGCTTTCCTTCAAATAACCAGATTAATTTTTATAAAAAAAGTTGGAATTTTTGAAAAATTGAATGAATCATCATTTACGAAATTTTAACTCTATCATTTTTATGATATAGTTTGTAGGTAACAAATCCACATAAATTAGAAACAACAAAATGTCAATAGAAAATTACTCAACTACTGATAACAAACATTTCATTACAAGTCACAACATAAACAAATGTTTACACTATCGCTACGAAACAGATCTGCCATGTCATTCACGTGATAAAGTATTTAATCTCATTTCTATTAAAAGTAATTTCTGCAAATATATATAATAAAAACGACTGCAAATACTCTCAAATATTTGAAACGTCTAATTGTAATTTTTACAAGTAAATTACAAATCCTTCCTCGAAAAACCTTACTCCTAAAATCATAATTATTAATTTCTCCTATTGAAGGCAGATAACCAACAAAAGGAACGTCTGAAATAAATAAACTTACACTAAACAGTTGCATAAAAAAATATATATATATATGTGTAGTATTAGTATCACTGTGATAGTATTATTCATTGAATATTTTTACGGTTACGCTGGGTAAATAAAATAATAATTTCTTTTGATACAGTATCTGTAACCGTAAAACAATTTAAGTTAGCTAAGCACTGGTGGGTAAAACAAAGCACCTATTGTGTCATATATGTATGCATGAACATATATACGCGGTGACACATCACCTAAAGGGTGCGAACCCTGGGAATTGACGTCACAGAGAAAAATCTGTGAGGAATTGTATCCAATTGTAAAATACGACACTCCAAATTGGTCTTAAAAATGTGACTGGAGCAATTGGTGCAAATTAGTATATTTTTGGAGCAATCTTATACGTTGTGCTTTGGAATTTTACAAAACTTGTTCCACAACGTTGTGCATTTAGCACTACCTCCCGATCTCTACTTATTATATATTTTAGAGCATTCATATTAACCAAATAATTCTAAAAAAGTGACTTCTTAATAACTAGAAATAGATGAAAAGTGAATTATTTGGATAAATTAAATACAAAACATTCTATCGACAAAAAATATTTATCTGTTTAACAATTCTTTCAGTATTTGAGACGGGATCACTTGTGCTCATTTCTGAGAATTATAGAAAATATGTTAATATGAATCTGGTAAAGATGGTTCTTAAAAATTTGTTTTGGATTACTAATAATATGCCATAGTGAATTCCCTAGTTTGAGCTTAGAGACGTAAATGAAAATTTGTAACGTTTTAAATGAAATATTTATTTGATGGTAACAATTTTCTTCCTGACTGAGAATCAAAAAAATATATTCTCAAAATATAAAGCATTTCCATATGACCCTGGTAGAGCGAGATGGTTCGTCGCTTTAGGATTTGGAGTTGGCATGACGCCAAATAGCAGGAGTGACTAATTTAGAGCTTAGTGAGGTAATTATCAAAAGTGTTGACGTTTTAAATGAAATAAGTATCTTAAGGTAAGATGTCTGCCAAGCACCAAAAAACAAAATCGCTCTATTTTCAAAGTCTAAGGCGATTTCCATTTCCACTTTCACTTACAAGAGAAAAAATCTACTAAATCCAATCTACCACTATTACTTACCAGTGGCGGTTGGTAAAATTTAGACTATGTCATATCTTAGTATTGGAGCGATATTTTAAAGCATAACTATCAAGATTAAATGAAGAAGTTTTGCAGAAAAAAAATTACGATTGAAATTTGACAAAATTGTGTGCCTCTTTTAAACGATTTGTAAAATATTTGCAACAATTTTTTTTTTTCAGAATCAGGTGCAAAATATATCGACAGATTTTAAATTTCATAAAAAATATTGATTTTTTACAAAAATTGCACTTTTTTGAAAATGAATCTAAAATAAAATTTCAAAACGTAACTTTATAGAAATGAAATATTTTTTGGCAAAATTTTAAATGTCATAATATTTTCTACCCGATTCTGAAAAAAAAATGTTTTACAAATATTTTACAGATTGTTTAAAAAATAACCTGGTGAGTACACAATTTCTTAAATTGCCAAAATATTGATTTCGGGATTCCAACCACCCAAACATACCAATTATAGCAAGCTATAAATACTATCCCCAGTAGTCAATAGTTTTCACAATTCCATACTAAATTCATTTCTCATAAAAGCTTTTTTCTAAGGTAAATATTATTGCTTTCACACGTTAATAAAATCTATATATAAAAATATATGAATGGTATTTACAAACGTTTATTTTAAAATTTATCAAAAACTGTGAATTGGCTTTTAGAAAACGATTCTGTACTAGTAACAGGAATTTATATTATTTACAGTTTTGGCTATGGCCTCAAAAAACCAATTTTTAAGTTAATATCGCATTTTAAAAATAATTGCATCACTAAATAATCTACTACGTACTGAGTTATGAAGATATCGACACCAAATAAATTATCTAATCATATGACCTTTTTCACGAAGAGTCCAGTAAACATTTTCAAATTTAGTTCATGTTTCTAATATCGTATCAAGGATTACTTTTCACGATAGCCAGTAATTTTATTTTTCAAATTATCAGATTTTTTTTAGTTTCTCCAGGATCAATACAAAAATCCAAATTCATTTTTAAATATTAGATCTTGTTTGTCATATATCATATTATTAAAGGTTTTTCAATAGGGGTGATATGTTTTCAATTTGACATTGTGGCCATATCTGAAATGTCAAAATTATCTGTCACTGTCAGTTGTATTCAGTAAGGTTTGCAATTTAATCATGGAACTATACACGCCTCAACAACGTTTGGAAATTATTCAATTTTTTTATCAAAATAATCGTTCTTTTATTGCAACTAACTTATTGTGCACTTTTACCAATTTACAGTCGTCATAATCGACCCAATGTGCTCACAATTCGTCGAACTGTTGAAAATTTTTAGGGTACTTTTTCTTTAGACAATGTTCGCATTCCAGTAAGATAATGAACTGCTCGAAGTAATGAGAATATTGCTTCCGATCAGGCAAGTGTTGTTGATTCCAAGGCGTTCTCAACAGTTGAGACTGTTTGCTACATCCACCTGGTGTATTTTACAGATGGATTTTGATTTACATCCTCACAAAATTGTTCTCACACAAGAATTGCAGCCTTTGGATCATCGCAAATGCCGTGAATTCGCTAATTTTACCTTGGAACAACTTGAAAATATGCTGATTTTTTTTTTTAAGAAAATCATTTTCTTAGATGAAGCTATTCTTCTCAGTGGATCGGTAAATAAACAAAATTGTCGTGGCTTATGTGAAGCAAATCCACAAATTATACACGAGACCTTCAACCTCATTCCGTAAAAGTAACTGTTTGGTGTGGTTTTTGGCAGGTTGCATCATCGGTCTCCTTATTCCTTTGAAAATGAGAAGAACGGAGATGCCATTACAGTCAATGGTGAGATGACAACCAGAGCTGGGCCAAGTACACAAAAAATGTACTAAGTACCAAGTACCAAGTACTAGAAATAATTTCTCACAAAGTACCAAGTACCGTACTTGTACAAGTACTGAAAAGGTACTTGAACCATCCGAGTACTTTCATACTAGTACATTTGATTCATGGTAAAAAGAGAGTAAGAAATCTATATTCTATATTGATATAATTTTTTATTTCTATATTCTATTTATGTGATTGTATTATAATAATATGTATATTCTAGTTTGTATTTGAAGTTCCTGTAAGAAAAAATCAAATTAAATACAGTCAGAATCAAAGATCCTTGTAATGCTTACCGACTTGTACTGGTTACTTTATTGGCTTTCATGATAACTAGTTTTTGAAAGTTTTCATCATTTAGAGCGTGACGCCGCGGACTATTTATTATCGTTGATAAGAAAAAAGACGCTCAACGGGAGCTGATGAAGGAAGACATATATTATAGCAAATGAAGAGTTTTTTAATAAGAGGGTAATCCTCAAGCATGTTTAAATTGCTTCTCTTATCATCTAATAACTTATAAAGTTCTAATTCAATTTTAGGTGTTTTTATGTATTCCTCAATGGTGCTGCAACTAGAACTAGGATGTGTGGTTAGGTTTACAGACTTAATTATCTATCATTTCCTCAAAATCAAAAAATCCACTGGTCACTGCTAGAACCAGGACGTTAGCTCATGCTATTGTCAGCCGCTTATTTTTTCTAGCTAAGATCACCATTTTACGTATGGACTCAACGGTAACATCTAGATTTTTATTACCTTGTACCACCGTAATTTGAACTTCGGATGTACAACGGCTGCAACGATGGCACTTCGCAAGACATATTCAGTATATCTGAAAATCTTTATCTAAACTGTTTAGACAGGTTTAACAGTAGTGCTCCTCCACAACTGAACGGTGCAGCTTTAATTTTTCCCATTTATTTAGATAGAAAACTTGGCAGTAGATATCCATAATAAACACATTCTTCACCTTGCTGAATGTATGTACTTGTGTACTTGTGAATGAAAGTTCAGTACAAGTACTTGTTTAATTTTACGAGTACAAGACAAAGTACAACTTTAAGAAAGTACTTACAGAGTACATGGAATGTACTCTAAGTACCCAATTCAAGTACTTGTACTCGAGTACTGCCCAGCTCTGATGACAACGAACTTTTTTTCCTGAACTGAATGATATTAATTTAACCAACCAACATCTGGTTTCAATAAGACGGCGCTACGTGCCTCACAGCCCATGACACAATCAATTTATTGCGTGAAAAGGTCGGTGAGGCGATTATTTCGAAAAAAATGCTAATGTCAATTGGCCTCCAAGAAGTTGTGATTTAACTCCTTTGGATTACTTTTTGTGGGGTTATTTGAAGTCGTTGGTTTATGCTAATAAACCAGACACAGTTCATGCATTCAAATTGAATACTGAATGCTGTATTCGTGACATAAGGCCTGATTTATTGAATAAAGTGCTTGAAAATTGGGTTCATCAGATTCGGTCCTGTAAGAGGAGCAGAGGCGGCCATTTGATTATTTTTTTATTTATTACCATTAGGTTATTTTCAGAACATAATTGCATCGATTGTACTTCAAAATAAAATAAAAATTTTTGCTCCGTCTCAATTCCTTTTTGTTTTATTAAAAAAAAAAAAAAAATATCACTTTTATTGAAAAACCCTATATTTCAACTGCAGTGTCTGTACAGGGCTGGTTTAGGGACTGAAATTTTCGTAAATTTTATAACTTCATATTATCTATATTATTTCCAGATCTTACTGACTTTGGGTTAGGCTATGGAAAATCTCAATTGTCTTTATTTACCTATCGCTATAAATTTACAATCCTGTTACAGATAATTTTATTTCCATAAAACTGGATTTCTACGAACAGCTCGAAGATACTTCCAAACTGTATAAAAAACGGGGTTATAATTTGTTTATAGGCTGTTTTAAGCATATCACTTAATCATTACATAGTGGAATTTTCCCAGTGACTAGGAAAACATCATGTGTTGTACCTGTGCCCAAAGTATGTAATAATCATTTCTGTGAAGAATTTAGGTCAATAAATACTATGCCTCTTGGAAATTGTAGTAAAAACCTAACTTTTAGAACATTGTAATAAAAATAATGTGACAGTCTCAAATCAGTCAGGATTTCGTAAACAACATTTTTGTGAATCGGTAATACTAAATATATGTGATAAATGGGTTAAGGCAATTGATGACAATAATATGATATTGGCAGTTTTCTTGTATTTTTGAAGAGCTTTTGCAACCATTAATAGAGAATTACTAGTAAGAAAACTTGAGAAAATTGGTATTCGTAATACAGCACTAGAGGTTTAAATCTTATTTACCTAGTCGTTATCAAAAAATAAAATATACAAATTTTGAATCTGATCAGCTTGAAATTTTAAACGGTGTACTACAGGGTACGGTCTTGGAACCCATTTTGTTTCTATTATATGTAAATGATATTATAAAATATTGTAAAAAAAAGTATCGTATAAGTATGCTTTGCTGATGATAGTATGATATATATTTAATAGGTACAAATCCTGAGGAAATGATAAGTATAATGAATGATGAATTGAAAAACATGTACAATTGGTTGCGTAATAATGATTTTTACGTAAATGTTAAGAAATCTAAATATATCTTCATAGGAAATAATTGTAAATGAAACAGCATTCATAATTCATTAAATATATGGATAAATAATAACACTCTGGAAAAAGATACTGAAATGAAATATTTAGGAGTCATAATAGATTAAAATTTGAACTTTAAAAGTCATACAAATTTCATTATGAATAAAATGTCAAAGAAATGTCACTTTTTATATAGAATAGGATCACCTCTTAGTATGTATACAAAATTATTTTTATTCATAGCATTGATAGGGCCTCATTTAGAATTTTGTTCCAACAGTTTTATTCAATATAGATCAAAATCAAATACAACAAATACAAAAAATACAAAACCGAGTAATGAGAATTATACTGGGATGTAATCAATATAAACCTATAAAATTAATGTTCGAAGTTTTAAACTTTATGAATGTACATCAGAGACATATTTAAAACTTTAATTTTTATCTATAAAACGAAAAACAAAAATGTTACCAGCCTAGCCATATGATAAATTAAAGTATAATTATGATATTCACAATTATCCAACTAGTATTGCTACAGATTTTTTCATTGAAACATTTGATAAGAGCAAAATTCTATTTTCTCTAAAGGTTTAAAAATATTTAATGATATGCCAACACATCTAAAAATTTGTAATAACTTCACAAGGGTTAAAAGACTTCTTTGTGAATATGTAAAAAAATTGTTTTTAAGACATGCAAATGGTCTATTTTTTGTTTAAAATAATTAATGTTAAGTTATGTGTCAATTGTATATATATAACTTGAGCTAAATAAAGATATATTATTATTTTTATGTTTTCATAGATGACCTTGTTTTAAGACATATTGCTGTTATTTTAAATTTAAACCCCCAATATCTTATTAAAATATGAAAGATAATCATAATGTATGATATACTGCAGAATTCAGAAAGAAATATTCTTTAAATTTAGCTGAATATACAAGGTGTATCACTTAAAATAAAAAAAGTTCAAGTAATTTCCAGTTAAACCGGAGGTGAAAATTATGAATGTGATGCATATTTATAATCACTGAAATATCATGTTCATTTCGGCATTAATTTACAGGGTGCTAATTTTTGTATTTTTCAGTGTTTCGGCCATAACTTTTTTATTTGATGTTCAACTGTTTTTTTTCTTGTCGAATTTAGATTCCTCAAAAAAAAATACATAAGTACAGTTTTTGAATTTTTTCCTAGGTGAAAAATAAAGCAATTAAATCGAGTAAGGCACTTAAATTGATTACCCTGTACATAAATTGAATTAATAATTTGTTAACAGACATGCATAAGCCTTAAAATGGCAATTATAACATGAAATAATTGGTAATAGTAATAATTTAAATGGATAAATCAAACAACTGTTGAACACTAAACACTTACTAACAAACTGAGCAATAAGTATCAAATTCATACATAAAATTGAGGATGAGTCATTCTTAAACTGAATGGTATATAAATAGTTCATTGCAACTTTAATTATTGCTATTAAGATTTGATCTGGAAAGGAACATATGTTTGGTTTATTTATGAAATGCTTGTATTTTTGTAACAAATAAAATTGTTTTATCTTTAGGAGGTATTTCCTTATTTATTACCTCATATTCATGATGTGCAAAGTAGTTCAAATAAAAAACTGGGACAAAAATAGATAAAAGTTGCAAAGTAAATAAGGAATATTTTTTATAAAAAAAGTAAGCAAAATTTTTTCCAAGACGACAAAACAATGGAAAACAAGTGATGATAAATTTAGTCTTGAATATAGAAGATTTAAAATCAATTTGCAAATTTATTCTTGTTAAACCTTTTTTATGCACTTGTTAATAATAAAAATAAATACAAAAAAAGGATAGAAACCGACTTCGTAACAAATGAAATAATTAACGAAATTAAGGGGATAGCATATATTTTTATAGTTTATTTTATAAATTATATTAATTAGAACTTTCTCTCGTAGGCAGAGCAAGACTTAAACATTTGGTACATGTAACAACTAATTAATTTATTTTGTTAAACCTAAGTCCTAAGGTCCCCTGATGATGGTAACAAATTTTAGATGGTAACAAATTTTATCGAGACGTCGGTACAGTTTCAGGGCTAGGATTGATTTTTCTTTTTTGTAAAAAAAGTAACTAAACAAATAGGAAAAACCTTTAACTTCCATTTTCTCAGTACTTATTAGATTCTGTTTATAAAGAAGGTTTAGCTGTTCTTCCATTTTTTTACCTTTTCCTTGTTCTTTCTCTTCTTTCTTTTTTCTACACTCTTCTGTCATAGTTTTTAAATACAAGCTATGTGATTCTGAAGAATTTCTTCCCAGCTCTATTAGTTATTTGTTGAAAATAAACAGATTTAACCTACTGTTAGATTAAAATTTACTGCTATAGCAACATCTCATTACCAACAAAATCTATTTTCCCGTCGTTAGAAATTGAAACTCATAAGGTAGAGCCGTAGGTAAGGAGAATATTATAAAAGGCTTAATCAATAGATGTCAAATAACAGGACTACCACTTCAATTTGTATGAACATAAAATTTTGCTAAACACAGGTCCGTACATTGTAAGATTGTATACAAAAATTCTGCCTCAAAATGAATAATTAAAAATGTACTACGTACTAATAAAAATATTGTTTACAAATTATAAATAAAAGTAACCAAAAGTAACGAGTTCTTAAAAATAGTAACCTTTAGTAACTTCTGAAAAAAAAGTAACTTTTTTACTTATAAAGTCCGAGGGTTCAAGAATTTCTTACACCTGTATATAAATAACATAACCATATACAAGGAAGAATTAAAAATTTTCCTCATTAAAATTTAAAAAATGATAATTTGTTCATTGTAGTATAACAAAAAATTGTTTATTTTACAAATCAATTATTTATTTTTACTGGAGAAAGGCACCATATTATTGTTAAATATAAAATAAGGGAACATAAAATATTAAATCATTTAACACACCAATATATTTTGATCATAATGCATTGTCTTTACTTTTTTAGTTAGCGAACCTTCCTACAAGAAGTTCAGTAAGTGAAAGTAACTCACTAGATAAGCGAACAAATAAGGTATATTCGGAGAGTTAACCACTAAGATTTGTATAGATTTTCATCAAATATGCATAATATTGTACATTTTGCAGAATATTACAGAACAAAATTGGCAATATGACACTTTTTTTATAAAAATATAATTCTTAAAGGCAGCAGTAAAAAGATGTTTTTTAAATAATTCAATTTTATTGAATTCAACTTTTAGTAGTGTATATTTTATATACCTACATATACCTATCCATGAATAAGAAATAGTTATATTACTTTTTACCACGACGCGGAAATGTTTATAGATTTAAAACTTAAAAAACTATAAAAAAAAAAGTTGTTTCTAAACATTTTAAATAAAATGAACATCTACCACTTCCATCAACAATACAGCATCATGGAAATTAGGCATTCAGAATGTAGGTAAAAATTGTAAACTGAAGTTCCCACCCCTAAAGGGCGAGCCTCACCAATTACCCTACGCCCAAAAAAAGGGGTGGATGTTTGAGGTTTTTCGATTTTTTTAACAAAACAGTGTTCTACATAAAAAAAAGTGTGGGAGGGAGAGAGATAGAGAGAGAATGTTACTTATTTATTTTTTATAAAAAAGATGCTAATGATATTTCTGATAGATCGAATAGATTTTGAGATATAGGTTACTGAAGTAGGGGATATTTCATCTAACTACTGAAGTTTGTATTTTTTATTTTCTATTTTTTTTGAGGGGGTAGGGGGTGAAACTCGCTTTTTAAGGGGAACTTTTTACCTCAAAATATTATTAATTATTTCTTTTAAAATGTCTAATTTCCACACACTAATATCTGTATTCACTTCCATTCACAAACTTATGCAGGTACCTGTATAAATATGGTATAAGCAATCCCATATCAAAATCTGTTTATATCCACTACTAAACTATTTTAATATCAAATCCTCCATAAATGTGTCTGTTTCCTGTTTCAAGTAAAACCAGAAACAATTTGTTTTAAGATAGTTTTCATCAGGTGGCCAAAACAAACATTTAAATCACTCCTAAATTTTTTTTATTGATGATAACAATCATCATTTATATAAAATGAATACTTTTTTATTTATATAAAAAATAACTATTATAACTTGTTAAATAAAAAACACTAATTTGTATTTTGATAAAATAAAGAAGATACAATTTACTTTTCCTTGCAATTTCACAAATGAAATAGTTTTCATGAATAGAACAAATTTAAAAGCGGTTTACAGAGTACGTTGGTCAACTGATTAAAACACCATCTTAATACTTTTGAAAAACGTGTTTATTAACCCAACTACTTTACGATGAAAAGTTCATCACAAATTATATGAATCACTTGTTTTATTGCAGTCTTGTCTTGTGCAGTGATAAGTAATTCCTGATAAAACTTTTGAAATAAGATTTTTTTTTAATTTCGATCACTTCCAATCATGTTTATAAATAAAACACCCCACATCTTTAGAACACACAACTCATCAAGTATTAGAAATATTCCGGAAGCCAGAAATTTCCCCGAGGAAAATTCCCGGCTACCCATCCCATCACTAGTCTTGTGTACACATAATTTGATGATTTATTTTTTACAATTTGATGAATAAAAGCAATAGCACCTATTGTTTCAACTAATTGTTGGGTTAAATGTTCCTTGTGTATGACAATGCCCACATTACAAAAAAAACGGATTAGTGGTGAATTTCAGGTTTAGACATAAGAGAGGTCAACATATTTTTTTGTTAAAAAACATCAAATTATTTGTACTATACCTTCAACTTAATTTTTGTTTATTTTCAGCACTTTGAAGATGGTTATGATTCAACTGGATTTACATTCGGTAGAAAATGTACTTGTAGGTATATGTTAGTATTAAACTGCACAATAACGCACCTGTGTATTTTGGAAATAGTGTCTCCACAACGGCCTAATTTTGTCTTGACCACCTACATCCCACACTGTAAAGCTGATGTTCTTATATTCTACAGTTTCAACATTAAATCCTGAAACACATTGATGATTAGTAATGTGTACAAAAGTAATTGTACTCACAAATTCTCAAGGCCATTGAACCATGACTCACCTCAAGATATAGATTAGTAATAAAAGGGATTTAAATAAAATGATAGGAAAAAAATGCACTCTCAAAACTGAAATACTATTTAGATGATGTGGTGCATCAACCATATTGGTAAAGATTATCATAATTGATCTAAATATGCACTGTTGGCAAAATTGTCAGGGAAAAACTCACCAATTGTTGGAATAGTTGTAACAATTTCTCCTAATTTAAGTTTATATAAAATTGTAGTTTTACCAGCAGCATCTAATCCTACCATCAATATCCTCATTTCTTTTTTGCCAAAAAGGCCCTTAAATAAGTTAGCAAACACATTCCCCATAGTGAATGCTTATAATATAACCTAAAAACGAAAGAGAAATTAATGTTAAAAGTTTATATTTTTATTTACGCATCATTCAAATTTAAAGATCATCTATATATAGAACAAAGACGTTTAATGCAAAAATAAGGTTATTAATCCTGAACAAAACTGACATATTGATTTAACATTCCCTTAAATCTCGTTCCGATTCGTTTTTTAACAAAATTACTAACAAATGGGCAAACTGAATTTAATTATTTACGAAAATTAAACACCTTTTGTAAAGTAATTTATTAATTTAAAGTACAAAAACCCCAAATGCCGACTTGACTTGTTGTCACTTTTCAACCAAACCCAAGTATTAATAGGAAAACAATGACAATTGCGCAAATTCACGAATAATATACTTTGACTATAATTATTAAGGTAGATTAAACATTAAAGAATATAATAGTACATACCTTTATTAAAAAAACACTTTACACTTTAAAGAAACGCTAACACATTCACCAATCCTCCCCGAAAGTTGTCGAATGTCAATATGGCGGACGTGGAAGAGGTTCGTATTATCGTACTTCATGCCACGTCTTGGGAAATAGCGTGTAGCATTGGTTGGCGTATCACACGTGACTCATTGTTGCCAATTATACGTCTAACCTGGTCGACACGTTCGATTCTACTTAAATGTTTTTCACCCATTTCTATCTGTGTTTTAGTATTTTCTTAGGGTCAGCCGACAAAAATAATGCCATATCCAGATTCTCCCTTTGTAGAAACCTTTAAGTCACAACTTGTAACCTGTTTGAGCGATGAAAAATCTGACACAACGGTATGTTTCTTATTGTTATATTGGCTATTATATTCAAGATAGCGGTAATTTTAGATTTCAAATGCGGAATATGAAAGAACTTTGAGATGGCTTTGTTCTTCACCAAGAATAACCTCCTATCGAATAAATACCTTGAAAAGTAATACCGAAGAAATTCTACAAGCATTAAAAAAACATGTTTCTGAAGTAAGTATGATTTTGCTGCTAATACCTATTCTTGTCCTTATTTTAAATTTAATATATAGTAGGTACTTACTAATTTTAATTAGGTTTTAGGTGAGAGCTTAATAAAAATAGATATTCACCCTTCCATTTCTGATGTAATTGTTATACATAATAACGATATTAATGAGAAGCTATTAGAGAGACACGATAAACAAATAGTCGTCGATGTTGATTGCGCTGCTGCACTTTTAAGAGGTGCACATGTTTATGCTCCTGGAGTAATGGCCATGATGTCAGGTAAATATTATAAAACAAAGCAGGGAGTGCATGGACTACCAAAAAAGAAACGATGATTGTAGCATGTGGTACGGACACCAGCTAGTCCTGTGAGCTAGTTCAATTTTGGAAATACAAAGTTGGGGATAAAGCAGAGCATCTGCATCAGTCACGTGACCTCCACTAACTACTAATTTATTGCGACCCCATTTAGTTTGCAGAAATTAGTTCTGTGGTTTGCACGTTTGAGGTAACTAACGGCTTTTAAAACTAGGACAGTTCTGCTATTTAAATATAGAAGATTTGTTTTGTTTATGTAGGGGGAGCTAGTTGTACTAACATGTTTATTTACATACAGCAAAATGAGTAAACATAAGACAGTGACGTATTGATAAGAAGGCAATAAACAGTGTTTTCTAAGTACCTAGGTACGTATAGAAAATTAACTGGCATATTCCTTGGCGTCTTTTAAGACAAATGGGTCCCAAGTTGTTCGTTTTCGAAATTGAGAGATAAATATCAAAAATTTTGTTAATATTTGAAAACGTGGGAATATTAATTTCAAATTTGGTGTGTGTACATAGGGCACCAAAGTCCCATCTTTTAATTCATCAGTGGCGTTCATGTTAGTCGCTTTTGCACGACTGAATAAGAAAATGGATATATACTAAATTTTTTCAACTTTGCAATTTATTTTACATTCCTTGATTAAAACCACAAATAACGCCTCGTGCGTTTTTTTATTAAAATGTGCCATTTTTTGGTAAAAAATAGAAAAATGAAATTAGGTGCTTATAACTTTTTTGCTTATTCTAACATCAATACAGAGTAGCGTAGAGTATTATAGGGCTAGACGGTATAGTGTACCGTAAGCATTCACCAAAGTGGGGAATAGTTATTACGTAGGAATTACTATTCCGGAACCTTCCCTGCTACGCGTTGACAACTAGGTTATTACGTAAACGGAACGTAACCAAGCAGTAGAAATGACTAACTTTTGGAACAGCTCTTTAGTGATACTAGTGCAAACAATATTTTGCTCTCTCTCTCTCTCTCTCTCTCTCTCTCGTTCTAATAGCAATATATAAAGTATTTCAAAATTTGTATTACTGATTGTGTGTTTGTAGTCAATATGTCCAAGGAATGAAATATGTGTCAGATAATAAACCATAATCTTTTGCATTCATTGATATTTTGCATTCATTCTGTGTGGAAATTAAAACGACGCCTGTTTTCCCGTTTGAAATTGTTTACATGCAATACTTCGATGAAAAAGACGCGCTCTCTAGAAAATAGTTTTTTGAAAGAAAAATTGTTCAAAAGTTATGTGATACACTCGAAAATGACAAAATTTTTGATGGAAAACTTTGTATTTTGGTTATGTGTTATGAAGTAGTCACTGTTTAGTAAAATATGTTTGTAAATGACCATATTTAACAAAAAAATGGTTCTCAGAATTATATGTTTTATCTATGTCAATATGGTGTCATCTCTCAAAAAATTTAGTTTACTAAAAAGTGCCGAATGCGACGAATAACGTAATTTTCCATGGTAGCTTTAAACTGGCCTCTACTACGCTACTACGAATAGGTTACTGCAAAGTTACCACGTATTTTTTATGATCCTCACTTTTAAGTTGATAGAGCTGAGCTTTGAAATCCAGATCTATACTCCATTCATTCATATGACACATAAACTTTTAACATACCTGGCCTCACAGAGCAAGACCCCTTGTCGACCTTCAGTCTTTGCATAGTTCTCTGAGTATAGACGCGAAATGCAAGTACATAAATTCACAAGATGTATTTATACAAAATACCGCGCACCTATGCTAAATCTTTTGATGTTGCAATTAAGAAATGAATGGAGTATATCTAAAGATAATTTTCTTGTTTGGGATTGGCAACACGTTAATGACTGACTAAACATCAACAGGTGACAAGTGGAAGTTTTTTTACCAAAAACCAAACAAATGATTAACTCGTAGGATTTACCTTGAATACCAACAAAATTCAATGTGGACGAAAATCTCGATTGCCCAAAGTTAACACTATTATACATATTTTCTGTCATTTGATCATTAACGTAATCGTAAATTTTGTTAACTTCTTTCAGTTATTCATTTGTCTGAATTTTGCGCATTTGCGTTCAGTGGGCGAAATTTTTATTAATAATAATCACAATCAAATACATTCTTTATTTCAACATTTGTTGGCTCTTCTACTACAATGTCGGATTTTCCCGAAATTTTCCTAACCTGGTTATTTATTCATTTCAACGAATAAGGATTGGTTGACCTCATCCAATCTTGCATAATTTGTTAAATTGTTAAACTTCACCTAATTGTATACATGAACTTTGCTGTGAAAAACGATGAAATACCGGAACAATTTTTATGTTGTTTTGCTGCTTTTCTGCAGTAGTCACTGTTCGATTAAATATGTCCGTATAAGACCATACTTAAAAAAGCGAATTATATTTATTGTCACTAAGGTTCATCACTCAATAAAGCTTACTAAAAAGTCCAAATGCGACAACGTTATCATGAAAGCTTTAAATGGCCTAACCACGACAAGGTTACTTCAAAGTTACCACGTACTTTATGACGTGACTTTTGTTGATAACGCTGATGTCCGATCGATACTCCATTCATTCATATGACTACTAATTATCATATTAAAGGACCCTTCGAACTTGCTTTAGTAGTAGTGCAAGTACATAAATTCCCGATGTTTCATATAAACTGCGCAGCTATGTAAATCTTTTATGTGTAATGAAATGAATGGAGTACATGAATTCTTGTTTGGGATTGGCAATTACGTTAATGACTGACTAAACATCACTACGGGCAGTATTATTAGCAACCTTCAAATGATTACTCGGGAATTACCTTGTACTAGCAAAATTCATTGGCCGAAAATTTGCCAAAGTCACTGTTCATGTCGTTGCTCCTTTTCTCAGTTATTCATTTTCTGAATGGAATTCGTTCACTGTAAAAATTAATAACAAACGTAAATAAAATCACAATGAAAATACACTTATTAACTTTATTGGCTCTTCACTGCAAGTCGGATTTTCCCGACAATTTTACTAACCGGATTTATTTATTTCAACAATAAGGTTGGTTCCGCATCAATCACATAATTTGTTAAATTGTTAACACCTAATTGTAACATAACCTCTGTGATAGGTCGAGAATGCTGGACATTTTTATTGTCCTTGCGCATCCAAAAAAAGATCGTCGCTAACGAGTTACATACTTTGCTCAAACAATCACGACAAGTTACAGAACTTTAAATAGACACTTTCACTTGTCATACTTAAGATTGGTAACGCTGCGCAGTCGTCCTTCTGCTAATTTTCTATAAAGTGAACGGCTTAATGAAATCAGCTGATCCGCGACGTTGCATATACTGTCGCAATTACCTAAAAGTGTTAACTATGCAGTACCTGATTCAATAGAATTTACTATGTTACTACTACACGGGCATACCACTAGGTGAATTTTACACTAAAGGCGCAAATTTAGTGACAGTTATGTAATGCCTACTATATTAAAGTTTCGATGTCAATTCCCGTCACTGTGGTGCGCACCGATTAATGTGCCTAGCGACAGTTTTTATTCTACTGTGCTCTTGATATGTGTAGTTCTCAACGCATTTCTATTAATTCCTTTTCACGTTTCAAATGCCGTAGGCACACAAATAAATGATGAAGTTAGTGTCTTTGCCGATGCTAGTAGAAAATGTAAAAAAGGCTTACAAAAATTATATAAAGACGAAAACAAAATATTTATTGGAAATGGAGTAGTCAAAATGAAGCGACATGAACTATTCGGAGAGAATCTAAACCCTAGGTAAGTTTTAATTTATCCACTATGTACCAATATTTACTTTTACTTAAGTGTTATCAATTTTTTATATTAACCGTAAATGACTGTTAAATAATTATCTATATTATATGTAACTAATTTATTAGATAAAAAGTAGTACTACAATAAAATAAAAATAATTGCGTCTGAAATTTAGATGATACAGTAATGAAGTACCTACTTATTTATATCTTATAGTTTTGGTTCTCATTTTTTTTACTTTCTTATACCTAATATAAGGTACAGTAATCGTGATTTTTTTTAGATCTCGAGATTTTGATTGATTTATACGTTTTGAACCCTCCTAAATCCATTTTGACTATTTTGTAGTGTGTATCCGCGATAACTCAAAAAATACTATGACGGCCCAACCCCCCCCTCGTATATATAATTTATTTTATCCTGGTCACGGCACCAGTGTGACGGCCCAACCCCCCCCTCGTATATGTAATTTATTTTATCCTGGTCACGGCACCAGTGTGACAGCCCAACCCCCCCCTCGTATCATTTATTGTTTATTTTATTTTGGTATTTTATTCCCCTTTTTCTAAGTCTCACCTGTCGTGAAGCGACAGGTAATACTTAATTAATTAATTTGCCTTTTTCGTGATCGTCTAGTTTTAGTGGTAGGACCCCAAATTTGTTGTGTTATTGTAACCTCACAGGTACGTTTATAAAGTTTGGTATTTCTTTGTTTCATTTATGAGATTTAATTTGCTTTAATTTGATAACATAATTTTTTACTAATTAATGTGAACACTAATCTGCACTGCACTGATATATGTTTTAAAGAATGACTAATATGAGCAAGATTTGGCTTTAGATTTATGATTACTGATTTACTAAGAATTCACTTTTGTACCTAAAAGTAGAAATAAGTCAAGGAAACTCAAATAACGTTTTAACAGATTTATTTCTATGCTTAGACAACTGTTTGTAAGAAATACGTGGATATTTGGCGAGTTGAGCCTGCAATGTAACCAAACCTGGTTACATGCGCGGAAACTTCCGCTTCGTAGTTTAAATGACATATGTAGAACTCTACATATGGGTGCAAAAGAAACTTCCCTTGTATGTGGCACCAGAGTGTCCCCTGCCACATGAGCCGGGCAGAGGCCGACAACCATGCCTTGTTATTTAATTCGCGGGCTGGTGCTACCATAAAACAGTACCATCAATACAACTGACGCTGGCCAACGAAGATTCTATGCATATGCGGAACTCCGACATATGACGAGCAACTGCTCGTATTGTTTTGGGTGTGTCGAATGCATGCCACCAATCAACGTTTAAACCAACATGAAACGAACTACCCCGTAGATTTGTTAAAAAGTTTGGCAAACGTCGCTTGTATTGCGGCACGCTTATGGGAGCGATAGCCATAATAAATCATTAAGCGGTATACGTTGGTCATCTGGCCCCGGACCCTCTGTCGAGAGACAAAGTCCGTGGTCAGAAGACTCAGCGGTTGGGGTGAACTGCATGTTTTATTGTCGGCGACTAACCGCATCCACCTGACAATTCCACTCTGATCCCCATACGGGTAGTGAAATTTGATAAAGTTACAAATATTGCAGATTCAACTGGACACTAATTCTTTTGTACATTATCTTAGTTTGACCTAACTTGAAAAATTAATGAAAGTTCCAATTACTATTACTGATTCTAGCGGAATTAATATCGACTGTACTAATTATTAATAAACATGTAATAAGCAGTGCATTATAACAGAAAAACCCTATCTGGAAATCACTTGGTACCACCGGTCAGATATTGTTAAAAATCACGTAATCCAAGCATATAGAGTCGTACTTTGATTAGCGTTGCCATTTCACTCGGAACAAAGAAATTGACTTAATTTAATGACTTTTAGTGAGCTCGAGTACGTAGACAATGGCAACGCAGTATAAAAATTATTTAAATGCCGTCCTTACCAATTCGCGGACACATGGAGAGTTCCGTGAGGTTTTCTCCCTCGGGTTACTGAGTAACCCCAGTGTTATTCGTCTCCATGTTGGCGGCGGCGTCG
Source organism: Rhamnusium bicolor (assembly GCA_029963845.1). NCBI lineage: Eukaryota > Metazoa > Arthropoda > Insecta > Coleoptera > Cerambycidae > Rhamnusium > Rhamnusium bicolor. Next base: position 355,148 of record JANEYF010001618.1, on the reverse strand, counting down.
GTGGTGTACACGCCCTATTTCTAAGGCAGTGTACAGGTCCTCGGTCACAGAGACCAGGCCACAGAGGTTTCTACAATCACTCGGGTGGATCGCTAATTAAGCGGGGCTCCCTTAAACGGCGGTTAGGATAACCGCAGTAGTGGTTTCTCTTTGACTTCCAGGCTCCAGAAAGCCAGCGACTAGCACTAGGGTTGCCAAAGAGTTAACACGACGATGACGGCGGCTATAAGCCGGGAGAGCGGTCTATCTTTGACTTCCAGGTCCTGAAGAACCAACGACAAGCACTAGAGTTGCCAAAGATCTGACCACGATCGTATGCCGCCTCGCGTATTTCTATGATTTCGCGTGAGTGAGTTCGTTGTTCAAACGGAGATAACCGAACGCTAAATTATGTTCTTTAAAATTTAACTCAAGATGCTTTAGGTGAGATGTGATATAATGACTCTGTTTATTCGCCTTTGACCCTATTCTTAGTAAAAACTCTTACAACCCTACGTGTTTACGTCGGTTTGTTTATGTTATCTCTTCTCGGCTGGAGAATGCTTTGAGATTTTGTACAGTTTTTTCAACGTTTTAAAATATTAAATGAATACTGTGTGTTCTTTTACTTAGCTGAATAATTTAGACTCTATAGTTTGAATGCATACGTTTCCTGCCAAAATTCTAAGAAAATGGTTTAACCTTTTTAAGCAATAATTAATTTGGAATTTAATGATATAAATGCTTGGAAATAATTTAGTTTTATGTAAAAATTATAGGAAATTTATTCGCGATGAAACAGTCCAGGGCTGGGGTGCTTCAATACTAATGGGAGACTCCCCAAATTTGGCAGTTAAGATAGTCAACAACATTGACACATTAAATTTGGTGAATGTGGTACCACCAGAAGAGACAATGAATGAAAGAAGAAAAAAGGTACAATTCGGGAAAAAAAGTTAAAAATTTTTATTTCATTCCTAGATGAATCTCGACGAATTATAATGAAAAACATAACTTTATGAAAAAAAAATCTGTCCGCATAACTGTAGTATCGCGATAGCAGACAGTTTTTGAGATAAAGCTTTCAAATTTGGTACACTTGTTCTAAAGGCCAAAGACAATGAAAAATTCTGTGATGAGCAAAATTGGCTTTCTGAAAGGGGGTCCACGGGACCCAAACTTTTTTTGTATTGGACTTCACAAAAAAAATGTATTCTTGATGAAAGATTATAAATCATGTCTACTATATCAAGCGAATAAAATATATTTTCCAAGTACTTAAATAAATCTGATGTAATCTGAGATATTTTACACATTTGGCCTCATAAAATGAGGTTAGAATAAATTTAACAGTTTGACGTTTGAAAGGTCTGATTTAGTTACAAAAATGTCAATGTCAATAACTAATTATTTAATTAATAATTAATTATTTAAAAATTGTAATGAAATATTTCAAAGTACGCTATTAAAATTTAATTCAGGTAAGTGAAGAATTAAATAGAATGATTTTTTTTAGATCAGGATAATATATACTGGTATAAGAAAGCTAGTTATGTGTTGGCAATATCAGATATTTTATTCAAAGACTCAAGCTGTGGGATAATAAATTTGTAAAAATGAACAATGTTAGTTAAATTGATTTAATGCAACAGCAATATTGAACTGGACATGAGGTGTTCAGTTCAACGCAGATGATTCTAGTGATTCATTTGAACCACTAGAAGCAAGGCGAGAAATAGAGAGCCTTTATATTACTAGTAATTCAGTTATATGAGACAGGCACAAACCGTCTACATCTGATAATTTGAATACTGCTGCAATACTTTCATATTACTACTTTCTTTCACACTGAATAACTGTCAAAGACCGACTTAAAAAAATTTGTCAGCGCCAACTAAGTCCTGTTTTAGATAGGGGTCGTTCTTACTCCAGAATTTGTGGCAAGCTAGCAAAATACTAACGTATTTACCGTTCCCAAACATTTCGAAAGTGTACAGTCATAGTTCGGTTTTTTACATGAAATACAAACACCTAACAATGGTTACTGAAAGAGCAACGGCGGCCTTCTGGATGTGCCGCAGGCTTTTCGGTATAACTTGGGGTCTGATCCCAAAAATGATCTATTGCTCATACTTAACAGTTGTCAGACTTATTGTCACCTGTGCATCATTAGTATGGTGGCAAAAAAAAATAGCACAAAACAAGTTGCTAAAAGTGCAACGGTTTAATAGTGTACTTACATATTAATTAATTACTCTTTTGCCTGTAAAACCGACACCGAAAAGCGGTCGTCAACCGCTGAGATTTATATTGGCACCGATGAGCGGCCAAGAATTACATTTGTAGTTCAATGTAGGTACGGCTAATTTTCTATTCACCATAAGTGTGTTGGCAGATCCGTATTTTCAAACCATCACATAATTCACACTTCAAATGGCCAAATCATACCGGATCTACTGCCGGCCAAATTGAGCTATGCATAGGTAACGGGCCAATGACAGTAGACATTGGTTTTCCACTGCGGTCAGTGCTGGCGAGTTATACTGTACTGTACTAGTAACGACCAACCAAACTTGTTTGCTGTGAGATTTGCTACGAATTCTGGTGCAATATACAGTATTGGAAAAAGTTTACTTAGAGTGCCTGCTTTGTGTGTGTGCATAAAGGATAAAAATAGCAAAGTCATGTATGCGACAGAAAAATACTGTGTATCATAGTTGCCTTTTTCTGCGTTATTGTGTTTACGAAGTAACGAGGGTACTTCTCCTTCTCATCGTATCCCTTCCACATGTGATCCGGTACGCCTCCAGTCCTGATATTTGTTGGAGTTTCATCATTACTAATAATAAGAATTAAGTTTTTGTTTGAAATGTTTACGACAATCGGGTCGCTTGACCTCGGCTCCCCCGAGTCCCGCGCTTAAGTAGCAGTACGTATAAAAATCCAGTCAGTATGCAACAGGCCGTCACAGAGCAAGGATGCGCTCAGCTTAGATAACATAAATACCTACAACTGCAACGGTCAAGGTTAATACTCAACTCAAGGCACTTTTCACGACGTACAGATTTGTATAAAGTTTATTTGTGACATGTTGTGTGTAACATCTTGATGTAACTGTCATATCTTCTTCTCCCTGAAGTGTACCAATATTGTTTTACGATTTGTCTACATTATATTGTTTAAACCACGAAGAAGTGCAGTTATTGAAAAGAACCCAGCCCCATACAGTCCACTACACGATCGAAACAATATTATACAAAAATATCAACGAAAATGAAGATGATAATATAATTTCTGAAGTCGAACTTGACAGCCAATTGTTATTATTTGAAAAATTTCTATTCAATATACTTACTTGTAACTGTTTTACTTTTGTTTATTTAATTTTTTATAATAAAGTTTTTGAATATTGGCGTATTATTTGAAGTATCTGGTAATTTTTCCTAAAATCTGGTAATTTCATTGTTACTTTCTGAGAATCACACTTTCACAATGTGGTAACACTGCAATAAACAATTTTGTGATAACGTAGTGAACTGCTCTCACGTTGCTGTTGTCTCATTTCTTTTATTATTGCGTCAGCCGTTAGCGTGGTAAGTTAAACTGGCATTTCTCTTTAACTTAAAAATGTATGTTTATACAACTGAAGAAAAAGTGCAAATGATCAAGTGGTATTACGGCGGTAATACTGCTGAGGGAGTTATCGGGCGATTCATTTTTACATTTGAAAACCATCCTGCCCCGACGATTCAAACTGTATTAAACATCATTCATAAGTTTGAGTCTGTGGGATGTGCGACAAATTGCAGAATGTAGGCATTTAAATGACGAAGACAAGCCTACAGTTTACTTAAGGGAAGATCGGGAAAGGCGGGAAACTAATGTCTGTAGTTTCGCCAAGGTAAATGCACCTTGTTCGAGTAGACAAATCTCGCAAGAAGATGGTGTACAAGAGCGAACAGTGCGGAATATTCCGAAAAGAAATAAGTACCACTGCTACAAAATTATGACTACCCAAGAAATTTTTCCTGAAGACCGTACGAAACGAATGGATTTTTGTGAAACCATGATGGAAAAGGCTAATGAAAATGAAAATTTCATCGAGAATATTTGATTCACTGATGAAACATCTTTTTCCATACATGGCCGGCATAATCCTTCTGTGGTTAGATATTGGTCCAGCGAAATTAAACATTTAGGTGTGCCATTACGTACTCAATATCCACAAAAAGTAAATGTTTGGGCCGGCATTTTAGGTGATCATGTCATTGGTCCTATTTTCATTGATGGTAACTTAAATGCCGACAAATATTTAAACATTTTGCAGAATCAGATTATTCTGGCTGTTCAACCTCTTGACGTCAACTTCGGGGAGATTTGGTACCAGCAAGACGGCTGTCCTGCTCATAATGCAAGAAGGGTGCAAGAGCTTTTAGATAACACTTTTCCCGATCTTCTTATAAGTGGAAGAGGCAGAATAAAATGGCCACCAAGATCCCCCGACTTGGCGCCTAATGTTTTTTTTTTGTGGGGATATGCAACATCGCAAATTTATAAACATGAACACGAGCGAGCGCGTGACTTGCAAAAGTTACGTGCTAAAATTGTTGCCACCCGACAGAGTGTGACTCTTGACATGCTTTTAAATGTCAGAAAAGAATTTTATCACCGATTAGGGTATTGCCAGGCGCAACAAGGCGACATTTTTGAGCCCCTCATAAAATAACATTTAGAAAAAAAAATTGTTTTGTTTCATTTTTAATACGTTTCTTTAAATCTATTTTAGTGCAGTCAATATGGTGTAAAAATTCCCTTGACCTGGGCAAAATTGCAACACAAATGATTCTTTTTGCATTCTATTGTGAAAAGTGTCTATTTTAACATATTCAAAATCCCCATTAATCCTGGCGCAGGAAATCAGTCAAAATCCAAGATGGCGGCTGAATTTTGTATTTTTCATTACAAAATTTATAACTGTGTATAACTTTGTATTTATAAGGCGTAACTTGGCAAAAATGTTTAAAATACAAAGATAAAAGCATAAAATAGGTATTGAATAGGTAAGATAGGTATTGAATCACTCAAATTGCCTATTATACATTAGAAAAAACTTTATTACACATTAGACTTACAAGAACAATTATTTCAAAGTATGGGTTATTTTCCTTTATTGAACAAAAATTAAAATGATTTGGCTGTTTTTTCACAATTCATCATAATCTTCATCTCTACTTTCCATTTCTTCATCTTCTATTCGCTGCGGACTATTTTCACAATTTGTTTCTTGACACTGACCACATGAACTGGTACATTCCAAACCATTCTTTCGGCAACTACATTTCATGGCACCACAGCCGGTTTTGCAGTTACATCTTACTATGCGTAGTATACTTTCAGGTGCTGGTGGTTTCGGTACATACATATTATCATGTATACCCCATCCCCACTCTGTTGGGTTCAAGCCTTCTTGCATTTGCTTCCATATACAAATTTGCAAATATGTACGGAGGCTATGGTACTTGACAGCTGATTCCGTTGGGGGAAGATTCTGTGGCTGAACGAAACATTTTGCCTTCGATACTTTATCAATAATAGTTCTATACCTAAGTGGTATTTAATGTATCATCTGGATTTCCACCAAAGATACATACCATTATCTTCTTTCCAAATTCTTCAACCTGACTGGGATTAAGGTTTGTTGAGCTGAACGATAGTGCAAGTTCACGAAAGTATTGATCTTCAACAACACGTTTGAAAACTGATTGCTTTCCAATATGGAATATTCTGGAGGTGCTGTCACATCCTGTATACGAATATATAAAGAATAGACTGTTCGCTAAGTCATTTCTGAGCGAACATCTAATGGCATTGATATCATAAATGTTATTCTGTTTGGAAGGTTTTTTATCACTTCTGAAAAACAGCTTGTGGTATGCTTGATTACACCAATAAATCAGCAATACCAATAGGTCAGTGTCTTCTCCCATCACTGTTGTATTTTTAATTTTTTGAAGATTCCACTGCAGTTTTAACAATGTCAACATCAGCATCATCAACTGCATGAATTACTGAACATCCTTGTTGTCGTATTTCTTCAGTGATTAGAGTAATTATTTTCTGCTTGTTTCCCTTATTAGTGAGAAATATTTCCTTACTTTCTGTGAATGTCATATTTGGTGTGAAGTTCACGGAGGGGAAAATGAAGGTAATACAAAAGTACAATGTAAATGGTATGCTTTAGTACATAATAAGACCTATTTTGAGTGCACATTTTTTTCCAAAATGGTGGCCTTTAAATATTTGAAAACGAAATACCTAATTATTTAAATGGCCGCCATTTTGAAAAAGAAATTAAGTAAAGTCAATGGTTATTTTTTTATACTATTATCTTTGTATTTTAAACATTTTTGCCAAGTTATACATTATAAATACAAAGTTATACAGTTATAAATTTTTTAATAAAAAAAAAAAATTCAGCCGCCATCTTGGATTTTCACTGACTTCCTCAGCCGGCATTAATGGGGATTTTGAATATGTTAAAAAAGACACTTCACACAGTATAATGCAAAAGGAATCATTTGTGTTGCAATTTTGCCCAGGTCATAATTTATTTTTACTGCACTATTTCATTTTAGAATTATTTATTTTATTTTCGTTAGAATATTTGTTAATTTATTTTTATTTAATAGCAGAACGACAAATGGCCAAAAATTACTCAAAAAATTGCCACTGGGTTTTTTTGATGCATTTTAAAAACAATTATGCATCAAATAACTAGAAATTCTCAAAATAAACAGGGACACGTAGTTATTTACAGAATAACAACTATACCCCACAACATTTAGAAATTTACTAACCAAAACATTACCAACAGTCACATCGGCTACCTGATCTGATGAACCGCCCTTCATCAGATCAACGATTGCAGCGCATGACCTAAAGATGAATAATTTATTGACAGTACTTGCCCCGCTAATAATTACGCATACCAATGGTCGTGCTTGCAACTTAGTAGTTTTTGGGGGCTTTAGGAGAATTTACCCCGAGTGGCCAATTCACTATTTCTGTTTTTGTTTTTCTTATTAGTTTTAGATAAAGAGAATATTTGCAAATCACTAAAATTATCCTAAACACCTAATATCTGTACAATAAACTGTATGAGGAAAGAAAGGAAGGGCGTGCCCTCTTTACTTCACAGAGACAACGTACAATGAGGCAACATTGATACATAATTCTCTTTCTCTCCCATGCATGATTTTGCTATTTTTATCCTTTATGCACACACACACAACAGGCACTCAAATTAAACTTTTTCCAATAGTGTATAATCTAAAGCTGTCTTAAGCCCAGCATCTCACCCCTGACACTTTTTTATATTATTATCATTCGTCCAAAAGATGTGACAAATGCAATCAACACTGTTTATTCTGGTTTAAACAGTAAGGTATTAGTTTACAATAATTGTTGTTGTTAGTTTATTTTTTGTAGCGGTATAGCTATCGAAATAACAGAAACAATATCAGGCTGCCCACCTTTGGGAGACCACTTTTTACCACCTGGTAGTGCTCTGCTTCAAAATCTGCCATCGATATTATGTGTCCACGCTCTAAATCCACAACCAAATGAAAATATCATTGATATGTGCGCATCACCTGGAAACAAGACTACTCATATTGCAGAATTAATGCAAAATAAGGTAAATAATAAATTTAAATAGAATACATCAGTTTATAAATCTTGTTTTCTTCTATTAAAAAAAAAAGACAGTGTTCAGTATGGATCTTATATGGTCTTTAAAAGTACTTTTAAAGGCAATATTTACTGTAATCTTAACATCATTATAAGGCCACTGATTATCTAGAAATGGAAATGAAATAGATTCTTGTCTTGTTACTTGATTGTTAATAGTGGACAATAATATAATAAGTTAAAACTTAAGAATTATTCACCTTCACCATCAGACCATCTCAATAAATTACTACTTATATTTTGTCAATTTTTTGTCTTTGTAATAACCTTAATTTTTAAATTAAAACAGCGTAAGATGCCGATGTTCTAACAGATAACTACAGAAACTATCACAGAAAATTTTCTGTGTGGACGTTGCTTGTTAATATACAGGGTGGGGCAATAGTGCGTCGTACCTCGATATCTCGAGATCTACAATAGCTAGAAATTAAAAAAAAAAAACTGAGTAAACTAAATAAAAAAAGTCTATAACCGGAAATTATTTTCAAATATAGCCAAGATAAAATTACAGGATCAAGCGCCTTTTTTTAAAACGTAATGCTATGTATGTCTACATTTTTTGAAGCTTCTATCTATACTCCATTCATTCCTGTATATTATTGACTATCTCCCAACTATTTGTATGTAATGAATTTTTTTGTTGAAATAATGTCATCTGCAGATGCGTATGGAAAAAATCACCAAAGTCACAATTATGGATTTTAAGAAAAACTTACGTGAATACTAGTTACGAGACATCTAATTAATGTTTCTAAATCATTTTTACTGCCTAAAAATGTACAGGGTGGCCAAGAATTATTTTTCAATTAAGAACTTTTTTAAATTGAATTTTCTCAATTTTCTTCAAATGGAATATTTTTCTCTGATGTAATGTAGAAATGAAACATTTTTAGTAAGTACTTCTCTATGACTAATTGCAACCATTTTCGTTTTATTGAGTAATAAGTACAAAATTCAAGAATAAACTTAAAAAATACAGGTTTCCTGAAATAATTCGTTAGAAAAAATTATAATAAGTGCTCCACATGTTGCCCATTTTGACTGACACACGTCTCTATACGCTTTTAAAATGAATTTTGTACCTATTCCTAAAATTGCCGGTGTGAGATCTAAAAGTAGTTATTATCCTTGCTTCATATTTTGTACTGTTGTTAGCGTGTCTTTATTAACAATTTCCTTCACGTATCCCCATAAAAAGAAATCCATTTTTGTAAGATCTGGGGACCTTGCAGTCCATTTAGTGAGTCCATTTCTTCCAATCCATTGATGAGGGTAGGTATTATTTAAGTGGTATCTAACTGCATTTAAATAATGTGGTGGAGCACCATCTTGCTGAAACCACATCCCATTTCGAATGCTTTCAGGAAGATTCACCAATAATTGTGGCAAATAGTTTTCCAGAAAATGAAGATAAATAGCTCCAGTCAATGCACCATCTGTGCTGGTATCAACTTGTCTAAAAAAGTGATGATTTTCCGAAGCATAATAATGAAAATTGTGCCTATTAACAAATCCATTTTTATCAAAAGTTTCCTCATCAATGAATAAAACATTACTGAAGAAGGTGACATCTTGCACTTTATCTCTGGCCCAATTACAAAACTGTAGACGCCTTTGAAAATCGTCATCACATAGTTCCTGGTGCATTTAAATATAATATGCTTATTTGTTTTAAAGATTCGACTAACAGACCGTCTACTTATTCCTGCTAATGAGCTTACTTCTCTAACTAATATGAAGATTGTCAACCGTTGCCAGCACCACAGAAAACTCATTTTTTTTCATTCACAACACGTTTTATTCTTTCACTTTTTTTATATTCGACATTTCCAATTTCCAGAAATCTATCGAGAAGGTTTTGGAAGCTGCTAACATCAGGAATCCTTCTTTCAGGATACCTTTGCTTATAAATTCTATTTGCAAGCAAACAATTTATGTCTGACTCGCCCAAAACAAAAGTCATGTCTACAAGTTCCGCTTTATTAAAATTCATTTTGTAAAACTCGAAATATTTTAAATTTAATACAAATGATAACGACTGATAAGTGCGATAAATGTTCGTTTGTACAAGACAATTTATACTAAACTGAGGTTTTATTGCTTGTTGAATAACGAAAACAGCAAACAAATTTACAAAAAAAACTATTACAGTAAGGCCTCAGTTATACTTCTAGGTGGCAGGTGGCGGGTGACGGGTGATAGGCGACAGGCGATGTCACTTGTAGCTGTGGCGCATTGTTTTAAATGATATCGTTTATAGTATGATCAGGTGACAGAAAACAGCACGGTGACATCGCCAAGTCGCCACCCGTATCTGTGAAATGCTACAGATTCGAGTGACAACACCCGCAGTTTTAAGCGACACTTCTACTGAAAACGTGTAAAATTTATATGCAATGTCAAAATACGTAATTTCTAGAGAGTATCGTGAGGTTCTAATAAGTGAAGTGCAGACAAGACCTGCAATTTGGAATGATGCGGATCCAAGCCACAAAAATTCTGATTTTATTGATAAGAAATGGCGCGAAATAGCGAAGATTTTAAATAAGGAGGGTAAGTGATAAGTAATAATATAATAACATACGACGCGTTCTGAACGCCATCTGAATTGAGACTGAAATCGTCCTCTTGCCTTCCTGCATGCGTATCTACAGCCCAATAAAGTTAAACACCTCATCAACTGACGCCTGCCGCCCATCACCCGCCGTCTGCCACCTAGAAGTATAACTGAGGCCTAAGGGACCAGTTAAATACTATTTACCATCTTCAGTGAATTGGAAGAAATGGTCCCACTCAATGGCCTCATTTGAAAGGCGCATAGAGACGTGTGTTAATCAAAATGGACAACATGTGGAGGAGCATTTATTATAATTTTTTGAAATGAATTATTTGAAGAAACCTCCATTTTTTAAGTTTATTCTTGATTTTGTACTTATTGCTCAATAAAACGAAAATGGTTGCAATTAGATATAGGGAAGTACTTACAAAAAATGTTCATTTTTCATTTCTACATCACATCGTTGAAAAATATAGAGGGTGTTTCATTTGAAAAAAATTAAGAAAATTCAATTTAAAAAGTTCTTAATTGAAAAATAATTTTTGGCCAGCCTGTACATTTTTAGGAAGTAAAAATGAATCAAAAACATTAATTAGATATCTTGTAACTAGTAATCACATAAGTTTTTCTTAAAACCCATAATTGTGACTTTGGTGATTTTTTCCATATGCATCTGTAGATGGCATTATTTGAACAAAATAATTCATTACATCCAAGTGGTTGGAAGTGGTCAATAATAATATAGGGATGAATAGCGTCTAGAAAGAGGCTTCAAAAAATGTACTGATATACATAGCAAAGGCACTTGATCCTATAATTTCGTCTTGGCTCTCCCTGTCTATTCGAAAATAATATCCGGTTATAGACTTTTTTATCTAGTTTACTTGAATTTTTTTTTAATTTCTAGCTATTGTAGAACTCGAGATATCGAAGTCCGACGCACTACTGCCCCACCCTGTAAGTCTAGGGGGTGCTAGTCTCTGTCAAAAATTGTAATTTGGTAGTGATAAACTCTTAGAAATGTTTTAAAATACGAATTAACACAGTGGCACACCGTGACACCCTTTATACCCCAATGTTTACGTCACTGAATTTACAAGAATTAAATTTAGTATTTTCTTAATCTGATCGTTGTCAAACCTTATTTGGAAAATTATTTTATCTATTGTATAATGAACAATCCGTTTTCGAACCAGAAACAACTGTTCCCTATCACAACTAAAAAAAACTTATTTGCCTTGTGGTTTATATCAACTTTTACGTTTATTTTTAGGGCGTTCTTATAGCTATTGACAAAACCTCGAAGAGAGTGACCCAACTAAAGAAGCGTTGCGATGAGTTTGGTGCCAAAGCATACATTTTTGAAGCAGATTCATCAAAAATATTGTCACTTGATTCAGTTGATTGTAGTCGACAGAACAGTATTAAGGATGGTCCACCATTCTTACCAGAAACTTTCGACAAAGTATTACTTGATGCCCCTTGCAGTGTGTTGGGAAAAAGACCACAATTAGTTAATAGACTTTCCGAAAAGATGATTAAATCATACGTTCCACTCCAGAGAAAATTGTTTGAAACGGTAGGCTTGTTCAATAGTTTTGTTTATGCACATTTTTATTTTTCTATTAGATACGTTTGATTAGACGACTATTTGTATATTAGATCTTCTTTAATACGTATTGACGTCTAGGATGACGTACAGATGACGAACAGAAGTCACATCCCAAAGACGTCACAGCACAATCTAAATTACTTGATATGACGTTAACTAGGTGATAACAAGCCGGTCCGTTTTAAGAAATGGACTGGCGTCGTAGTAAACGCCCCTAACGGCATAGAATATTTTTTAAATATTTTATAATGGTTTTCAATATTGCTGAAATATTTTGAAAGTTATAAGAACATTTTGAAATTATTGAATGGAAATATTTTATATTCATCTTCATAGGAATATTTTCAAAGTATTTTAAATTGTTTATAAAATATTATTAAAATATTAAAATATATGTTTAATTTAACCTTTTATGCATAATTAAGATAATGTTTTAAAAATATTTCTTCCACTACTGGCATACCACTTCGTCATTCCTTAGAAGAAAATATAACTACAATGCACAAAAAAATACAAGTGTCGAATGTCATTGTAGATTTCCATCCAATTTTTTCTGTGATAGTGATTATTATATCAAATATATTTCAATTTGCCATATTAATTCAGTTTTTTATAGTTTTTCTCCTTTATTTTAAGAATGACTTAAAATAGCGATAATCGGTTAGTGAATTAATCGATTACAAGCAATTATTTTATCTGTAAAATAATTTTTTTGAGCAGGAAATGCGAAATTTAACAGCAAAAATATATTTTTTTTAACAAAATCCGGACTTCACCAGCAAAAATTATAATTTGATCAGCAAAGTCACGATTTGCTATTTACATTATGTTGATCAGAAAATTATTTTGCAGATAAAATAATTAATTCCAGATACATATTCATTATATAGAAATTTGTATATTAAATTTAAGTATAAATTGTTACTAACAAATAAATTACCCACCCCTTATCATCATTATTATTGCCTATAGAAAAAGAGTTTTAAATAAAAGTTGTGTGATTATGACTGAATTTTGTTTAAATGCTATCAAAAGTACAGTAATGTGCAGATTTCAGGGGATACAAAAAAATAATATATTTTTTAAAATGGGATACCATGTATATTATTAAATTTTGGGAATGATCTTTTGTTCCTGATTTCAAAAATATACCATCCCTACCATATACCGTTTTTGAGTTATTAAACGTCGAATATCTTAGTTAAACTAGTTACTGTAAATATGGAAAAATTAACATTATTAAAGTGAGCTATGAAAATGACAACTAGTATGTTTGATAAGTTACATTTCTTTAATGAAATAATCAAAATGGTTTACAGTGAAGAAGAAAAAAACCAAATATTTACTTGTTATATACAAAATAACAAAAATAACCGTGCAGCAAAAAGAGCACATAGGGTGTTGTATCGAAATCGTCTAACACCATCAGAAAATACGTTCAAAAATATTTACCGAATGGTGAATGATACCTCCAGTTTTAGTAGAAAAAAGCATGTAGTTCAAGCAAACCAGGAAGAACAGCTAGATATACTGCTTCATTTCGAAGGTAAGTCCATCCATATTTACAACCGAATAGACTTTTTTGAAACATTGTATTATTTTTTAGAAAATTCTGATGTAGTATAAATAATGCAGTCGATCAATTAGGTAAAATTTATTCCAAAATCCAACGTACGTTAAAAAATAACAGCTACCGACCATATAAAATTTTACCTATTTTAATAGAGGCTCATAAAAGGAACAGGCTGGACTTTTACCTCCAGATGATTCAAAAGTTGGATGGAGACCCAGATTTTTTTACTAAAATATTATGGACTGATGAATCATCCTTTTCTACGGTAGGAGTTTTTAATAGGAAAAATCGAAGGTCGTGGGAAAACAAGCACAACAGAAAAAGATTGGTAAAACAAATAAAAAAATCAGGAAGAGAAACTGTTAGCGTTTGGTGTGGAATTTTTAGAAACAAAATTGTTGGGCCTATATTTTATGATAATACTTTAACTGGAGTTACCTATCTGGAAATAATTATCCCAGAAGCAGAAAATATTCTTTTGCAGAATTTTTCGGAAGCCGAACTTGATGATATGATTTGGATGCAGGATGGGCAACTCCGCATAGTGTCCTACCCGTTCGAGATCATTTGAATAAAGTATTCCCAATATAGATAGGGAATAATGGACCTATTAAATGGCCACCTAACAGTCCGGATTTGACCCCTATGGATTAATTTTTTTGGGGATTTCTAAAAGACATTGTCAATAATAATAATAATAGTATTCAAGTCATTAAAGACAGGATTCGACTTGAAATAAACAATCGTAATGTAAATAATGAAGCCATTTCCGGTGCAATTATAAATATAAGAAGACGTTATCAATTATCAAGGTTCCCACCAACCTGGAAAAACCTGGAAACCTGGAAAAGTCAGGGAATCCAAAAAGTGGTCATGGAGACCTGGAAAAGTCAGGGAATTCAAGAAATTTCAGTAAAATCCTGGAATTTCAGTCATCACATAAAATACTTTTTTCTGCTGTACAAAAATTATCTATAATAAGATTTGAATTTTATATATTTTGGTAAAAAATTTCTAAATCGGCCCTGCAAGATATTTACATATATAAAAAATAGGTGTAAAAAATATATTAATAGGTGCAACATTGGTTTTGTGTTGACGGGTGCATTACATTCAACATTCAAGATGGTGAGTAAATCTGTTTTTCGAATTTACTTGCTGTTACAGTTAACGAATATTTTAGCTCAAAATGGTAAAAAGAATATATTTTAAAGAATCATGGGTCGACGTAAAAACAAATTTCAGCTGGGCTGAAATAATATCGTCAGTTATTCATGATAATACAAAATTCCGGTAGAATAGGTAGAATTTTAACTCCAGTATTTAAAATAAATTCTTATAAACAATATAACAATAAAAGTTACTATAACAGTCTCATATTTTTTCCATGCTGATCTGAAACAAATTTTGATAAGTAGGTACATCTCAATGACTTCAGAATTCTGAAGTCATTGGTACATCTAATCTACTTGTATACAGGTTTTATTAAAATGTGATAAATATTCATATTTTGGTCCTGGAAAATTAAGATTTTGGTCCTGGAAAGTCAGGGAATTCAAAATTCCAATGTTGGTGGGAACCCTGATTATGCATTGACAATAATGATGGACACATCGAACATCTTTTATGAGATCATTTATTTATATTTAAATTTCCTAAATAAATCTTTGTTATCTATTTTGTCTAAATATTTGGTTTTCTCTTCCTCACTGTAAACCATTTTGATTATTTCATTAAAGAAATATCACTTACCAAACATAATAGTTGCCATTTTCATAGCTCACTTTAATAATGTTAACTTTTCCATATTTACAGTAATTAGTTTAACTAAGATATTCGACGTTTAATAACTTAAAAACGGTATATGGTAGGGGTAACATATGGTATATTTTTGATATCAAGAACAAGGAATCATTCTAAAAATTTAACAATATACAGGGTATCCTATTTAAAAAAATATATTATTTTTTTTGTATCCCCCTGAAATCTGCACGCTACTGTACTTCTGATAGCATTTTTAAAAAAATCAGTCATAACAACACAACTTTTATTTAAAACTTTTTTTTCTATAGACAATAATAACGATGATAAGGGGTGAGTAATTTATGATGAATAACCCTGTACAAGAAAATAGATAAATTAATAAAAATGAAAAAATAACAAAACAAAAAGGTAAGCCGAGAGTTGTACTCGAACCACGGAACCGCTACGCCATACGCCATTCCAAGCTGCAACACAGATGACTCGACCTATTAGGTATATAAATTAGACATAATACTTTCAAGTCTATTATCTCATGAGAACTAAAGCCCATTGTGTAAAATCCATTCAAAACATGTTTGGTAGTCCCCTTGTAAGTAATTTCACTCTACATACAAACTAAATTGTTCAAATTGTTTTCGATTTACTTCTTGGCAATATGCAAGAAAAAATTGAGAAATGTATTTAAAAATCGACGAATTACTGTAGATCTTACAACGTTTTTTAATACATATTGTTTATTATGTTATTAAACAATTGTATGTCCTTTTTTTTGTAACATTTAATGTCAATTAATTTAAATACATTTACATTACGTGAATAATTTAATCACACATAACACCCAACCTATGAACTTAAGCATCAAATTTAACTCAGTAAATTTCATCAATTAAAATGATTTATATGTGAACAGGGTGAGTTTTAAATGCGTAGTTATATTTTAACCCTCAATATATTTCGTCGAGTACAGTTGATTGGCACTGTCAAAAAAAAATTTAAACAAAGGAAAATTTTGATTTTATAATAATTTTTTCGTCCTCCAGCAACTGACATTTTGATGGTCACTGGATAATTGTGGAAATATTTGTAGTATTTTATTTGCACCGATGATCAGTTCACTTGATCGTATTTGATCTGGTTAGAAGTGACATGCACAAATCGCAAATAAAACGTACAGCAGCCTCGGATGTCGGGCGCGTATGCGTATTTGCGAGGCACACGTTTATGTTTTATCAGTTTTACCAGAGACGTATATAAGTGTAATATGCGTCTCTGGTTTTACGTAGGTTCTTATAAAAAAATCCTAAAAAAAAATGAGATCAGATGATCCAGAAACCAACTTGATATTTTCCTTTCCTAAGGTCTCAATTATTTTTATGTTATGAAATGTAATAATTTTAAAACGATATTTTTTTATGAAAAATTACAAATTTATTGTTGCGACATGTAAAACCTGCTTACACAGTCAACTGCTTGCTGTTTTTCTTACCCCACTACAATACTGATCTAAATATCACATGTGATTCTTTCATCCGAGGTGGAGCAGCATTGGCAAGGGGAGAACTGACTTGGTCACTTTTGATTTCAGATCAGTTGTAAATAAAACATGTAAATAGCTGACTTAATTGGTCTAGATCACAAGTAACCTGATCCACAGTGCAAGTAAAATACTACTATAGTTCACAGAACTGACGTAAGTAATAAATAACAGCTGGCAGTGTTGCCAGAAAATACGTCGTTCGTCACAATTATCCTATTTTAAATTATAATAATAGTTATATGGTTTCATTTATCTCCTAAAAATGAAATAAAATTGAAAATAATCATGTTATAAGCAAACATGTACTTTAAAAGAACAGAGAAGTAAATTTGTTTACCTAATACAACAGTTGGGTAATTATTTAGAATACGATAAGATGCTTACATTTTCTTGAAAATTTTTCTACCCCCCCCCAAAATAAGGTGCGCTGAACACGAACATGAAGTTTTTTTCTCCGGAGACAAGCCGTTCATGAGAAAAAAAAATGCGTTTTCACACATCTGTCACTGTTTATTGTGATATATTTAACACTTCCTGTCACCAATTGTAGTATTTTAATGCTTAGAAAACGATATTACTTTTATCTTGTACAGAAATATAATGTTTTACACATTAAAAACCATGTTTTAAATACGAAAATGCATGAAAAATGCTGTAAAATCATTCATGGTCACGAAGTTAGGTGCGATTCTATTCTGTTGTGTCTAAAGATACGACATTGTATAACTAGCGTTCAGTTTAGAACCAGATCGGATCATTTTTAGGGTAAGTTGCTCATGTAGTCGATAACATAATTAAAGAAATGGATTATATCTTTAAATATGTTATTGTTCAGCAAGGACCAACGAAAAGGTATAAGCAATTATCTTTGCCAGGAAAGGAGAGGAACAGGTGTTAGGTTAGGTTAGGTTGTATTATTGCACAAATCTACACATCATCATATGCTCATTGCACATTGTCTTATCTTGTACGAACATCCCTAACTACCCTTAAATAAATTAATAAGATTGCATTCTTCAATAACATTAAGAATTATTCCTTGCTCTATAAATTTTGGGTGGAAAAGGGTAAGTTTTAAATAGGGTGCCTTTTACATTGGATTATGGTTACAATAACCCCTTATAATGAAACCATCCTTTCGTCATATTAAAATTATTCGCTAAACCAACCCCTTTTATTGTAACCATAATCGTATGTAAAAAGCAAACTATTTAAAACACCCTTTTCCTCCAAAAATTTTTAGGGCAAGGAATAATTCTTAATGTTATTGAAGAATGCAATCTTATTAACTTATTTAAGGGTAGTAGGAATGTTTGCACAGGATATGACAATGTGCAATGAACATTTGATGATGTGTAGAGTGTATCGGTATAATTGGTTTGTGGTATCTCGTCAGGGGCACTTTAGACACTATCTGATCTGATCTGAAACTCGTCGCTAATTTCACATACATTTTAGTTGCATTTTTATGATATAATGGCGTTATCCCAAATACAAAGCTTTTTATAAGGAAAAAAAATTGTTCTTATTATAAAAAATGACGTATACTATACTCCAAACCGTTCAGAGTGTTATTGGGGTGAGGGAAATAATACAAATCGTTAGATATATCCAGTGTAAAAAAGTGACAATGTGTGTGAAAGTGCAAAAAAAATTATTTTTTTTCTCCATAACGGCTTGTCTCCGGCGAAAAAAAACTTCATATTCGTGTTCAGCGTACCTTATTTTGGGGGGTAGAAAAATTTTCAAGAAAATTTAAGCATCTTATCGTATTCTAAATAATTACCAACAGTTGTTACGAATGTATGTTCATATGGGGCTTGATGTTTGGATATCGTTCCATGTAAAGTCGTTTTGCTTTTTTTACACTTTCTTAGGCTTAAAAATATGTCTTAAACATATCCACCCGCTCATTAGAATAATAATTTTTGCCGTTGTTATTTACTATTCGTCACAAAATGAACACCAAACGAACAAATTATAAATAATAAACAACAGTAACACAGTAACTAAAAATTTCGATTATAAATTTAACCACAAAAAAACTGTAAAAAACTGTATAAGACACACTTTTGCAAATACTCATGCAATGACAAGTACGCTTGTACGTATCATCGTGAACACTGATTTTTAAAGGGCAGTTACGGTTAAGCAGCACGAGGAGTGTTCTTTTGCCTCTACGGTTCATATCGATATGATATGTTCTCGTTCTTTCGACGTAGATTACTTTCCTTAAATATTCGATTCGAATTCATGTTTTGTACAATAAAGATGGGTTACTTGCAAATAATCCTTGCGCGCATGCAAATGAGAAGAGGTTGAGGTTGCGTGTAAAATGTCAAACAAAACGAACGTACAAAACAGGCTAGAAAGACCTTCAGATCTTTTATTTTTATGAGAAAACCACTCTTTAAATTTAAGTAATCTTCAGTGGTTAGGCCACAAATAAATCTTTATAACGCAAAACATAACAAAAGTTATAGGGTACGCAGGTTTATTGTTTACAACAACAAAAGACGAAAAAACGAAATCGGATTACTTACATCTATGGATTACTTGGATATGAAACAGAAAAGCAAAAGAATACTCATGATCAAGTCAGAGAGGTCACATGATCTAAAGGGTAGGTTTGTTACAATTATTTAATACCCAATAAGATGCTTCAAATTTCTTGAAAATTTGTCTACCCCCATAATGAGCTACTCTGAACACGAATATGTAGTTTTTTTCGCTGGAGACAAGCCGTTATGGGAAAAAGAATAAAATTAAAAAGTATAAGACATTTTTTATAAAAAAGATCCATTTCTTCTTTAGAATAACAGCGCTTTATATGATAAAAATGATAAAAATTCAACCACACTATAATGTAGTTATCGTCTCGTTTCTGTGTTCCTTGTTCTGCAATAACCATTCAAATTTACCTCATTCCCCTTAATTTTCCTTGCCCTTGCCTTGCCCTTGCCATTAGTAAAATCTTTGCAAATTTTTTTTTTTAGTAATCAAAAGGAAAATTTTTATGACTAAAGTTATGACACTTTGAAATTTAAGTTCTTCATTGTGTAAATTTCAAAATGTTATAACTACAAAAAATCAAAATTTTCGAAAACCAAAAAAAAATGGGGTGATAAATTTTCCTTCTGATTCCAAAAAATAAAAAAAAAATAGTTTGCAAAGATTTTACTAATGGTCTAGAAGGTATCTGGGAGGCTGCGCATTTATGTAACTTTTTTTTCTCAAATTTGTTTTCAATTTTTTTTCTGCAAAACTTCTTCAATCAGTACTGATAGTCGTGCCTTAAAATATTGCTTGGGTTCCATGCACTAATACTGAGATACGGTATAACCCAAATCCACCAGCCGCCACTGAATACGTCCCTGACTTCTATTCCAAGAAAATGGCCGATTTTGAAGTTAAATGGTTCAACGTGACACGACATGAGATTCTCTTCTGATTGTTGGTTATTCTGTGACGTCGCGTCGTAAGAACATCATAAATTAGACTTTTTTGTGTTTGTCATTGAAGAGTTGTAAATCAGTAAGGACCAGCAGTACAAACGTGGTTCAATCGAAGTTCAGCTGAACTTTGTTTAAAATCCAAGGATACTATTGTTGTAACGATCGTAACCTTCGAGTTTAACTCAAATTAACGAAACTTTGGCTTATGCATGTTCGTAAAATTGACCCTAAATAATAAAGCATAACTACTTTTATTTTTTTTTAGTGTTATTTTGGTAACAAAAATATTATACTTCTTGACGTCCATAATACGTTCCAAATCGTTCGACGTCGTTGCCTAATAGAGATGTGAAAATCATATCTTAATATATGATAAAAAATATTAATATAAGAATGTTTAAATGTGAAAATAACTCAAGATTATTTCATTTATGGCACTTTAAAATTGTGTAAATTTAAAATTAAAGTTTTGTGAGGTTATCGTGTGAAATACTCCTATAAAATTCCCTATGAAATTAATATCTATCTGTTTCAGTATTATTTGACTTGACTTATTTGCATTTAGCAAAACGAACTGTGCTATTTTTTATCCAATAGTTTACAATCCTATTTCTTACAGCACAAAATGTTTTTAGGCTGTAACATTACTGAAGACGCATGGGACACTGGTTTACAGTACCTGTACAATAACTTTGGCTGAAAATGAGGGAATGGTAGCTTGGGCCTTGCGAACATTTAAATGTTTGGAACTTGTCAGGCCCAGTTTGTGCCTTGGGGGCCAGGATGGATAGGATCTTCACTTACAGAAGAAGAAAGGTTTTGTGTTCAGAGGTTTGGTCCAGACGAAAGAGTGGATTCTGAGGGGTTTTTCTTTGCGTGTTTCATTAAAACATGAAGTTTTCGATAAAATATATTTTTTGTATTATTTTATATAGTAATATAGCCATTTTTTACTTAAATAGTTAAATTATTTATTAAAATAATCCAATTTTATCATGATACCCATTAACGAAATTAATGATATTTTCTTAGGTTCACATTTATGAGTATGTTGTTTTGAAGATTTTCTAAAAAGAAATTTAGGAATTACAAGGAGAGGTTTATGCAAGTTACGTTAAAGGTAACGCAATGACTAATACTCCGTGCGAACGGAACCATAGCCGTAGAGCAGACAGTTCTTGTGCATAGAACAGCATCGTTGATACGACTACTGACTACTTTCTGGTCGGGGAAAGAAGACCTGCGGAAAGAATGTGATTTCTGCATTCCATTCACAATTAAGCATAAATTAAATAAATGAATTAGTTCATGGCCAATTTTTGTATTCGTTTACATCCACACCTACTCATTGGGAGACATATATTATATTCCTAGTATATGGTTTGGCAGACAGCTGGCGAATTATCGGCCGCGTGGACCTTCTTTCGCCGGCTGGACAGTACTACCCATGCGTATGGAAACAGCCGTCCAGCTCTCGCTCCGTGTGTACAAAACTACAGAGTTGATACTAACGCCCCGTTCACGGTTTGTTGAAAGATAGGTTGCCCAAGCAGCACATTTAGTAATCTATACGTAGTAGCTACCATAAGTGGAATTTTAAAGGTTTCCGCAACTAACGACTATTACGAAATGGGAACGATCCTTATACCAAGTATTCACCAAAATGGGGAACAATTAATACGTAGCAATTACTATTCTGGAGCCTGTTACGTGTTGACAACTAGGTTATTACGTAAACGGAACGTAACCAAGTAGTAGAAATGACTAACTTTTGGAACAACTCTTTAGTGGTATGAGAACAAACTATATTTTGCTCTCTCTCTTGTTCGAATAGCAAAATATAATGTATTTTAATTGGACTTACTGATTGTGAGTTTGAAGTCAATATGTCCAAGTTGTATCGATTGAATTAAATATCTAGGTAATAAACCATTACATAATACATTTTCTTAAATAAGTATATTATTATATTTTTGAAGAGAATTTAAGTCTTTTTTTTCAAAATTCTAAAAATATGATACATCTAATAATTCTATTTAAAAAACATTTCTTTGTTTTTTCATTTGCCTCAATTATTTCCATTTTGAAAATGGTTGCAAAAAATGCTTTTTTTTTCAAATATATATATATATATATATATATATATATATATATATATATATATATATATATATATATATATATATATATATATATATATATGAGTAGTTGTTTCCTTCAAATCATATTTAATCACATTAGTGAGAGGTATGAAAACTTCTCATTGGTCTGAATGCTACTATCCGACCGACATCCTCGATGTCTCTGTGGCGGATAGCGACTTGCATCACAGCAAGTACCGAGAGCGGCGACCCCTAGCCCAGATGGACTAAACTAATGTTATTAAATATGATTTGAAGTAAACAACTACTCAGCGGGCAAATACCAATAATAGTAGCATTCAGACCATATGAGAAGTTTCATACCTCTCACCACTATTCACTTCACCTTAGTTAGTATACTAGTAAACTAGCAGGTTGGCCACTATCATTTGTCTGTTCCATAACCTATGGCATACTGAAGAGAACAAATAAATTCGAAATCGATCTATGTCTGGTTATGAATTGAACTTTAGTGAAATCAAGAAAATGACAGGCATTAAGTGGCTGTGAAGAGAGGGTCGTAGTTTGAAGAATAAAGCATTAAGTCTAAAATCGTTGAACTTAATTCTTTAATATAATATCAATAATACTTTTTTTTGTAAAACTGGCAAGCTGTTTTCTTTAAGCTGTATTCGTTCACCGGAAAATTTCCCTAACCCTTTAAACACATCTTTGTACTGACTGAAAATATCGTTAACGCTTTCAAATTTAACATAAATATTACTAACCCTTTTTATCAGATTTCTTAACATAATAACAATAATACAATGCAAACGGTTTACCTTAAAAAACAATTCCTAGTGTTAATGGACAGCCAAATGCTGAATTGCAAAGCGAATATTTTATGGGAAAATTAAAACTGCACAATTTTTTATGCTATTTTATAATTTATTATACAATACAGACATTGATATAATAATATTTTATATATCCATCTTCAATAGTGTGCACCTCTAAAAAAATAGGTTTTCGTTAATTTAAAATTATACTTAATACAAATCTAGACGTATAGTTTACAAGTGTATGTGATTTTTTTTTATTTTGGTAACAACCACGAATTTACACATTTCATATAGGGAACACAGAGCCCCCCGGCACTATCGGCCAGGTCGCAACGGCCAACAAAGTATATTATGGAGTTTTATGGCACGCCGGGCACTGGCAGCGATATAATCGTTATTTTTGCACCAAGGGAATAAAGAGGCGTTTATGGCCCGCGATAAGGGCTATAAACGCTGGTTACGACCAGTCTTAATTAATACATAATACATAAATATATGTCGGCTATATTGCAAATTCTCCATAAGAGTGGCCAATCTGTTAAATTTTGACACTCCATAAAAATAGCAATCGTATTGTCATACTGACAGGTAGGAATTTGATTTTGACTTTGTATTAAAAATAAATGCAAATAACCAAACAACAACGTAAATAAAGGTGACCATGTTGTACGATAAGTGCACGATAAGTTGCAATAAAAGAACGATTATTTTGATAAAAAAAATTGGATAATTTCCAAACGTTGTTGAGGCGTGTATCTTTCCATGATTAAATTGCAAACCTTACTGAATACAATTGACAGTGACAGATAATTTTAACATTTCAGATATGGCTACCAATATCAAATTGAAAACATATCGCCCATATTGAAAAACTTTTTATATTATTTCACGAGCTCATTTTTTGAAATATTCGTCCAGGGGAGATATTTAAGCCTATGTGAAAAATGTAATATATTGAATAACACAATAGTCTGATGTTTCTAAAAACAGTAAAAATTTTTATTTTAGACAAGAAAAACAACCTCCACAGACAGCTCAAATTTCAAATAACCGCCAGGATCGAGATATTCACCCCCTATAGAGTTTCCCAAATTGGGAGTGCATATATATTATTATTTTGGTTATTATTAGAGATAGAAAGTCGTTTAAATAGTGAAGGTTTTTCATAATTTTGTCGATAACGTTTTCAAATTTGACCTAGTTAAAAATCGAAATAGAATTTATTTCTTCAAATTCCTGTCTAAATAAAAGCCAAGATCTTTTTACATTCAGAGATTCTACTTATTTTGGTCAACTGTACAAATTTACTTCCCAGTTTTAAATTTAAATCTAACTTCAGCTACGTTTAGTCGAACTATCTATGATTAAAGAGGGAAAAAATTATCCTAACAAAAGCTAACGAAACTGATTTATATGATTGTACAAAAAATACATCTAAATTTAATTATCAAAAGGCTTATTTTACTTACATGATTTATCAAAACAGCCTCTACAACATCCACAAAATCCCGTTTTCCTTATTTCCTGATTTGGGGCACATATTAAAACAATGCCTGGACAAAATAGATAAGCGTTGGCACACACGTCTGGATCAGAACAATCTAGAATTTCTGAAAATGATGTTGGCAACAATGTAGCAACAAATGTTAAAATCAGCAGAATCTTGTGCAAATGCATTATTAAGTTCGTGTATGCAAACAGTATTGTATATTTATTTTTACATACTTATTTGTGTTATATATGTATATGTATGTATAATTGTATGCATACAGATTTATCAGCAATAAACCTATGCATATGGATAAGTCATTCTAAAGGTCCGCATATTATCCCCACTAACAGGATCGCATTCAGCACCATCAGAACAGAAGTCATCATAAGTCACATTCATTATTAGAAACATTTATTTAAACATAAATTTATACATTTAAAGCAGCATACAATGTTTTAAAATATTTCATATAATTTATATTTGCAAAAAAAAATTCAGTTGGATACAACACAGGTGAATTTTTCACGATTTGGTATATTGCAGAAGGCACATGTATTAGGTTTTTCTGTCGTGTTTTAACATCATGAATGTCTTTATAAAGATTAAAATCGTATTTATTAGAAAATACATAGACAGACATATCTAAAATATGTAGACAGGCAAGAGTTAAAATTTCATATTTACAGAGTAAGTTTTTGCATGTGAAGGTTTTAGAAATATTTCCACTACAATGCATAACATTCTTTTGTGCCGTAAAGACCTCCCTGGCCATGGTGGAGTTGGCCCACAAGCAGACACCACATCGTAACCTAGAATCGACTGGGACGTAATATACGCTTATTATTAGTTGATGCTTATGCAGAACTAATCGTAAATTTCTGAAAATATTGTATGATAGGACTCATTTTGGAAAACAAGTGTATACAGTGTGATGTCCAGCTTAAGCATTCATCCATGTACACACCTAAAAATTCTACGTTTGAATGTCTGTTTTGCAAAATACTATCATTAATATTAAATTTTAAGGATTCAGTCACTCTAATTATAAAATCGTAACACTTGTGTCTTGCTAGTGTTAAAATATGAATCATGCTCATTGAAATAATTAGAGGTTGCAGTCACTTGTTCACATTTATTTTTAATGTTTTCAGTATCCTGCGCAGAGATAATGAATGAAACATCATCTTCATATATAATGAAATGTTAATAAGATATTACCGCACCTAATTGGTTTATATATACTAGAAAGAAGATTGGGCACACTAGAGAACTTTGTGGGACGCCCATTTGAATCGATCTAATTTCAGATATCGCATTTGAGATTAGATTATAATTTTGGTATATTCGGAAAACATAGTGAAAACAATTTGGCAGGAAAGAATAAATCCAGATCACTTAAACCATAAGATTCTAATATACACAACAATTTTTGATGATTTACACAATGAATACCCTGGTTAAATTGCTAAATACTGTAGCCAGGCTCGTCTGCGTTGATAAAATTTATTAGTTCATCATAAAAGGTGGGTAATGCTGTTGTTGATTTTCCTGAATGAAACCATATTGCCTCAGAGTTAAAGTATTTAGTTTGTTTATAATATTTAGGAAATGGTTACAAAACGCACAGTAAAGTCAAATTGTCTTTCTTAAAACTAGGTGTAACCTTCCCCGTTTTTATGTTGATATGAAAAATACCCGATCTAAAAGGTAGGTTAATTAGGATCTTGGTCGACCAGAGGCGCTAAAATTGTTGTTGGTGAAAAAAAGAGTCCTATATATAATTACAGTCTTTTTATTTGGAAAAAACAAACAAACCATATAAAAATGAATATGTACAGGATGATCAGCTAAGAATTCTGCATTTTAAACCCATTTCTTTTTCTTAAAAATGCAGCTAGAGAAAAATATAAAATACGATGGGTTGAAGGAACTCGGTCAATTGCCCTTTGAAATGTATTTCAATAAAACTCATTTATTTTTATTATAAAAAATGGATCGGTGATATATTCCATCAAGTTTTCGTATGTGGTATGAGTTTGTGTCTTGATGAATATATCAAACAAAATCACATATTTTTCAATCAGACACGCTGTATGCCTTTAGATATATGGAAAGCCCTTTTCCTTCCCAGTATAAATTTACACAGTAAACAATAACCAGTAGCTTATTTTTCCTGGTTGCCAGGCCTCGCCGCTACTCTGAAAACCATCAGTGTAGTAGTGGCCGTCAGAGAGGAGTGTATGTTATCAGCGAAAAATAACTCGTGGTGTAAGTGCTTTACGCGTAATTGATTTACAGTGACAATTGTATGCATTTTATTTTATTTTAAAATGGGGGACGATAAGAAAAAAGGGGAATGGTTTGCTCATGGAAAAAGTGTACAAATATAAGTTATTTTAGCAATGAAAGGTTTTATTCATTTCCTCGTGATGTCGCAAGGTAAGTGAAAAACTGTTATATTATGCGAGCATAAAACATGTTGATTTTAGTACAGGAGTTAAGTATTGTTTTGCAAAAGCAAGAACCATTAATGAAGTAATTTTAAGATTTAAATTGAAAGTATAAATAAAATAGGAAGCTGAATAAAAAATAAAGTCTTTAGTTTTGTATTTACAATTAGACGATTGCTCTTCTGCATATTACAGAATAAATTTTAAAATCTGTATATATTGTAGACGAATTACAAACTAGTCGTTTATGAAAAGTTTAGTTATTTTTTTAAATAATATTAGTCCAGTCACATTAGAGGTTTCACCTCGGAATGAGAGATAATAAGCTGTAAACTTGTATAAACCTTTATTTTAGCATTCTAAAAGTTGTCTCAAAAGTCTCATAAAATCTCGTGTCCGCGTCTTAAGATATTCAAGGTTTTTTTTTTCGTTTTTTGCAAATATCTCGCTTCCTATGGTTTTAATGCCATTTGCATTTATTATAAAAATTGTAGAGAATAAAATTCTCTACAACTTTTGTCCCAAACGTTTTCTTTATATACTCAACCATTTTTGAGATAGAGGGCGGAGAGCGCGCCGCGCTTACCTATTCACAGCATAATGGAAGGTTAACCGTAAGTCCCGGTAAATAATACGCCGTATAAAGTCTATAAATCATTGAAAAATATATAGTTATGAACAATTTGCATTGTTTATTAATTAATACATTATATTTAATATTTTTCATTTATCGAATATATATTTGTTTAATATTACTTACCTTTCCGTGTAATCAAAAAATTGTTGAGTGGAATACTTTAAGTATATTTTAATTATATTCTAATATATATATGTTAATTATATTTTAAGTAAAAAAAATAATAGAGTAAATACATTTTAATTATATCTTTATTTAGAAATACTTTTTCATATATTTATTACAGTTGAAGTTCAAATGTGGGGAAGTTTTTCAAAAACTTTTATAATTAGAAGCACTTGAGTCTCAATTTTCTTCTTTTTCATCATCATCGTCTTCCGGTCGCTCGAAAATTTCCAATTCAATATCATCATTTTCGTTGTCAAGGATATTTGTCTCTAGATCTTCAAGAATTTCGGGGTCAAATGTACTATCTTCATCGAGATCGCTTTGATACGGTGAAGCATTGAGGCACGCTTGCCCATTACACTGGCCACAAGCTAGAGAACAACCCCGATTTTCTGCATCCGCAGCGTGAACTACAACAATTCTTGTAGTTGATTACACGGAAAGGTAAGTAATATTAAACAAATATATATTCGATAAATGAAAAATATTATTAAATATAATGTATTAATTAATAAACAATGCAAATTATTCATAATTATATATTTTCTAATGATTTATGGACTTTATACGGCGTATTATTTACCGGGACTTACGGTTGACCTTACATTATGTTCTGAATAGGTAAGCGCGGCGCGCTCTCCGCCCTCTATCTCAAAAAACGGTTGAGTATATAAAAAAATATTTGGAACAAAAGTTGTAGAGAATTTTATTATCTACAATTTTTATAATGAATGCAAATGGCATTAAAACCATAGGAAGCGAGATATTTGCAAAAAAACGATTTTTGTGACCTTTGACCTTGAATATCTTAAGACGCGGACACGAGATTTTATGAGACTTTTGAGACAACTTTTAGAATGCCAAAATAAAGGTTTATAGAAGTTTACAGCTTATTATCTCTCATTCCGAGGTTGACCTTCTTTTTTTGGCTTAAGTGACTGGATTATATTGGTGCTGTCGTTTTGTAAATCCATATTTTTTAATCCAACACTGATAATTTCAGCCTGGCGGCGACGGGTTATCATTAAATTTATGTAAAGCAATATATAGGCGATTATTTTTACCACAACGTATCTTGAGGTTCTATTATTTACGGGCCATTTACAGGGTGAAAGGGTCAAATAAAGTTAAAGCATTTACATGGTGTCCCACTTTCTTTCAAGGGGGTGATAGGACTATAAAAAATAAGTTGAGTCATGTATATATATAATCATTTCCCTTAAGTCAGTTTATAAGGGAACTACAGTAAAACATAGTCATTACTTATTAAATTAAATTTGAACCATTTTTATCTAAATATCATTATTTGTTGGGGTAATTACAAAGGGGTGGGGGTGAATTTTCGCTATAACTTTTTGTCTTATTTTTGTTACACATTTATAGCGGAAAGAAACGCCAGTGTTGAAAATTGCATAAAAAGAGGTCCTCTTACTAAATGTCGATATAAGTTATCGGTTTGGAATTATTTGTATTTAAATATTGCAATACAGGGTGGGTATACAATAATCGATAAGTACCTCTTCTGCATTTTTAATTATAAACTGATTTAAGGCAAATGTTTATATACAAGATAAATTTATTATAGAAATTTTAAGCCGTGTAAAAAAAATAAGTTAATTATTTGAAAAAAATTAATAAAACGTTTATTTCTTATTATTATTGTTTCATTTATTTTTTTATTTTACTATTAATCTTATGATTTAACGAACAATCGTTAAATCAAGTCTATAAGTCTACAATAAACCACCAATGAAATAATAATAACAATTGTAATTTAAAAAACAATACTAATTTAACTCAATAGATATTACCTCTATGTCGCATTACGATTGTTTCTTTAATAGTAAAATACCTATTTAGAATGCCATTTATGTTAGAATACCCTGTATACATCCTATAAAACGTATAGCATGATAAGCTACATAAAACTAAAATGATATTTTAAAATACCGTTTTATCCCTGGTAAGCCTAAGGAAGAATCATAAAACTTGCCATTTTGAACCCCAATAAATCTATCTTGTTTCGTTTGTATGTGCCAGTTGGAACCAGGCAGTACATATAGAGCTCTATGTGCCGACGGTGCTCATCAAGGCCCTATTTGTGGCACATGGGAACATGAAGAGGCACTAATTGAGTACTTGTACTGTACTTTCCAACCTTATTTTAGTTCTTGTTCCTGATCTATCCCATCCTAGATCCAATTTATTAGCTACGCTACGCTGATGAAAGGCAATAACTCCGAAACACGTGTCCATAGCTGCAAATTGTTTTTTATGAAGGGATATGGCACTAAACCTTCTTTGTTTGATAGAAAAATGCGTTTATACAAATATAAAAACAATGACATTTTTAAATGATTAATTTATTTAAAGGACAAAAAATGCATATATCAGATTGTATACTCGACGTGGAATTTTTCGTTAATGGATCCAGATCCTTTTATAGGTATTTCAATATAGTAATTTGGTAAATTGGTCACAATTCTTATAGATTCCTGGTATTGCTTACATGCTCTGAAATTAAAATGATATTATTTCACTAGTTATATTACAACAAATAAGAAATATTTGGTAATTTAGACTTGTGAAAGTATTACGAGATCATTGTGAAAGAGGAAATTGAATTGGAAGGCATCAAAGTGCATGTACACCTGTAAATATCTCCAGAGTAAGGCAAGCTATATGGAGAAGCCCTTCGTGGTCTGCTATGGACTTGCTCAGGCTGTCAATATGTCGAATGTCACCATTAAGGCGTCCAAAAACTATCATCAAATAATTTTGTCAAAGTCAGCTTAAATTAATAGTACAGATCAAACAGGTTTGTACCAGAAAAGTTCAAATAATTTGTAGAATATGTCATTAGCTCACTAGAAATAAATCCTAAAAAAGTACCCAAAAATCCTGTCGGAGTTTCAAAAGAGTAAAAAAAAGATGTGTATAACCAACCCACCATTATAATTTTAGTTTCGTTGTAGTTTATAGTTCTCATCACTTTTTTATTTGCTACAACATCTCATATGTTGTTATGTGTTATCATGTATTGTTGGTGTGTGTTCTAATAAATGTTAAGTTTATCTACAAGAATTAGTTTCCCTCTATTCTAAAACACGTGAAGAGCACCTCATACACCCTCTCTTCTCAGAATTACAACGTCAAAGATAAGAATAAATCTCTACTTTTAATCAAACAAAAGAAAATTACAGTCTATTATTACGAAATTACGAAATGTATACACAACAAATTTTTTTTGAGTTTTTATGCTATTTCGAGCTTTTTCCGTTGTAGTCCCTTATGTATTAACAACACGTGATTGTGACCTATAATTTTTGTTTTCTTGTTTCTGTGGGGTTCTCTAAGACAGACCTGCTTAACTCGATTCTTGTAATTCATAATTATGGAAAAATACAACGCAAAAAAACAAAACTTAAAAATTTCAAATAAGAAGAATTGGAACTGTACAAGTCTTAGAGCGTCACCTGCTAGCTAAGCAAATCTAATTCTTCAGCTACGAAATCTCGAATTTTGCGAGAAAAACAAATACAAAAAGGGATTCAATACATATTCCCTTGTTACTAGTTAACGAAATTATCAAGATTCGTTTGGGATTTCGATTGTTTTTGATAACAACCGACAATTAACACAGATTTTCATGGATTTCTTGTTTTACAAGTATTAAATTACGATGCATACATCATCTTAAATAAAAGCGTCACAGTAGTCAATGAATAATTGGTTTTAGTATTCACTGAGACATCTCTAGGAGCTTTATCCTGCCAATAATATCCATGCGTTCCGGATGGAATCTCAACATGGAATGCATATTATGCAAGGTAAAGGTGAAGAAGGGACTTGATTTCAGTATATATTCAATATTGCATCAAATTCGCTAGACAAGGTTGCGACAGTTGGAGAAGCATTCATGTCGAGTTTCTACCCTAGCAAGAGCACATATTCCGTTAACACCAAAAGGTTTGAAATTTACGATAGAATCTCATCCAAAGAGTAAGTCAATGATACCTTCCAGCTCACTTCCCCTCCACCCACTTCAGATGTAATGCAACAATATTCCTATCAGGTGCAGCTATGGAGAGGGATATAACTGGATTTTTTTAACTTGGAATGAAAATTACACAACGGGAACTACAAACCTAAAACTTCAAATCAAGAACCGAGGCCTGAAAAATTGCTCGAAATGATTTCTTGGAAATGCAAACCAGGATGTAAAAGAAACAGCTGTTTTGCCGTACTGATCTGCATTGTTCTATTATGTGTGGTACTGTATAATTGTATTGTTAAAGTATAATTGCAATAAACGAAATTATAATGGTAAAAAACGAAAAACGCTCGAAATTATGTTAAAATTCAAGATGTTTGCTTAAAGGGGATTTTTTGGGGACTTTTCAGAATAGTGAATTCCTAAACACATCTCCAAAATTCAACTTGTTATTTGAAATTTTCAGTTTTCATCCAATTTTTATTCCAACTGCCCAAAGTCATCTCAGCTGATTTTGACTATATAAAAACTGTTGCGTATAAATATGTATTTTTTTCCTATTACTTCCATAATCTGTGGGGGTATAGACATGTATATTTAAAAGTTGCATATTTTTATATTTTTAACGTATGATCTAAGTTAAAAAAATTTTGGATGGTAGTTTATTTCAAAGAAATGTAGTATTCAAAAAAAAATGCTATGGCAATTTTCAAAAAAAGAAGAAAAATGAATATGTCTTAAATTTTGTTTCTTATGTATACAGAAATATGGTAAATGCAGACAACTTCTGACTATTCCCTAGTTTAATTATAGAAACACAGTCTCAAATTTTTTTCCCTAATGTTATGAGCATATTTAAAAATTTTAAAATATCCAGTTACCTTGGGGTAAAATACACAAAAATGTCAACAAATTGTTTGTGCACTCCTGTACTTTTTTTAATTTCTCCATAGTGTGGTGTAACGAAGATTTCATCGGAAGCCAAAGATTTGTAAATTTCAAATTTCACAAGGCATCCTAGAACAATCATTTGTTATTAAGATATGTTAAACATTACTAATAATAAAAATAAAAATTCTATTAATACTGTTCTCAAATCAGAAACTAACAAAGAGAACAAACATATCTTGCATTATTTTTTGCAGAATTACAGTAACTCGCTAATTTAATAAAATAATACTATATGTAATAGAATTCGACCAAACTGAATTTAAATGTTTATTTAGTCGAGGCAAGTAGACAATGCGTTTAAACACTCAAATTTCTTTTATCTAGGTTTGGTAAGTTGCTCTGTCTAGAGCCACAAGTCGCAATAAGTCGATTTGAGATGGAAATTGGTCTGCAAGCAAATTAATCGCCAATCGTATGTAAAATATAAAATGGTTTCATATATAAAAGACTATTTCTATTATGTTAATTTTATGAAACGTAGTTTGCAGATAGGGTAAAACATTTACGTAATTTGTATGTCATTTATATGCATCTGTTTAATATCTGTTTTGCAATAAAGATGCAACAACGTTCTGTAAATAATGATGCAACCTGAAAATATCTTGAGATGGACATTACTGAGAGCCAAAACTAAACAAAAACTCTCCTGGTGACATAACAGTTGCTTAGAAAAGATCAATTTTCTTTTTTGATAATGATGCAACTCATCCAAATTTTGGTAGGCTGGCTGATTACGGATATCGTTAGGAGTAATAGTTATTTAGTAGATTTAGTTGATGAAATAATGTATGATAGTGATTCATCGGGAATTAAATTACTATTAGGTAATGCAAAAGATAAACTTGGAATAAATGAAAGGTCGGCGATTTACAAAATTAGTTGCAACAATTGGAACCAAAAGTATATTGGGGAAACTAGACGGTCAGTTGCAACCAGGATTAAAGAGCATATGGCTCATCTCAAATATGGAAACAGATCAATCTAGTGTTGTCCAACATGCATTTGAGAACAATCATAAGATAGATGTTAGCAATTTAAAAATAGTTAGAAATATAACAAATTAGAAACAGCTGGATGCTGTAACGGTCCGTTTTTGGGAGATAAATAATATGGACCACATTCGTTATAAATTAGATAGAATGGTTCGAGTTATATATTAAATTCAAGATTCGATTAAAATAATTTCGTTATTGTATTACCCCTGTAGCGTGGCGCTACTGAGTAAATTGTGTGCCTAAGGCATTTCATCGTGTGTGTGCGCGCGGAACAGGCGATTTTTGGAGTAGTGTTCAAGTGCGGGGACAAACAAGTTGGATCCGCGGTCTAGGGTGGACCTGTGGTGTTGTCTTGATTTTGATATGTATACCTTACCTTGTTATGTTAGAGAGACGGGCTAGAGCCACGGCCAAAGTTGGGAGAATTTTAAAACAACAGAGGTGATTGCTTGGCACACTGAATAAGAGGGTGATGTCCAAGTGTTTAGCAGTTTTGTGAGTACGGGTAAGTAGTAGAAGGCCCAGGCTGTTCCTATTTGGCAGAGGAAATTCGTAAAAAACTAAAGTATATTTGGGCCGTGCACGACAACTAGTAAGTTCATATTTTCCTAAATTATAAAACTAGGTACCTAGCAACGATGATACATTCACCTGTGTCAGCTGGAAGTGCTCGTTAGTATAAAATAAATAATCTGACATTAAGAATTTGCCAATCCGTCCGTGTTTCTGTACTTTAATTTTAAACTATATTTGACTTTTTTGAAGTTAATGAGTAACGTAATGACTGTTGGAAGTAGTTATACATTTTTTACCCTTTTTAACGGTAACATTGGGTGTTGATTAGCCAGAAACTTTGGTAAAAACTAATTTTAAAAGGGAGTGGCGCCTAACAAAATTTATTAAGTAAATTGGACATTTTTTTAGTAGTTAAATCGGCGATTGCCGTCTGTGTTTCTGATTTTGTTTAGTTTTAAGTCTTATTTAAATTCTAGTTGACCGCTCGCTTCCCCACCCGAGGAAGAGTTTCAATTTGTTTTGTTTCTTTTACCAGTAAATTTCTTGGTATTATTATTTTAAATGACAGGACGAATAAGCCGGTCATTTCAATGTATTTGTTAAGCTCAAAAATTTACAAAAGTAATAGTCCGCTTTACTGGTTAATGAGTCATGCAATGTTATCATGCTGCATTTTATTTCAAATATAATAAACCCGCAACT
Source organism: Rhamnusium bicolor (assembly GCA_029963845.1). Lineage (NCBI taxonomy): Eukaryota > Metazoa > Arthropoda > Insecta > Coleoptera > Cerambycidae > Rhamnusium > Rhamnusium bicolor. The sequence goes on along the minus strand of JANEYF010001618.1, from coordinate 320,094 downwards.
ACGATAAAGAGATTATCTAGCCACACTTGCCATCGCCAGCTCTGGCCAACTACTTCACCTAACTGGTGGATGACACCATTGTTTTCGCTCTTGGTAATCATCGATAGAAAAAATTTAAGTGGATTTTAGAGGTTTATGTTGAACACCTTGTGGAAACGCAGCCTTAAGCAATCACCATCTACGCATAATTTTTTTTAATATAAAATTATTGAACAGACAACTTGTGCTCCTTGTGTCCCGTTTCGTAAACATGCAATGTTTCTTGACATAAAATCAAATCATAAATATAAATATTATTTATTTATTTATTTATTAATTATTACCTGTTAAATTAAATACGGATACTAAGGTTTTACTAGTGTTACCAAGTAACACACTTGCAAATTTAATGGACGATGGTTTAACTGATATTTTTGGGAAATAAATATATAAGTCCATAGGGAAAGTCTGAAAAATAGAAAAATATGATAATTTACTATTTATTTCTATTAATGATATGTTCTTGACAAAAAGAACAAAATATTTCAAGAATGTTTGATTTAAGACAAATATACTGGTTTGAATAAAAAATACAACACCATGATTTCGTTCAGCAATTTTATTTCAATTTTAACTAGTAGTCTCCATAGTATTTGAATTGCATCCAACGATTTTTTCGAGGTTTCGAATGTTGAGAAATCTGAGTCGAGACTCATGCGGTAACGACCTGCACAAAGGCGTTTGCTTCTAAAACAATTACATTTTTTGACATTCGAGCAAACCTTAGATGTTTTGCTCGAATATTCTACCATTCCCTGTCCACTTGAAACAGTGCCCACATCCTATAGAGTTCACTGATGTAGACGTAAGGACGAGGGTTAGTCTTAACACCAGGGCTAATCTAAAGCCACAAGACCTGGCTAGAATGAACGCGGTCATCGATGAAGAACTGAAGAAGAACAGTAGATGCAGACATCTGACAAATCAACTGTGCCGTGTACAACACCGCGAAGCAACTCGTCCCCCGTGAGAGGTCAACCGATCACGAGGTCGGGAATGCTAAGCAGCGTGTACAAAAAATCGAGGGCAAGACACAGTTGGCCAGACAACACGCTTCTCGGATCCAGAGTGTGGTGGAATGCACGACGAGTGGTAGAGTTTTTACTCCCAGAATCCGGCGCATAGCAGCCGGATTAAGACGTCAACACCATACTCTAAATCTGACAGTAATGCTTACCATCAAGCAGCACTGTCTAGATAGGATGCGAGCGCTCATGGCTGTAAAGAAAACGTTGAATAGGCGGGTGAGGAGTATGGAGCAAAACAATTTGTTCCGTACGCATCCTTCCTGCCTATTTCAAGAGCCACAGCGTGTTCTAGATAATCCGCCAACTGTAGAAGATGTCGAAACCTTCTGGAAGGGAATCTACGAAACGACTCGTCCATACAATAGCGATACTCCAGCAGTTGGACACTTTGAGGTTCTGTGCCACAGACATCTTGAAGAGCCAGAAGAAGTGTGCCCGGCAATCAGTACGGAGAAAGTGCAACAAGCACTTGTTGGTACCAAGAACTTCGCTGCCCTGGGTCCAGACGGCATTAACAACCGCAGCCTGGCGTGAACTTTCAACTCATGGTTGAATGAAGGGAAGCAGATTCCGGACTGGTTCGTCGAGAGACGTACTGTGCTTATCCCCCAAAATAGGGGATCTTTCCGACCCGAAGAATTATAGGCCAATCACTTGCCTCAACTGCTGCTACAAGATATTTCCATTTTGTATGCTAGGACACTGAGGTCTGTTGATCCGGTCTTCCAGCAGATACACGAACAGCGTGGTGCCAAAAAGGGCATGGCAGGTTGCAAGGACAGCCTGCTGATAGACCGCTGTATTACACAAGATTCTGTGCAATACAAGCGGAATCTATCGCAATTACCGCAAGGCATTTGATACAACATCGCACGAGCTATTGTTGCACTTGCTCGAATATCTTGCGATACCAGCACCACTAGTGAGATGCATAGAACAGCTGCTGCCACTCTGGAAGACTCGCTTCACCATAACATCAGGTACACAGTGGGTCACGACAGAGCAGATGGCATTTAGGAGAGAAGTTTTCCAGAGTGACTCCTTGACTCCTCTCCTCTTCTGCATCTCACTGCTGCCGTTGTCTGTTGGGATTCGCCAAACCCGCGGATATCAATGTGGACCACCTAGCGACTGGAGGCATAAGGTCACCCATGTATTTTATATGGACATCCTTAAACTTTATGTCTCCGGAGAGCGCGAACTACAAAACGCTCTTAGGGTAGTCGAAGAATACACACGGACAATTGGTATGGAGTTCAGGTTGGACAAATGTGCAGTCTTCCATCTCAAGAGACGACGATGTGGGGAATTCTCTGAAGATGCGCAGCTCGCAGATGGAAGCATCCTCAGACATCTGAATGCCGGAGAGACGTATACATATCTGGGTGTGCAACAAAGGCACATCCAGGATGTAACACAAATAAATGATTCTCTCCGCGGCAAGTACAGACACCTTCTTCGAAAATTTGGTCTTCCGAACTTTCGGGGAAGAGCAAGGTGTCTGCTTGCCGTTCCGGTTCTGCTCTACTCCTTCGGAGTAGTAAAGTGGACGGTGAATGAGCTGTGCCAATTAGACAGAGATACCCGCATCATGATGAATATTCACAGACGTATTCATCCTAGATCGTCCGTTTCTCGTGTGTACCTCCCAGGTCAACGGAGGGGCCGAAGACTCTTGAGCCTGGGGTGTACGCATGGTAGAGTAGTAGTGAGTATGTCATGTAACATCCTCAGGAGCTCAAATCCCCTCGTGGTTTGTAAAACATCACGAAATTGTAGGAGTTGGAGCACGATTGTTCAAGGCAGCAAAAGGAGCAGCAGATGAACTCGGTCTGGCATTTGACATCAGGCGAGGTGGCCGGCGAAGTGCTGATGTAGAGCCAGTCACTGAACTGCAGCCTTCAGCCTGAAAGCCCGAATTATAGCTGCCGAACAGGAAAATCTGTTTCGACAGCACGTCAATAAGCCCCAGCATGATGTCTGCTATAAGAACATAGAAACACTGGGTTTATCGATCAGGCTAACACTCGCTTTTCTAATCGCTCATGCACTTACTGTGATTTCGGCCTGCATTCGCCGACATAACGCAGCGTTACGAGTGCTATACTACCATCTTGTAGTTTTTCCGTATATTCGACCGTTACCGAGAAAAGAAATAAAAAAACTATTTTCTGTAATTCGCTAGATAAAATTGAAAATTTTTAAAATGGTCTAGTAGGCTCCAGTTTTATTTGAGTAATCTGTTGTTGTTGTTAACTTTAACAGGTCGCATTTGAAATCGTAACTTGTGTCTGCATACGTGTTTTAAATACTCGTTATAATCAAATGTCAAAAAAATCTTCAAATTTCAACACCCTGTAGATTAGTAAAGAAGCGTTTGCGGACCTATGTTTATATAAACTTTCAGTCATGAAATAAGCCACAGAATTACCCCCTTGCGGATGTACATGATATTTAGGAACACCCTGTATAAGTGCTGACCCTTCGCTAAAATTATTAAATCTAAACTAACTTACTAGTTTCGATGCTCCATGTTGCCGAATTATAAAATCTTTTTTGAATTTGTAACATGTTGTTTTTTCTATCTATTGAATATGCAATGTTTAAATTCATATTAACACTTTGTTCTGTTTGTACGTCTAAAGAAGGATCCATAATCTCGTCAGCACTAAAGTTGTTCTCCTCGTAAATACATTTACTTAGTTCTAGAATTTTGGTTTGATCAAGATTAGTAGTTATTAGAACCTGAAATATGTTAAAATATCAAGTGCATTAAATAATGTTCAAACAGGTGTATAACTAAGTCAGGTCTATCCAGGAACATACTGTATAATTCTTTTAATTTATTACTGTAATGTCTAATTTTCTGAATAAATAATCCACGCTGAATGGACTTTATTAATTATGACGTCATATAATTATGCAAATACGTACTACTGTAATGACATTACACACCGGTTGCCTACACATCACACTGAAACTTGACCCTTAAAGCATATGTCCATAAAGGCGACATTTTCGAGGGTTGAACACAGCGTAGAATTTTATTTTATTTCTCCAGTGGAGAAAATATTTAAGAACTTTCAATAACTAATTTCCATATACAGAACATATTTGATTATGTACAATGTTTAACATATTAGAATAACTCTATTGTTGACTAAATAAATATTAAAAACGGATTTAGTATCCACCAATAGGAATTACGATCTGTGAAAATGAAGATGGTAGAAATAATTTAAAAAGTTGACAGATAAAAACGAGGTCTGTCAAATTGAAATTTTTTGGGTTCAAAAGAGGTCCCTGGATCTCTATAATACACTTCAATCTATTTTAGAAATTACTTTTGGAAAACATTTTTTTCTGATCAAAATGAGGTAGATGAAAATGGGTATCGTGGCTTGGGCAAAGAAAAACCAGAAAAAGTTAAAAAGTCAGACCTTGTCATGGGCGAAGAATCAAGTCTTTAGAGGGATGGTAAAGGAATATGATGAATTGTTAGAAAAAAGAACAGATCTGGGAAATTTGGGACGGTGACGAAATGATGCGAATATTTTGAAAAATTTCGGTAAAGTTTTCCTCGCGCTTTGTGACAGCTGGCGCAGATCATTCTAGGAAGTTTTCATTGGTGGACATACGATTGGAAATGTTAGTTATAAACAAACCAAACCGGGCACACTAATTCATAAGTGGAAAAAAATTAAACCAAGAATAAGCAGCTGATCGTTCATTTATCACATAAGTGTTGTACTGAAATGATCTTAGCGTTGCAATGTTGAAGAGGTAGGTGTTCAGTGGTTCCTCGAAAAGCTCTGGTGCATCTAGGGCGTTGTTCGTTGTACGTATTCCAACGTCGCATCACTGTTGATGCAGTTCGGCCAGCCCTATACGAAATTTTCGTAACCAATGATTCTGCTTTGTTCAAACTCATTTAGTTGTTGAAAATTCACAGGTATTCGTACTCAAGGCGTTGTCAATGTGGATTGCAAAATAAACAAAGCGATAATTGGGTTCAATACTAAAAGCGATATATCCCTCTGCTGCTCAAAACTAAAATGTTATCACTTTACCTTTCAGCTCAATTCTTTATGCATTATTGGGTGTTACAATTTCATTATCACACAATACAGTTCAAACCGTTTAAGCATAGTGGTGAGAGTTAATTTTTTTTGTATAAATAATTAGGATGGAATGGTTGAATGCTTCCGTCCTTTGTTGTTAAATTTTTCCCGCACTGTTTCCGGTTCCCACATTGGATTTCCATATTGATTTTGAGTATTCGTTAAATGTCAACTATTGAAAGAAAAAAGTGAACGTAGTCAGTTATAAATGATAAAATAATCGAAAAACGAAAAACTTAAAAAAAAAACTTTCTCGCCGTAGCTATAATGGAGCTAACGTCGCAATTCTTTAACCCCAGGATACATAGTTCGCGCCTCCGGGGTCCAGCATATATATTATTTTGCATTTTACAAAACTTTGTTATAAATGCTCTCCTCCTAGGAATGCCTCAATATGCTTGAATGAGAGTTTGTCAAAACTAGAATACCTAAAAACGCGTTATGGGTAATAAAATAGCTATTTGTGTATTAAGAGCGCAAAGTGATATATTGTCGCTCTGAGCGAGAAGATTGACGCGCGACGCGTAGCGGAGCGCGGCTATCTCGCGAGAGCGGCAATGTCACTTTGCGCTCGAATTACACACAGGATTTTTTCTACAACCGGTGTTTTTATAAAAATGTTTGGTAAAAATTAATAATTATTGATAACCTCAAATTTGACAGTTGATTTCAAAACGTGAGCATCTCAGCGTTTACTTTGTCACTCGGCGAGCGACAAAGTAAAGAAACGCTCGCTCCTCGGAAAAGTTGCACTTTTCGCTCGGTTGTAGAAAAATACATTTTATTGTTACTATCTCAAATTTACCGAGGCCACTGAGACCCTTATGAAAAACTCATTTATTTTAACATATGAAATGCAAATCAAATATATAGAAATGGTTAAAAGCACTAATTGAAACATATTCCTCACATTTGCAGTTTAAATACTTGTGTATGCAAGTTTCAACGCAAGTGTACCCCTAAGCGATTATGACGAGATTTATCGACGGTTTAAATAGAATTGATAGGGAAAATACAGAGGTCGTCGTCGATCGTCCGTGGTTAGCAGAAATCCAACCATAACATGAAAAAAACGGGTGAGTTCCGTATCCGAGGCTTGTTAGTGTTCTGATGGTTACTTCTAGCAATTGTTTATCCAGTCAAAAGGAAAAATTTTTTGGAGCGATCGCCTTTTGAATAAGACTTAGATTTTTTTAACCTGAAGACCGCTTGGCCCTAAAAAATTTCATAACCCCACATATCAATTGAATCAATATTCTAACCTCAAAACGAACTTGTTCCAGTGTGGTCCTTCTGACATTTTATTTTTAGCAAAGCCAATGATTAACGCCAGCACCTGCACATTTGCCGATTAATGCCAGCACCTACAAATTTGTCGAACCCTCACTTTACCTTGGCATAGAACAACTATATTTGATCTGTAACCCACGCGAGGATAAGTGATATCTAATATCGCAGATATACATAACCCACAATTCTACATTATTGTCGAAAGATGGCGATGCAAACCGGTCCCTTATTGGTCAGGAATAATTTTGAACCAGGGCAGTCAGCGCCATTGTCCCTGACATCACTGTGTCATTAACTGATTTCACTCACCCTAAACAACCCAGGGCTTTTACACAGAAGCTTTTACTGCCACTTTTTTCATTTTCTATGTGTAGTATTTTGAATGGTTCTTCTATATCAACCACAATATCGGCAGCCATTGAATTATTGTTTTGGAAAAGTAGTCGCACATGTTTGATACTACTCTTATTAAAAATGACGTCATTGGCATAGATAAACATTTGAGTTTCTCCACAGATAAAGTCCAATGTAAGAATTGGTAGATCCAAAGCAGCCAATATTTCCATTTTAACTTGTATAAAATCCTCATCGATATTTCTATAAAAGTAGTTTAGTTTCTTTCTAAAAAATACACTTCTTAGACTGAAAATTAGTTATAAAATATATTATGCAAAACCGATAACGTTCTTCTAAAAATATATGACCAATAATAAAACATCTAATGTCAGTTCTTTCCAGTTTTGCAAGAAAATTTTCGGGTTTCATTAAAATGTCAATGAAGTAACTTGATTCACCATTTACTATTGTTTCATTTGGAGTAATCTGCAATTATAAAAATTAAAAAACGTGTGATCTAAGGTTTTGTCTTGGGCCCAATACGTTTGAAATGTTATGTATACAATAAATATCAGAATTTCACTGACCTATTAAAACTACATATAAAAGCATATCTACCTTGAACAGGCTGCTTGTTTCTTTGCCATAATACTCATCTGTTAAAACCAACCTCTTTTCACTAGCATTATATTTTTTATTCATGATGTCAAGAACTAAATTAAATTGATTTTCATTTTCCTCATCCTCTGAGGTTTTCAAAAAGGTGTGCCATAAAATGTTAACAGGTATGCAGCTGCTATTGTCAATTTTGATTCGTCTGTTAATTTTTTTCGGAACGATAGGCAACTTTTCCAAATCTAAATAAAATGCTAATATAACATAACATAAAATAATTTAACTTTTTCGTGACGGAAAACGCAAGAACACGCAGATAGGTGACCCTCAAATTTGCGTGAACCGCGTTTTTTCGAACCGTCAATACTCTGCTATAGATCGGGATGAGCACGATGTCGTCCTAATATGCGTAATATTTAATGTTTTTACAACAAATAATATAAAGTGGGAGGTGTTTGCACCAGTTAAGTGACTTGAGAAACTGAATACATGTATTTTATAACAATTTCTTATTCAATTCAATACGTTTTTTTATCAATATTAGTTGGAAAAATAACTTAAGAGATAATAAACAGGCTCACGCTTACACATGCACCTAAAACCCCCGTTTGACCGCCAGAAACGGGAGAGGCACAATTGCGCACTCACCTAAAAACCTCGTTTTGACTGCCAGTTTATGTAACTAAGCCCGTCGCGAAAGGGTTAATACAATGTGAACACACAACACAACACAACCATTCCTCAGTCATTTCCATCTACCGGATCTGAGATTTGGAGCAGATAGACGACTCATCGAGCTTGTCACACGGCCGGCTCTAGGTTACGTACTCGGTATATGACATAGGAGATGTTAACATGTTTTACTAATGTTTTGCTGAAAAATTCAACTTAGAAATATGATCAAATAATTAAAATGTCATTATAATCATAATGAGTTGACACTTCACGTAATCTCTAACTCGAAGCATGTGTCGAATTTGGCGGTCGATGTCTTGTGGATGTATTGTGTTCCAAGCTATCTGACTCTTTCGTCGTAAGCACTGAAGGACCACTGGTGGATCTAGCTGTCTTCCTATCTTCCATACATGTTCAATTGGCGCAAACGGTTAAAAGACCCTGTGAATGCACTCTTGTGTTTTAATGTTCCTTTCTAGAACGAATAAAGGGGATCAATCTGTTTCTATATGTACCCCATACCAGAATTCTTCGAGTAAATAATGTTTCATCTTCCAAACAAAGTTAATTTTTCTCCAGGTTAATGACGAACTCTTTTATGTCCATCGTGAGCCCACAACAGAATCGGAATTTATCACTAAACACCATCCGATTCCATTCTTTATCAAACTAGGTGCAGCTAGTCCAAATTCACGTGGCGCGTGAAGGTCATGTTCGCACTAAATAAGGTGGCCAAGTAGTGAAAATGATCTTAACATTGCAATTTTTAAGAGGTGTTCAGTGGTTTCTCGAAAGGCCCCGGTTCATCTACGACGTTGTTCATTGTACATCTTCCAACGTCGCATCACTGGTAATGCAGTTCGGCCAGCTCTATACGCAATTTATCGTAACCCATTGATTCTGCCTCTTTCAAACTCATTTAATTGTTGAAAATTCGCAAGTCTTCGTACTCGAGGCCTTGTCAATGATGTTTTCCTCTTTTTGGGTGAATTTAACTCGGTTATTAAAACATCTATTTACATAAACTATTTTTTATTTGAATGTACGATCCAGGGAAAATTATGTATCAAAAATATCATCGTCAAGGTGCCTTCCTCCACGCTGCTGTACCTCTTGAAGGCGGGACCTAAAATTTGCGAAAACTTGTTGACATAACGGTGGTTCAATTCTCTGAATTTCTTCGCGTATTCTGGCTTTTAAATGTAGCAAAGTCCTAGGAGCATCAGTGTACATCTTAGATTTCAAAAAACCCCACAGGAAGAAATCCATCGGCGTTAAATCGGGACTTCTGGGCGGCCAATTAATGTCCCCTCGCTTAGAAATCACTTTCCAGGGAACATGGTTCTAACTGCTTCTATTGATGCATTTGCACTATGGGCTATAAATAGCCCCATCCTGCTGAAACCATGTGTCCCCATTATATCCAGCAATATTTTGAAGCCCTGGTTCCAAAAAATTTTCTAACATATCGCGATATCGTAGAGAATTAACGGTAAGTGCAACACCGTTTGCATTCTCAAAAAAGTAAGGGCCAATTATGCCAGATGCATGAAACGCTGCCCATACCGTTACTTTGGGGGAATGTAAGGGATTTTGGTGCTTCTCTCGAGGGTTTTCTATAGACCAGTACCGACAATTTTGTTTATTTACATATCCATGTAAATGAAAATGTGCCTTGTCGGTGAATAGGACGTTATCAAAGTTTTCAAATTCCAATAATTCTTATGCAAATGCGGATCGAATCGGATAATCTTCCACTTTCAGAGCTTGCACCAGTTGAATCTTATAAGGATGAAAGTTCAAGTTCTTTGACAAGATGTCGTGGACAGTTGTTTTCGAAAGATTTAAGGCAGCTGCATGTTTTCGTACAGAACGGCGAGGTAAACGTGTTACTGCCGCACGAACACGCTCGACGTTTTCGACACTTCTTGCTCTTCTGACTCGACCCGTAGGTTTTTTATTAATGGTCGTGCCTTGTCTTTCAAATTTAGCAACCCACGATTTGAATAATTTTGCTGAAGGGCTTGATTAATGTGAAGGTGCTAGTGCGCTCGATACAGGCGACGAATTGTTATGAGAGAACAACGGTTCTCGTAAAAGCTCCTCACACATCGCGCGTTATTCACCGTTGAAACGCTCCATTGCAACTGAATTTCCAAGGCTTTGTGTCTAACAAGCATATGGGCGCGCACGTTTACCACTACCACTTTTCGAGATATTCAACAAACAAATAAGGAAAACATTCCAGGACACCTTGTATTTAACCGCGTATCTAAACACAAAAACTACTTGTACTTTATTCATAACCCAACTTATGTCCATCTTTCAGTTTTAATATATTTTGTACAAAACTCATATTTAATAGTAAACACCAAAAACAGTGTTTTACTTAATTTCACGACAATAACCCTGTAGAATCATATTGGCTCACTCTGTATATTCGAAAACAAATTCCTGTTATAGACTTTTTTTATCTAGTTTACTTATGTTTTTAAATCAAGTTTCTAGCCATCATAGAACTCGAAATATCGAAGTCGGACGCACTATTGCCCCACCCCGTATAACTAAATGAATGTCTCCTCTATTATATTTAACCTTTTTTAAAAATTCGTCAGCAACCAAATTACGAAATAGTTGTTAGTACTTAAGCTTGAATTATGCTATCTATGCATGATCTTAAAATTAATGTACAATACCTGATGGTTGGATATTTTGTAATGGAATGCAGTGCCAGAGGAATTTTTATTGGGCAACCAACAACTTCAATTAACAGAGAAAATGAGAAACTTATCACTTCAGGTATATCCACAACAATTTCTTCCATATATATTCCCCAAGTGTTCGCGTAGATCCACAAGTTCACTTGAATTAATCCAACAATTGGGATATCCCCATGATCTTCCTCTGGTTGAACTAGTATTCCATATTCATTTATAATCATATCGTTCCAGATTTCATCTAAAGAAAAATTGTAAGTATATTTGGTCTAAGGAATAACAAGAATCCTTTCATTAATTTATAGAATATTGGTTCCCAATTGAGTCGCGATCCAAAGTTCGTGTCATAAAATATTTTTGATGGGTTGTCAAATAAGAATATATTCTTTTTAGAAAACACGGCTTAAAGCCGGGTTTTTTAAGAATCACTATCCGTGGGTGCACGACATGCAATAATGCGAAGTCGCAGCACTTGACGAATTAATTTCATATTTCTATTGACATTTTGTGTTGTTGTGACATCCATCTGATGAACATGAACACGGTATCACACACTGTAGAAATATGCTCTTTTCACTAACCACCCAAGTGTCCTCACGCTAGTGCACAATGAGTATCGCGTACCACGAATTCGTAATTCTTATAAAACACGGCTTAAGAGTCTAGTTATTGCTAGACGCGCCCTCTCCAGTAGTATTTTGGGCCTCAAGCAAACAGTTGAGAACCACTTACATAGAGAGTCTTTAAAATTAGTTAAGGAACACATCCTTTTTCTAATGCCAATCACCAAAAGTAACAATATCAGTTATTTTATCGGAAATAGCATTAAATGGAATATGACAGAATATGCACGCGTTTCTTTTTCACCTTGTACAATTGCTTTAGTGTATAGTACGGCACTACGAATATTTCCTTGTTATAGTAGATATATTACCCTTTCTGATTCATTTTCCATTTTAAAAATTCGTTAAGCGGTTTTAAAGTTACGAGATTTTAAAATTGAAATAAAATTTCTCCCTTAGGGCCGGTTGTATCGACGTGATTTAGCCAGAGTTCAACTGAACTTCGCTTTAAATCCAAGATTACGATTGTTACAATGCAACCGGCCCTTAACGTTTCAATTGACGTTCAGTTTATTTGTTATCAATTTTTTTATTTTCGTATTCAATTGCGAACTAAGGGGAAAGGTTAACAGTAAAAATTAATTAAATGTAGTTATAGACTCACCTTCTTTTTTTAAGTTTAAGTTTAAATGCCCTCTCATCAAATTTTTTGTCGGTGTAAAAGTTTGTGGCCTCTACAATGTAAGTAGAGCTTACTGGAGTATTATTTTCAAAATAAAAGGTAACTTTGGTTGCTAAAAATAGATGCTTCTTTAAATAAAGAGAGTCAAGAACACGTTACATTGGAACAGGGAATTGTGCATTTATGTTTATAATCCAGACAACGATATACTGTTAGAAAAAAGTCCAGATGCTTTGAAACTTTGTGATTTCGAGGTTCTGACACAACTTTTGCTCTTTTAATCAAGATTAGGTGTATTCCTAAGTGTATTTTAAAAATAGGAGCACTTGTTTGAGATTAATCGGGCGTTCAAGAAAAAAGTTTTCAATCTGATGCGACTGCTATAGCATGAGAACATTTTCTTCTCACATTGGACGACATCAATAGAGAATATCTTATCTTTAGATATTCAATCATACCATTACTTAGCAAAACCTCACACAAATAGCAAATCAATCTGGCATCGTTATCAGCACCATTAGCTCAATACATATCATCAAGTCCAATGATGATGATACTACGTGAAAAAGAAATGAGGATGGAGAAGGAGGAAAACTGATCTTACCTCAATCAAAATGTTCAAGGAATCTGCTACCAAACAGCTGCTTCTATTAATATCTCGCAAATAATAAAGGATGATTGTGAATGCAATAAATGTTGGTTGTAGGAAGTAAGGGAGCAATAAGAGTTTTAAAACACATACCACTACTTTGATACCCTCCACTGTTCCCTCCCAACCAATCTTTGATTAGTTCCGTTGAGTGGCTAGTGGGAGGTTTCAGATTTGGAACATTGGTTAATATTGTCATTAAGAAGTGGCATTTAAAATAATTCGCTTTTTATATAGTTCAAAATGCCCGTACTAAAAAAATATGTCTTGAAGCTTTTATAGGTATGTACAGTTAGCACACAACAATACATTTGATCAACGTTTACTATCATGCGGAGAATGGACTGTTACTTTAGGCCCAGAAGCTTTCTTACGAATGAAAGTCCTAGAATACTTCTCTGACTCTTCCCCCTACTCGAAGTTTGGTAGAGAGGGAGAGGTGGGGAGTATCAGAGAAGTGGTGGAGGTGCTCTAGAAATCTCATTATTCTCCTACTTAGGAAGGTAAGCCTAAAATTTTTGTATCGAGTGATAGGGATACTTATCTCTCAGCTCCCGAGTTCCGCGTTCGATCCCCGCTCGACAAGCTAGTATTTTTTCTAATCCAGAAATTAATTAATACTAGCATACTCTGAAATGGTGTGTGTATCCGTTGTTCCTAAATGTGTAGCTTCCTCTTGCACAACGTACCTGGAGATACTTTTAGGGATACAGTAGGTTGTATTACCTGATGTGTAAAAAAAAAAATAATAAAGCGGAATAAATTTGTGCTCTTTTGCAATGTGTATATAAGATTTTTAACGAGTTTTACTGTTTTTCACTGTAATATGGCGGAAACTCTCCAAGATTCCAAAGTTAGTGTGCTATTAGAGATATTGTAATTTACAAAATCATCACTTTTGTCCTTGTGGATTCTTTTTTTCAGCCTGTCATGTTGCCTGGATTATTATTATTATTATTATGAAACATACGTGTTTTTATGGGGACTTGATGCGTTTCAACAACATATTTCTGCAAAAATAAATCATTGCCAAACCGATCGTACAAAATTCTTCTCAAATTAATGTAGGATGAAGATTCACTAGTAATTGTCGAATCGGTAGTTTTGCTGCTTTTTTCTGTGTCTAGTCCAATGCTATCAGCACTAATAATTTCACCTGAATTATTTTCAATACTCTGGCGAAATTTGATATTTTCAGTTTCTATATCTTTGTTAGATGTTTCTGGCACAATTTTATTATCATCACTATTAGCTGGTGTGAAAGAATAAGTATCACCAAGATATTCCGGGTTATATTCCTAAAAAATTAAATTATTGGCATTAGTCTGTACAAAAATGAATACTAAAAGTCAAAAGATAACTTATATGTGGATGCATAGAAAGCTTTAAAGCACAGACTTAAGTGTATAGTGTGTTGTAAGTACAAGGAGAAATAAAAGAAATTTGCAGAAAACACAAAAAGTTAATGAAATATGAGGGTAGCTTAATCATCAAACGAAGTGGAATATGAGGAAGCAAAGACACAATATTGGTGATGCATAAGGGGAAATTAAAGTAAATTTTGAATTAAGTTTTTACCAATGTGCAGGGACAAATCATCCAGTCATCATCATATTCATATACAATATTGGGTGGCCACAGAACTTTTTGAAAACAATTTTTCTTTTCTGGTAAATAGAAATATACGTGTATTCCATCTACAGCCAATAAAACTCTTAAAATAATCGATTCTTGACCTAAACCGATGAAGCAAGGTACATATACATTTTCGAATATGCCGATATCATTGCAAGTTATTGTCGCAGCAATTTCTTTACTTTCCAACGGATTTAGAATGGAGGAACGTGGTGTTAAATCTATGTCAACTTTATCAATATCTTCTCCATAGGGTTTTAAAAAATAAAAACAGCCTAAAACAATACCCAAAATGTTATATTTGTATCAATTGAAAATACCCGCTGTTAACAATAAAGTTTGTTACCTGTGATAAGACTATGGTTTTCTATGGAAAAATTTATCGTAAGCGGAATTCCAGTGTAAATCAGTTTCAACGGACACAAAATCGGAGCCTCCGTATGGCCAGTGTTTATGGTAATATCATAATCTATAATTTCATATGTTACAATACATATCGATTCAATTTGTAGATTAGTGTTTCCATCTGTTGACATTAAAAGTAACATGGATACCCAACTCACTGGGTCCTAGATCCAAAAATCAAATCATTAATAGAAGAAAATGTTACTTACGTCTTAGTTAAGAAAAATATTATTAATATTTATTTAGGTGTGATGTACAAATAATTAATTATGTTAGATGAATCTTACTCTCTTCGAACCAGAATATGATGCTAAACATTTCATAATCCTTTCAACGTTATAACGTCATGAATGAGGAGACACTGATTAGAGTGAATCAAACTTAGCGCCAGAAACTTTTCTTTTAAAAGCATAGCATTCTCCGTATACATTATTATATAACCTTATCAAATCCCATCCAGTTTGGTCCACTCTACCCAGTATATAACATAAGATCTTACTCGATTTTCTGTTCTTATAAGGAATTAAATGAATATAGAAAACAATTCACATTAGATATATACAATGTATGGTTTAAAAAGAAAACATTTTTTTAATTCAACACTGCCATACCTGAAATCGATACAATTAATACGTATCGTCCAGTCTTCATTCTACTTCCGATTAGCTGGAAATGACATTTTCGTATAATTACTGATATATTTACAATCAAGGTAACTATTTATATCGATTGCCGCACAAAACTTATTAAAATATGTTTTTTGATCGTCCTATCATATTTAAACGTTCAACGTTTTTTTTTTTTTTAGTAAAAGGTGAACTACTCACTACTATGAATTAGATATCCATAGATCTCTATCGAAACTACAGATTATAACTAAAGCACCGAACTCAAGTCAAGGAGTTTCAACCCATATGGAAATCAGTGCAATCATGTTTGCGAAATGAATTACAGCACATACCGTGCGGTTAATAGCTGTAGGTACCAGAATCGTGATCACTAAGTAGATGTAGAGATTCCAGTATAACCTTCTTCTATATTTAGCCTACTAACCACTTGACAAGCCAGTTCCGAGCATGCTAGTTATAAGAACAACCATTATAACAGAATAGCCTGTGGAGAGTAACTGGAGTTCGTAACGGAGATCGTGATATATTTCATCCATTTCTCCCCCTCGTACTAGGTGATATTTATCTCGGAAGGTGTTAAGAGCTTAATGACATAAATCACCTAGATGTGATAGTCGAAGCAGAGTATTAGGTCAGTCTTAGAGGCATGTGGTCGGGAATTAATAATCGCAATAAATTCGACACCACTAATTCAAAATGTTATAAATTAGAAACAATATAGGCCTCAATATTGAGCTCTATGGAACACAGATAATGTTCTATTTCATTAGAATTGGCTCTGCCAACATTGAGAATCTCAAACCTTGGTATGTGATTTGTATAGTGTGAGAAACCTATATAACGACGGGACGTGCGGGGTAAGACGCGATCTGAGGGTAGGAAATGTCTAACTCATGACATCTTCTGTCTTTTACACCGCTTACATTAAAGCGAGAACGATGATTATTGTTTTTGTTGGCACGCGACCTAGGCGGAGTTTATCTTACATGCTGGGATACTTCAGGGCCACACTTAATTTTGTTACAGATACGTTCTAGAAGTGCGTTATAGGATATATTGTAAGTATAATATTAAAAGGTAAATAATAATTATTTAATATCTGTTTATTTGCTGGCGTGTTTTTGAACATAATTTAAGAAAGTTATCGTGTGACAGTGTGGTGTAATAGTGTAATATAAATAATAATTTATTTTCTATCTGTTTATTTGCTGGTGTTTTTGAAAATAATTTAAGAAGGTATTTGATGTAAAAATGTTTCAACCGTGGGAGTCTACATCTTATTGTGTTTGTGAAAATGAAAGTGATAGTGATTACAGTGATAAAGAAAATCAAAGTTCATTAGTGTTTTCGGTAAGAACAAATCGGCTACATTTGACCGAGCAAGCGAAACAAATGTGCCTTAATGTTTAGAATAATCTTTTGAAGCGACGAGCTAATGATCCTAATTTATATTATTTAGATGTACTAGGTGAAACAGCATCTCTGACTAATCTTCACCATCCCCGGTACACAAACTGGTGAAAGAAGGTGCCCTCCCAAGAAAACAACGATCCGACGCCGGTCAATCGAAAACTCTGGACCCATCGTTGGCAAAACTTTTAAGAACTCTAGTTTACAACGCGTGTCAGAAAAATGAAATTCCAACTATTGACGTGGTAGACACAAAATTAAAAGAAATAGTCACATCCAAAAGAACTTTAGGAATTTGGCTGAGAAAAATTGGATTTAAATATCAAACTATTAATAAACTCATGGCGATTATGGAAAGTAGATGATTAGTGGATTGGTGAAATTCATATCTAGAAGTGATAAAAGGACTTAGGAGGGAACATAGATCAATTTATTATCTACATGAAACTTGGTATGATACTCATGACACCGTAAAAAACGGATGGACTGATGGATCTAGGAAATGTCAACCAATCTCATTGCCCCCTAATAAAGGAGCCCGGTTGATTATATTACGCTGTGGATCAGTTGATGGATGGGTTGATAATGCATTGAAACTACGCGGAAGAAACATGGATGACTGTAATGTGGATTACCATAGGAACATGGAGGGAGAAATATTTGAGGAATAGTTTGGAAATACCCTAATTCCAAAATTAAAACCGAATAACATTATTGTTCTTGACAATGCGAAATATCATTCGAGACAACTGTATAAAATTCCTAACACAAGAGTTCTACAAAGCTGGAGTTACAAATTTTTTTAATGGAACATGATCTCTATTATGAGGAAAATTGTAATAAAACCCAACTGTTGGAAGTCCTGCAAACGAAAAATTATGAGAGTAAGTATATTATAGACACTGTAGCGGACAGATATGGCCTCAACGTGTTGAGATTATCGCCATATTTCTGTATTTTCAACCCGATTGAATTAATTTGATGTAAATTGAAGATAAATGTCAGAAAAGGAAATATTTTTCCGAAATTCGATAAAAATGTCGTAGATTTAATTCAAAATGACTTGTCAAAAATTAACAAGAAAGATTGGGAAAATAGAATTAGGAAAGTAATTATAATTGAGGATGATTATTTAAAAATTGTCAAATTTCATATAAATAGTGAAAATAAATTTATTATAATTTTGAACGAGGATAGTAGTTCAATTGAAAATGAAGAGGAGGGTGAGAAGAGCGAGGATTCAGAGGAAGAAGCAATGTGAGGTGAGGTAAAGAGAAGTGATGTGAAGTGAAAGAGTGAATTTTGTCATATCAACTGCATTATTTAATTCCGTTTTTGTGCTTTCGTAGTCCAGTGCTTAAGAAACATTCTTTTTTCAGGATGTTATTATTTATTAATGTTATTACTTTTTTTTATTTTGACAAAAATATGTCTGTTTTTTTTTTATAGTAATAACTTTACTATTAGAATTTATTTTTAGTTCATTTATTGAGAAAAATATTTGTTTCTGTTACTATTTAGAGAGTATATATTTTTTGTTTTTATTTTGTTTTTAAAGATTTCTTGTTAGTTTTTAAATAATTTCTTTATTAATATCCATACCCATCCTTTCCTGGTAAGAAATGCTCATATCTCCTCGCGGTTCTTGCTGGGTAGTAACAATTTATATTAAGCGAACTGCTGTATGTGTGGTCAATACTTTAAAATCGATACTTTTATTTCAAGTTAATACTTTTTTGTACAATTGTTAAATTGTTGCTAGCTAAACTAAGCATAAAAACCTACATTGAAAAAGTATACGAGCGAACAATACAGTTAAATCCGGCTCTGCGTTCCGTAGCGTCTTACCCCGCACTATATCAGTTTCTCGCACTATAAATTATAAGTATTTCAAGGCAAACCATGAATTATAAGCAATGGAAAACATAGAGCAGGAGTTAGTTTCGTTAAGTTAAAACCGTTCTTTCGATAGAAGTTTATCGATTATATGACGAAATTACTATCAAATTATTACTATAAGTAAACCTTTTAAATATCTAATTAATACAGCTTTAGAATCTGGTGTTTTTCCTAACATCCTAAAAATAGCATGTGTCATACCATTGTACCAAAAAGATGAACCTCATAATATAGCCAATTATCGGCAAACCTCACTTTTGAGTGTAATTTCAAAATTAACAGAGCGGCTGGTTCACAACATGATAGTTAAATTTTTATATTTGCATAATATTGTTTCACCCTGCCAACATGATTTTATATCCACAAAATCTATTGAAACTGCTTCCTATTATCTTTTAGATCCTGTCTATGAAGACTTTGATAGAGGAATGTACGTTATATCACTAATGTTTGACCTCTCTCGAGCGTTTGATACTGTTAATGTTGAGTTTTTAGTAAGCAAATTATACAATACTGGAATACGGGGAACTTTACTGAAGTGGCTAGAGACCTATATGTCCAACAGAAAATTGCTGGTAAAATATAATAATGCTATGTCAGATATGAGGGATGTGCACATGGGAGTTCCTCAGGGTTCCGTGTTGGGACCATTACTGTTTGCATTATATGTGAATACCAAAGCACATCACAAAATGTAGAGATACAATGTTCGCAGATGACACTACCATTACAGTGTCAGCACAGACCCCTGAGGAGTTAGCTGAAAATATAACTCATGTCTGCAATGAGCTTGATACCTGGTGTCAGCGTAATCAACTTATATTGAATGATAAAAAAACCGTCTCCATAAATTTTCATAATAGAAGAGGACTTACTCCAAATTTTCTAGTGGCTAACAATATTAATGTGGTGTCAAATATAAAATTCTTAGGAACTTGGCTCGATGCTAAACTCTCTTGGGACAATCACATAGATTTTGTTTGCAACAAATTAAGTTCTGCGTTTTTTGCTATTCTTCAAATGAAAACTGTACTTGATACTAATGGTTTGTTAAATATTTACTATGCCTTAGTCTACAGCCATTTGTCTATGAATATAGTCATATGGAGTGCAGGCGGAAATATAAACAGCGTATTAATTTCACAAAAAAAGAATAATTAGACTCATTTTTAATTTAAAACCATTAGATAGCTGCAGAGGTGTTTTTAAGAAAAATAAAATATTAACTGTAATATGTATTTTTATTCTAAAATGTGTGTGTTATACATATAAAAATGTTACAAATTTTAATAAACTGGGAGATACACACTTTTACAATACTCAAAATAATAACAAATTGACAATACCGCCTCACTCTACCACTTTGTATAAACATTCGCCTAATTACAATGCCATCAATCTGTTTAATAAACTTCCTGACCATCTAAAAACTATAACAGGCTTTAACAAATTTAAGACAGCTACAAAAATTATCTAATAGAAATGTCTTTTTTATAGTGTTTTAGAGTTTTGACATAATAATTAATTAATTAATTTTCATACATGTTACTGTTTTGTTGTCTACTTTTCTTTTACTGTTCGTTTTATTTTTACTGTTTGTTTTATTTTTACTGTTTGTTTTATACACTGTACATAATTTATTTGACTTACCATATATACATGTTATGTATCACACAATGGTTAATAAAGGTATTATTATTATGATTATTATTTTGAACTACATTTAAACTACATTTTCAAAAAAGATTCCCGGAGCGCTGAGAGTAGTTCAGCATATTCTTGGTGTAGTATTTTCGTTGTGATTGCGGCCTGTTACTAATTATTTGAATTTCATTTGTTTATTTACTTATTTTAAATAAACTGTAGAAAACTTGTAATATGTACGTTTGGTAACTAAAGAGTTAATCGTTTTTTCTTTTAAATAACCATGTCAGATTATACTGAAATTTTGTGTGTCGAACACAAAAACAAAAAGTGCGAACAATATGTTAAAACAGTTTTAGAAGCAAAAAAATATTTTGTAAAATAAGTTAGTCAAATAGAGACATACCTTCTTGGTAATGTACGAAATCTTCTGTTTTTCACAAATGCAACTAAATTCTCCTGCATCGCAGGTAAAATTTTCTGTTTTCAAAATTTCCATAAAAGGCGGATTATCAATGTTATATTTAACTTCCACAATTTTCCATTTAACTGGTTCTTCGCTTAAGTTTTGTAGGCCAATTACTTTTTGAACTTTTAAACCACTAGGCAGTATACCAAAATCGATAAAAGGTGAGGAAAATTGTGCTTTTGGTATTCGTTTGGGTGAAGAGTCACAAACTTCACACACGCAACTATATGAAGAGAAAAAAACTGATTGGTTAATATTCTGAGGTATTTAAACTAAATGTGAAAAACACGTTTAAGGGAAAAAAATTATAAACCTCAATATAAGTAGTAAATTTGGGAAATATGGGATATTTTAAAAATAATGCTGGTTCTCTTGAAGATGGATGCAACAAATAAATATTAATCGAAATTGTACAGTGACAAAATATCCGTGTCAAGTCCCTTAAGTCTTACCGCTGGACAAACTACCCGTATGTCCCGGCCTAGACAAGGTTCGAAAAATTAAACAAAATACACTTTCATGTACTCTATTTTCCACAGAACTAGTTACAAACGGCCAGTACACAATGAAAAACAAAACTGACTACACTTAATCTAAGCATAACATATTAAAACAAAACGGCTGCTGCCTTTTCAAATGTTAACAAACAGCAACAAAAACTTTTAATGCAGCACCACCACATACATATCAAGACTAAAGCGGCGGTGCCACGTTTAGCAAAAAATAACTGAATAATCGGAAGTTACAACAATCCGATTGGCATTCAATTTATTTTTGTTTGCTGAATTGATCCCCAAGGAGACTGGCATTACTTTTGAGACACCCTGTATAAAATATTTAATTAAATGTTCAGAAAAACATCATCACATCTCAATTTACCATGAGATCATAATGTGAATTTTGCCATAACACTTTATCGTTTTTTAAGACACAGTGGTGTCCGATCCGATCTTGTGCACATATTTAGGTAGTACAGGGTGTCCCATAATTAAGTACCTTCCTTCAAAGGGGTGACAGAACTATAAAAAAGTTGGCTTTTATATATAAACATTTGCCTTAAATCAGTACATAAGGGAGTTACAACCCTTAAAATGCGTAAGTACGACATAGTTATTTGCCAATAAATTTGAAACGTCTTAAGTTGCAAAAATTAAATTTAGATCATTTATTACTTTCTTGAAGGTTTAGTGACCTGCTATATATTGATACTACAACTTGGTGGGAATAGGTCAGTCAAAAAATAGAAAAAAAATTACGTTTTTAATTTAGTCGACGTTTCGCTAACATTTTTAGCATCCTCAGGACTCTAAATGAGACAAAATACAGAGAAAGAAGCTGTATGGCGGGATTATATATATTAGAGTACAAAATAACTTGATTTAACGGGTGCGCACGCATAAAAATGCAAGGTGGAAGAATGCAAAAGCCACAATGGTGCGACTGGCTTCCTGTCAGTGGTTTTCCCTTGATGTTTTTCTTTTTTGTTATTTCCATCATTTAACGTAGCTACACCGTGCTGAGGACGAACAATGATAGTCAGAAACACGTGTCTACGGTTTTCATTCTTCTGTCAATTGCAATTTTTCGCATTCTTCCACCTTGCATTTTTATGCGGGCGTACCCTTTAAATCAAGTTATTTTGTACTACAAATGTACATATATATATATATATATATATATATATATATATATATATATATATATATATATATATATATATATATATATATATATATATATATATATATATATATATATATATATATATATATATATATATATATATATATTGTTAGCTATCGCCCGAGTTTTACCAAAAATTAAAAATATTTCATAATCTTTAACGAAATTTATTCACTACCTGTATTACATCTCATGACCATTCTATTCGAATGTACGTTCGCAACTTCCCCCGTCGTTGGATCTCCTTGTCGCCAATTGCTCAACGCTCTGTTTATGTTTTGACTTCAATATATAATTTATGATCCTAGATTAGTGACAAGGAGCCCGCAAATGTTCATAACAATTTCTGCGAATTAAATCTCATAGTCTGTTTTATTTATTTAACATTCGGCAAATCCTGGCATAGGAGAGTCTTCGCGACTTCGTCTTCTGCAGTACACTGGACCTTCTAAAGGACAATGGGCCATAACAGAAGTACACTGGACTTCTACGTGGCACACTGGACCACTTCCCTGAATCGTACACTTATTACCACTATTTTTACCCGGCACACTGGGCCGTAACAGAAGTGCACTGGACTTCTATATTTTACCCGGCACACTGGGCCATAACAGAAGTATACTAGATTTCAATGTGGTACACTGGATCACCTACTTTGAATAGTTCATTGTACTAATCCTCGATACACTGGACCGTAGTAGGAATACCACATGGGCTCTCCCAACATCCCGATACACTGGGTCGCCTTTACAGGTTCACTGGACCTGTGGCAGTACACTGGACTGCTTTCTATGGCAGTACACTGGACTGCTCAACTCACTTTTACATAGTCGCTATACCTGTGGGAGCACACTGGGCCGTTCCACTTCCTCTACAGGTTCAGTGGACCTGTGGCAGCACACTGGACTAACTACAATATATGAAATACAAGGATGTTTTTATGACTACAAGATTCATATACTAAACCAACAACTACTCTGTATACTACTCTAACTATTATTTTCGTTCATTCTCATCTTTATATTGAGTCTAACTGTGGTTTAAACAGCCGGAAGCGGTCACTTGCCACAACCCCTTTAAAACATCTCTTATCTTTGGCAAATGACGCAACTTTATATCGATCATTTCCTAACACTTCCACTATTTGAACAGGACCAATAAATTTCGGTAACTTCCCGCTCGTCAAGCCCCTGACCAACAATTTACGCTCTACCAACACAACATCTACTTTATATTGTATATTTTTATCGTAAGATTTTTTCATCCATTTGGCTGCTGAATCGCAACGTTTTTTCTCTTCAGCTCTGACTTTCCCAAGGTATGCTCCTTTTCTATCTTTTAACCTTACTTCATATTCCATGTCCCGATTCTGTTTTACAAAATGGGCCTACATGATCAACATGCAGTGTGTGGAATGGTTATGCTACTTTATCTATTGGATGTAACTTGCATTGCCTTCTACCGGTGTGTCCTTTTGAAACCATACACGCGATACAATTACCTACTAAGGAATTTCTTTATAAAACGCTTCATGTCATTAAACCGGTAAGTGTTTTTGATTGCTTTTAAAGATCGTTGGCAACCCGGATGTCCGTTGTCATCGTGATTTTTACCACCCTACACCGGACATCTCTTGGAATTACAATTTTAGGAAGACCATCAACATCCTTGTAAACTTTGTTATCCTGCAAGCTATAGCACTCATGGGCTTCTTTGTTTAAAATTTGTTGTTTGATAAGCTGTATTCGTCTTGGGCTTGAACTCCGTAAACCCAGTCTCCAGTTTTAATCATGTGTTGTAAGGGGGTTTCGGCTCAAGGCATCCACATGGCACATTTGAATTCCCGGTCGATGCTCTACTGTTAAATCAAAGTCTTGCATTGCTAACCACCACCGTCCTATGACTTTCTTTGTCCAGGTCAACCTCATGGCATTACAGTCAGTTATGATGGTGAAATGTCTGCCATAGAAGAAATTACGAAAACATCTTACCGCTTCGTGCACAGGAAGAGTTTCTAATTCATAACGATGGTACCTAGTTTTAGCATCACATGTTTGTCGACTAATGAAGGTAATAGGCTTCCAATTATTGCCATCTTCTTGTTTCTGCATTAACACGCCCCCTATACCTAGCTTACTAGCATCTGTATGTCATTGCGTTTCTGCTTTAGGGTTGATTATTGCTGGTGTTGGAGCACTTACTAAGTTACTTTTGAGTTGTATAAAAGCTTGACTTTGTTCTCTTGCCAAATCCATTTGCTATTCTTTTTTTAGTAATATCGTTAGTGGTTTAATTTTTAGCGCAAACCCATTTATGTACTTCCTAAAATATGAAGCAAGTCCAACAAACTGTCTGACTTGGTGCACATTTGTTGGGGCAGGAAATTTTTGTACTGCCTGCAACTTCTTGGGAGAGGGTGCTAAACATCCATTTCGTATTTCCGTTCTTAAATATTCGACTGAACTTTTCAGAAATTCACATTTTTGTAGATTAAGTGTCAATCCAACTCTTTGTAGTAACTTCACTTCTTCCAAACGTTCGGTCCATTCCTGGTCTGTTTTGGAGACAACAAGGATGTCATCCAAATATACCATGACGTATTGATGTATTAACGGTTCCAATGTCATGATAATAGCACGCTGGAAAACTGCGGGGGCGTTGGACAATCCAAGAGGCATTCTCTTATAGTGGAAATGTCCATCTGGAGTAATAAATGCTGTATATTTCTGGCTATCTTTTGCCATTCGAATTTGATGGTAACCGGATTTTTTAATCAAGGGTTGTAAATAACGTATTATCAGGAAGTCTGTCGAGCAAATCTTCTATTCGTGGTAGGGGATACCGGTCTTTCACTGCTATTTGAATTAATTTTCGGTAATCAACAACCATTATAATATCGCCTGATTTCTTTTTAATTGAAAGAACTGGACTACTAAATGGAGAAATAGTCAGTTCAATAATTTTTTCATTAACAAGTCATTATTAATTTCGCGTATCTTTTCTCTTTCAAATAAAGATAAACGGTAGGGTTTATATATAACAGGAACAGCTGATGTAAGCTCAATGTGCATTTGTCATGTCAATGTCAATGTTACTTAAAAGAGAAATGTTTTCACCAAAACACTCGTTCAACAAGTTGGTGAACATTTTTATTTAATAATTGTTTATCGTTGTTTATCAACAAATACTATAAATAGACCTGAGAAATTTGCCAAACTGAGAGTTCTTTTCTATTATGGTATTACAATTAGAGAATGCAATAAATACAAAAATAACTCCAAAAATGATAGTTCCAATCGGCATTAAGTAAGAGGATCTTTTTTATGCAGTTTTTATTACCGGCACTTTTCGCTAAAAATGTAAAAAAAGATAAGAAACAAAAAGTTATAATGAAAATTCGTCGCCGCCCCCTCTGTAACTGTCCCGACAAATCATGATATTTCGATAAAAATTTGGTAAAATATGTAAATTATGAAATTAATAAATAGTCCAAATTTCATTTTTGCAACTTAAGATGTCTCGAATTTATTGGCATCTGAATATGTTGTACTTACCCTTTAAGGAGTTGTAGCTCCCTTATGAACTGATTTAAGGCAAATGTTTATATACAAATCTCAACTTATTTTTTATAGTTCTATCACCCTCCTGAATTAAGGTACTTAATTATGGTACACCCTGTATAATTATTTATAATAAATGTATAAAAATATAATAAATAAATCAAGTAAATAAATATTTTATTAAATATAAATATAATTAATATAAACCAAAGTAATAATAAATAATTAAATGGATACCACAGCAATTAGACAACCCCGAAGCCGAGGTTGTCTAGAAGGTAGTTGCATGTAATCATTTCCACCGACATTGCTAGTACTGGTGGCGAGATTCGAATTGGCCGCTACGTTACGATAGAAAGATTTCTAGTCACGATTTGCCATCGCGCGCTCTGTCCAACTACGTTACCGAGCCGGTGTAATGTAAGAAAACATCTCAGCGGGAGGAAAAATTTCTCTCCCCTTGATCTTTACCTTAGGAAAGCACGTTTGTGCAAATATCCATTAATTAATTATTATTTAACAATTTATGATTGAGTGGAATGAAAAATAATATTAACTGAAAATTTTTGTTAATTATTATTTACTAACTTTTACAAATCTTATCACAGATAAGCATAACATATATCCTTTTAAACAATTATTTTCCCGGCTATTTGCCAAAACGCTGAAACTTGGATTACAAAAAAGATAATATGCACATTATGTTCAGTAGATATTTTAAAGTTTTTTAAAGTGAGTGTCAACTGGTGAGTACCTTGTGTTTTATTTATTTTTGGTTTTATTAGACAGAATAGTTGAAATTAAAAATAACATTATTGAGTCAGTAGTACTGAACATAATGTGCATATTATCTTTTTTGTAATCCTAGTTTCAGCGTTTTGGCAAATAGCCGGGAAAATAATTGTTTAAAAGGATATATGTTATACTTATCTGTGATAAGATTTGTAAAAGTTAGTAAATAATAATTAACAAAAATTTTCAGTTAATATTATTTTTTATTCCACTCTATATTTTAACTTTTATCAAGAAGAGGAAGTTAATTTGTTTTTTAAATTATTTCATTGACCCTAATAAGGGGTATTTCCACTATATAATATCAATTATTCTGTTCTCTGAAGCCATTAATGTTTATTACATTGGAGTTTACAAGTTTCTTTGCTTTGGATTCTTTAAATACGCTGGCTACCCTGATGAGCTAAGGCAAGCAGAAACACGTGTCGGTAGATATTTTAAAGTTTTTTAAAGTGAGTGTCAACTGGTGAGTACCTTGTGTTTTATTTATTTTTGGTTTTATTAGATAGAATAGTTAAAATTAAAAATAACATTATTGAGTCAGTAATACTGAACATAATGTGCATATTATCTTTTTTGTAATCCAAGCGTTTTGGCAAATAGCCGGGAAAAATAATTGTTTAAAAGGATATATGTTATACTTATCTGTGATAAGATTTGTAAAAGTTAGTAAATAATAATTAACAAAAATTTTGAGTTAATATTATTTTTTATTCCACTCTATATTTTAACTTTTATCAAGAAGAGGAACTTAATTTGTTTTTTAAATTAATTTATGAGATTCCATTATTTATTGTTTTTGTGCCTTAGTATCTAGAAATCTTTAAAACCTACATAATACATGCAAAACCAAATGTTTTATTTAACCTTAGTCAAGTTATTTCCTCTATATTTTTTCATTTTCATTTACATTTGCAAATATTGTAATGATGTAACGAAGACCTTCCCACGGTGCGTGGCTAGATGAGTATTGCGCGAGGCACGCGTCATAGGAATGAAAAGCTCGGTCATGCACAGTTCGGTTCTGAGTTCCCGTCTGCTGTCGGTAAATATGGCACGAGGCAAGGAGAGCGAGCGTTTCTATGCTCGGCTCGCATGGGCTCGTGTACGCTTTCCCACTCAAGCCATGAACTTCGAAGCGATTCAATAGCGTTTTAACTTTCGTAGGGTTGATTTACTGTGCTTAATTTATTTTCACAAAATACGATATTAAGATGGAGTGGTCTACGAACTTATTTTAGAATTTCTGAAACTTTACGAAGGGGAACCAGCTACATCTTCAAAATATCTGAAGGAGTTCGATGTAAATCTTCTAACATGTTCATGGCGTTATAGGTATCTGAAAAAAGATCAATGCGCATTCGACCTGCCTAAAACTGCAGAAGCCTGAACTTTTTTTCGTCGTTATTGAAACTTATGAGATACCTCGTAGGTGGGGGTGGTTTTTACACCCTATAGCGATGGCTCAACCTTTTATTAAAAATAATGTCTGGTTATCACACCAGAATCAGATATTTTGCCCTAAGAGTTACAAGAATTTGTCCTTTGTACATGTTATTTAAACTCACGTGAGTTTTTTTGAGTTTCAGGGATAGTTTTCACCCCCCATGAGGGTGGATTTTGGTTTAATTAATGGAAATATCTTGCTATGATTTGAATGCATATTCTCTTCTTTAGACTATAAAATATCTACCATTTCTCACACTTCATTAAGAGTCATTAAATTATTACTATAGTTTTACTCCATTTCAAGGGATGTTTTTAATAAAAAAAAGAACGGACAAGGTAAATCTTTTTTAAACCACGGATTCGAATTCAGCGTCGAAAAATACACTAGATCCATGTATTTTGTTCATTACGTTATAACTCCAGTTTTACCCCATTTCAAGGTATGTTTTTGGCCAAGGAAAAACTGACACGATAAATCTTTTTTTAACTACGGATTCAAATTCAGCGTCGAAAAATACACTAGATCCATGTATTTTGGTTCGTGGTAAGGACCTTTTTTTTTGTGTGGCTGTGTAGAACATTATTTGTTAAACAATCTCCAACATAACCTCAAAATTACAAACATGACAGATATGTAAAAGACTTCACTTGTTTACATTAGTTATAAAGTTTAAAGCTACTGAAGGTATAAGACCAAATAGTACTTACACAAAAAATACAGTATACTTTTACTCGATAGTAATTTTGGGCCACTCCTGGCAATTTATATTTTTCTCATTTTAATATCATCTGGCAGTTTTATAAATAACTTTTGTGGTGTATTTACACTTACACTATTGCAGTTCGGCACCAAACACCACGTATAATGATGGAATTATTTTATATGATAAATAAAAAAAAAAACGATATCGAGCTTTATTTCCGCTTGTTTGTTTACTACAAGAATGACATCATAGTAGATAGTAACATGGCGGCTCGTGTTTTCGCGCCAATTTATATATTTGAAATTTTGATTGCTATTTTATCCTATAAAGCGATTTCATTTATGCGAAATAAAAATTCTTGTGGACTAATACTACGATATGAACATTTTAAGACAATTTAAAAATAAGAGTCAAATAGCCTATTATATATTTTTTTTACAATATTTGTATTTTTCTAATCATAATTTATAGATGAAGCCAATCCCATCCAGAAGTAAAATTTATTCTTAAAAATTTTAAAAATTTTTAACACGAACTCCATCTGTGTTTTGTAATTAAAGTTTTTCATTAAACTCTATAGGTACATTAAATAACGGCTGGTAGCGGAATTTTACAGAATTTGTAGAGAAATTTGTGGATTACCCGCTAGTAACATAAAGCCACCTACCCACATGCCATGGGTAGGTGGCTTAACCATGAACCAATGAAACTAAAATACGATCTACGATACGATCATACTCAACTGGAATTTTAAAATAATGTAATCGTATATAACCTTACAGTTGCAAAAACCACATGACCCGCTCTCAAGATAAGATATTATCAAGAAAATGTTATTATCGTATCTCAAAATACGATGTTATCATTTCTAAAATTTTTCCGACTAGAAAATTAAAAGGACTCTTTTAATTTCCTTACGACATGAGAATATTGTTTTGAAATATATAATATAAACCAATGTATCAAATTTCATATAAATTGAACAGCAGCGCTTGTTATTAAAATTACAATATAATTTTAAAATCGCTGTCTGAAAATGTCCCTTTTTTTGAGATATGCTGCACTTTGATTCATGAACGCCGAAAGGACAGTTTATGGCAACTAGTCGTGTAAAGTTTAGTAAAACGCCAGCTGTGCTGTGTTTTAATTTTGAATCTTAAGTTTAAAAAGTATCTTTATATCGTATATTTTTCAATGAATCCTATTTGCCAAAAGTATCTATAACGTCTGGAAACTCATATAATAGAAATTTAAAGAGTATCGTAGGCAAAAAATATCTAGATATATTTCAGATATACATATTTTGACTACGAAAAGGTATTTCCAAGGTACTTCTATAAATTTATGTATGGATATGTTTTTGATTTGTAATGTATTATAGTTACAGTTTAGAACTTGTTGGGTATAACAGATTTTTTGAAAGTGAGGAAATGGATGATATAGACCAGAATATCTTTAGTACCTTGATGACAGATTGAACTTCCAGTAGTTTCCAGCTATTTCAATATTTACAAGTTTTAACTATCAATTTACAAATGCCCCACACATTGTGTATTAATAATTTTCCTAGGACACTTTTTTAACACGACTAAGATTAACTAAAACTCTTTTAAAAAGTATCTATTCAAACTGGTTGTTAATAAGGTTTATTTACAAATTATTTGCATCATGTCTTAATTCACGTTAATCTATATTTTTGAATCAAACATTACACCTAAGAAAATATAATTAAGGTAGAAAGTTTGTTGTTGTTATTAACAGCAAACCATTAAATAATCGTAACAAAAATAAAAACATCTGATAATTTTATATTGCACTAGACATACCACATAAACTGATAAAATAGTTCAATTTATAAAGTGGCTAAAATAATATAATGTACAAAATAAATGGACTAATAATATAAGCAGGCTAGTCCAAATTAATTTGAACCCTGTAAAGATTTCAGTTTTCTTCTGGACTTAAGGCACTGGTTTTGGAATATACAAAGTTTCGAAAATGTGAATAGATCGTAGATGTAGCCAGTCCATGTCCACTTATTTCATTTGATAATAAATAAAAAGTTTTTCTAAACTTTTACTGCCACATTTTATTAAAATAACGCGAAATTTTTTAAGAATTCTTCAAAATTTTCGTAATTACTTATTTACAGCGTATTTCCGCAACCCAGATCAATCACCGAACCAGGAGATAAACTCATCAGTGCAAATACTAACTCCCCTAACCTGAAACTGAGAGTAATATGCATATTTGCAGTGCAGGCGTCCTTTTTTAAAAGAAATGGTCAATTTCAAGTGTTAGGGTAAAAAAAATATTGACGTTATCCAAAATTGTCTCCAACGTTTTTAATATACTTTTTTGTTTTATAGGGTATACGATTTTCAAGAAAAAAGTTTCCTAAAATATGACAAAATTTCATGAAATTGACAGTGGCAGCTGGTGGATTTAGGTTGTACCATATCTCAGTATTGGAATATGGAACCCAAGCAATATTTGAGAGTACGATCAATACTGATTGAAGAAGTTTTGCAGAAAAAAAATTGAAAAAAAAATTAAAAAAAGTTACAAAAATGCTCAGCCTCCCCAGATTACTTCTAGACCATTAGTAAAATCTTTGCAAACTATGTTTTTTCTTTTCGTAATCAGAAGGAAAATTTATTACCGTTTTTTTTTGGTTTTCGAAAATTTTAATTTTTTGTAAAGTTATGACATTTTGAAATTTACACATTGAAGAACTTAGATTTCAAAGTGTTACAAAAAAATCCAAATTTTCGAAAACCAAAAAAAATTGGTTGGTAAATCCTTCCGGATACGAAAAAAAAAGGTTTGCAAAGATTTTACTAATGGTCCAGAAGTAATCTGGGGAGGCTGCGTATTTTTTCTCAATCTTTTTTTAATTTTTTTTCTGCAAACCTTCTTTAGTCAGTACTGATA
The DNA here is from genome assembly GCA_029963845.1 of Rhamnusium bicolor. Lineage (NCBI taxonomy): Eukaryota > Metazoa > Arthropoda > Insecta > Coleoptera > Cerambycidae > Rhamnusium > Rhamnusium bicolor. The sequence continues at coordinate 288,166 of JANEYF010001618.1, read as the reverse complement.
GTCGTGCCTTAAAATATTGCTTGGGTTCCATACTCCAATATTGAAATATTGTATAACCTAAATCCACCAGTCGCCACTGGTAAATTAGTTTTCCAAATCTGGCCAGCAAATCAGTAGTACGGGGAGTAACTTTCTGAGGAACCTTTTAAATATTTCCTAAGTCTCTGTTTATATGAAAAAGAAAATTCCGAAAATTTTGGAAATACATGTTAGACGCTAATTCTGGCTTCCATATCTATGGAGATTCAATAAAATAGTATAATCCTTCAATAGTTCAGAAGCAATTAGTTTTTGTGAGACCTAAATTCTTTATGTATTACTGGGTGTTGCACTTTCAATGTCGTATAGTATAGTTAGGTAATAATAGAAGATCTGTGATATTTTTCTATTTATTGCGTTCGTCCAATATTAGACACTGTCAGTCCGTTCTGAATCGGTCTAATATTGGACCCCATATGCAATTTTGTGAAACGATGTTGAGATAAGCCAACATTTTCAGAGAAATGTGCAGATCACGAATATCGATGTGCCCTATCTCGCAGGAGTGGAAGAGAGGAAAAAATCACCCCTCTGCCATCCTTGTAGGAAAAAAATACATTCTTCTAAATAAATTGCCAAAAAGTGTAAAACATTTTTCTAAAATATTGTAGAAGAATATAAATTGTAAAATTTGCCTAGAAAACATGGTTAAAGGGTGGATGGTTTAAAAATAATACCATTAGTATAAGTGTAAGACTAATTTTGTTCAATTTCAATAGTTGAATTAATTATTTAGTATCCTAGTAGTACCTCCAATTACTGTCAAACCACAAATATGCAAAGTTACCCAGTTTCATTCTTTGAATTTCTCCAACCTCTTTGACGCACGGATAAAATTTATATAGAATCAAAATACCTGTTTTTAAATACGCCGATTTCAAAAATGAAGTTAATAACTCCCTCATTTCAAGCAGGAGAAAGTAGAGAGAGTATTTGTTGAATTCAAGCGTTTCTTTCCCAAATTTTATGATTTACTTTTTCCAGGTTCCCAGCGTTATCTCCAGAAAATCAATAAATAAATAATTTAGTTTTATTTTTTGTTCATCCAGATTTTCTACCAGCAACAGATGTAGGTGGCAATTGGTCAATGGAGAATACAATTATACCCCTGACGAAGAGAACCTTGTAAAGTATTCGTGTGAAAAAATAATAAATGTACACAAAGATTTAAATGTGCCATTCAAAGTATACTCTGAAGAGAAATGTGTGAATGTGGAGAATATTCTGAATCCTGGTCCAATATCAAAATTTTACAACAACGCATATCGGATTCGGATGATTATACAACCGACGAATCTGACACTGATAAATAACTTTAGGTGTAATTTATGTAGGTATATTTTCTACTAGACCCCAAAAATTCTAATATTTAGAATACCTACATTTACAAGTATATATTTGTTCTAAAAAATAATCCACCCTTTAACAATTAATAGTTTTCTCAAGAAATGTTTCAATTTATTGTTTAAAACAATAATTTAGACACACTTTTTACAATTTTTGGCAATCTATTAGACAGAATGTATTTTTTTATAGGGTCAATTTCTTCCCTTTAAGACCAATGTCTGTTTGTCACTGCTTAGAGTAAAGGGATCATTGGCTTCATTTTTGAAATTGGCGTATTCGAAAATAATGTCATCCTGGCATCAGAGGGGTTGGTGTACTTCCAAGGGCGGAATGGGGTAACCTTACACATTTGCGATTTGTCAGTAACTGGAAGTATTATTAGAATACTAAATAATTAATCCAACTATTGAAACTGAACTCTTATAATGGCATTTTTTAAATCATCCACCCTTTAACTATCAAGGAAAAATTTCCAATTTACTGTCTATTACAATATTTTAGAAGTATGTTTTGCACTTTTTGGCAATTTATTTGGAAGAATGAATTTGTTTCCTATGGGGATAACATAGAAGTGGTTTTCTCCCCCTCTGCCACCCCTGCGAGATAGGGCACATCGATATTCGTAATCTGCACATTTTTCTGAAAATGTTGACGTATCGCACAACATCGTTTCACAAAACTGCACATAGGATACATATTCAGAACGGACTGTGTTGAAACACAATGGTGTATTCCTTGGCATTTATAATAGTTTTAATCATTTTTTGAGACTCTGTATAATTTGATACTGCTAAATTATTACTTATCTATGTTTTGATTGAATCATACTAATAAAATAGTGCAGGAATTTAAGGTGAGACATAAAGATTGTATATATTTTAATTTAATGATAATAAAGTGCAGTGTAATTATTTAAACTATAGCAGTGATATACGTATTATAATCATCGTTTTTCTGATATATCAATTTGAAGGGTTCTGGTGCATAAGAGAGTGAGCAACTAGATTAATAACAACAAATGGTTTAACAACATGAATAATCTAATTTTGAATATTAGAATTACAACTCGTATAACATAAAGAACCTAATAACGTTTAAATGAAAACCATCTAGAAGATTTGAAAACATGGGTAACGCAACTTATATCTACAATTCAAATATATATAAATTAAATATCGATAATTCAAATGATCGCCATTTTAGAGCATTTTCTAATTTATGTCAAATGTTAATGGTGCTGTGGTTGGCGGCTTTTATTATTGTTGTAGTGGACGTATTTGTTGAACGTAATACCTGGTTAAGGGAGGAACGACAAATGCGTCGATATCGGAGAGTTGTAGATGTAGAAGAAATTGATGATTCCATTGAAATCGAGCCACAAACCAATTACGGCTTAGTTTATTTGATGGAGCAAGTTCGACATAATGAGGAAGTTGTGGGAAGAAATGAAGAAACTGAAAGTGAGGAAGATGTTGAAAATGTGGGAGGATTTGATGAAGATATTAACAGACAATTTTCCTTCTGATGAAAAGAACTAGGAAATTGTTTGTTTTATGAAAAATTAAGTTTTTTACCATTTTTTCCTAAAAGACATTTTGTTATTGTGTTATTTACAATGTAGCATTTAGTGCATAATAATGACTAATGAGTTATTTTTATTCTAATTTGACATACTTGTAAGACTGAATAAAGTAAATAAAACGATCATGACTTAAATTGGCTCTCAAAAATTTGCCAACTATGGTTTTCTACCCATTTACGATGAAACATATGAAACATAAACTTCAGGCCCAACCTGAAATTGAGTCCATCGAATCTCTTTGCAAAATACGTTCAACAAGAACTAACAGGTTTATAAATATTTTTGAGTTTTAGATTATATATTAAGATGGTGGGGTTACATTATTAGGGCACAAAATTTCTCGATGAATTGTAGAATCGGAGGTTCCCCAAGGCTCCGTAGTGGGACCTCTTTTATTTCTTTTATATACAGCAGATATTACAGCTGGCTTAAAATGTATGGACATATATGTATATACTGATGATACTCAGCTAATTTACAGCTTTCATTCAACAAATTTTTAATATACATCTAATTGTATAAATCAAGACCTCAATTTAATAACTACATACTGTGAAAATCATGTTTTACAAATAAATGCTTTAAATACCAACGCTATGTTATTTTGTGGAAGATGTGTTTATCAACGCTTAAAAAGCAATATCCATATTTACATTTACAATAAAAAGGTGTTTTTGTTGAAAGTGTAAAAAATTTAGGATTAATTTTCGATAAAAACTTAAAATTTACGAATTATGTTAATATGTTAATTAAAAAATCACATATAAACTTACATTGTTGTTTTTTAATAAAAATATTAATTTTAAAATTAGAAAAGTTTTTTGCGAAATATTGTCTTGTCTGTGATTCATTATTGCATCATATTATACTAACCCTTGTCTGGATTTAAATGACAGTAATAGACTACAAGAGAACAAAATACTTGTTGCCGTTTAACTTATGCATTAAAAAAATGTTAGTACAAAAATTAAAGAATTAAAATGGCTAAAAGTAAATTATATTTACAAATTCAATTTACTTAATTTTGTACACCGGTTACTCATTACTTCCACTCTTCTCTACCTTCGGAATAAATTAGTACATCGTAGTCAAATACACAATTTAAATATAAGACAGACACACATATTACCTATGCCCTATCATAATACAGCTATGTTCGGAAAATCATTTACTTATAATGCTGTCAGGTATTACAATTAGCTAGATCAAAGTTTTAAGAGTTACAATTATACAACTTTTCGATGTAAACTAAAACAATGTTTAGTCAACCATCAGTGGTCTAATTAGCAAATCATTTTCCTATATTACGGTTTCTTTTGTTCCTCTTTGTTTTTTTTTTAATTATCTTGTTATATTCGTTTATTATTAATACTGTTGTGTTATTATGTATTTATAATTTACTTATACTATCTAATATAAATAGGGTTGTGTAAGAATAGCCACATGGCTAAACTTCGCCCTGGGCTTATCCTGGTTAATGTATGTTATATACATTTACATAATAAAGACGTTTATTATTACTGTTATTTTTTTATTAGTAATTTTAAAACTTTTTTTTTTGTGTAAATAAATTTTTGGTATTTTGGATTTTTGTTTTAACTGTTTTATTGATATTTTTTTAATAACAATTAAAAAAATATCATAATGATAATTAAAGTCACTGCTATAAGGCCTAGCGCGCACTACGATTTTTCACAGCGCGATTATTTTATCGCAAAATTGTGACATAGAAATGTACTGCATCACGGCGATTTTAAAATTGTGATTTGTTGCATTTTGCTTGCGACGTGATTATCGCTACTCAAATTTGCAACACATTATTGTTTATGAAGACTCGCGCACAACGATAAAAAATCATCTGCACAAGCCACGAGTGCTCAGTAGTCAAAATGTCGTAGCCGGTATCACCTGCTTCTCCGTCGTTGGCCGCCGAGACGATAGACATCGAACGGATGATAAGTGAAGTCGAGCGTAGAGCAGCTATATGGGATAAACATTCTACTGACTACTATAATCGGAATTTGAAAACTAACTTATGGGAGGAGGTTCGCAAAAATCTTATAAGTAATTGGGGTGAACTGAGCAATCAAGAAAAGAAAAGAAAGGTAGGGATAACATATATTTATTTCTTTAGTTTTAGTTTTTTTTTTTGTTTGTTGTAAATTATACTTTATGTACTATAAATTTTAATAACATATCACACACATTTAAATTAAATTGCACACGGTGTAGGTACATAGCTATTTTTTTTTCTATATTTTATCATATTGCCAAGGATAGACCCACTAGGCAAAGTGAAATAATTGGCAAAATATTCTCTTTTCTCAATATTGTTCAGTGTAGGTCGAAAAGCAGTAGGATTCATGTTTATTAGATCGCATTCATATAATTCGTCTTGAAATGTTACCCCATCATATTTACGTACAAAATTGTGAAGAATACACTTTTACAATTTTGTCACAAAATTCAATTATAACGTCTAGAGAACGATGCCATTTATTGGTTAAAATTACAAATGCACATTCCACCATTCTCCTTGCTTATGTCAGTCTATAATTAAATACTCTTTGTTTCACTGTTAACAACCGCCTTGGATCCATATCCAAGGATATCAACACACATCATGCGACCATTCGCATGATGTGTGTTGAGAGTGAGAACGCTTCATCACCGACAAAAACAAAAGGCATCTTTTGTCCATTTGCATTGTTTAGTAGGTGTCTTGGCTCAGGAATATGTAATTGGTTATTTGCAGCTTTTTGCCAAAGTTACTTTCCTTAAAAATTGAAGGATCACCACTACTTCCACAGGCGCCAACATCAACCATTACAAATGAGTAATTCCAATCGACCACAGGCATCAAAACTATAGTGATATTTTTTAAAATTTAAAAAATTCAGAGGCTGCCTTGTTTGGTTTTCCAGTCTAATATGTTTTCCATCTACTGCGCTGAGGCAATTTGGAAAATTGATCTTGTTATAAAATCCTTCGGAAATATTTAACCAATCGTCCTCACTCTTTTCGGGCGTGTACAATGGCTACAACCGCGAACCTATCTTTTCACATATATATTCAACTATTTCACGAATTGGAGAGGCTCCTACTAAATATTCATAATGTAATGCATTAAAAGTACTTCCAACTGCAAGATCCCTGAAAAAGAAAAAGATGTTTTTATATTTTTATATATTTTTTATTATTATTATACGAAACAGTCAATGTCAAAAATATAAAACATTGTTTCAAAGGCTGAAATCCAAAAGAAATGAAGGAATGTTAAAGATTGTTTTTTTAGAGAATGATCTTCTCAGAAAAAAGTCAATCTGGTCAGGCGGCTAAGAAGAAATGCAAGTATATTTATTGTGACGCACTATCGACTACTACTCAAAGAGAAACTAGTGACAAAGTTATCCTTTCCGACGAAAATACTGGATCTGATATTCAAAATGATGAAGAAGGAGAAATTAACCAAACGCCCAAGCATACTTCAAGAGAAGCCATATATCAACGTAAGACAGGAGCCAAGTCAGGAACAGAACTAGAAGTTGAGAAAGAAATATTGGATATATTACGTAAAAAAAGCAAAACACTTTCGACGAAGATGTTAGTTTTGCTGAAATGTTGATACCAATGTTAAAAAAATTAAATGACAAACAAAAACATTACGCAAAAATAGAAATTTTAAATTCATTACACGGGGCTAAAACTTATGTTTAAATATAAAGTATTCTTGAACCTGTGGCATACACAGGAATACAGGGTCAAGCACCAAGTATTTCTCAACCTCTGTTTTACCCTAGAACATCTAATCCTCATCCTGGGACGTCTGCCACTGCAACATACGTTCATCCTAGCAATGTCATAATAAAAAGTTCACAACGCTTACAAAAATTAACGCCGGCTACTGGAAGTCAGCAGTCAGAATCACAAAATTTCAGCAATTGTGGCGAGTTTATGACACAATTTGCCTGTGAAATAGGGACTCCTGAAACCGATGTTTCACAAGACTCCCAAGAGTATTACTATGTAACATTAGCACAGTTATAATTTATATGAAAATAAAAAAAGTAAATACACTTAGAGTTTTTTTTCTTACCTTAAGGTGACAGATAACCTCTCTTTGGCTGATATTGCGTTTCTCCACTTAGTATTTTGATAGCATAGCTGAGGTCCAACAATTCTTAGTAATCTATCAAAGGTTGAAACTTTCATTCTGTAATAGCCCCAGAATTTTTCGGGATACAGACAAAGTTCATTGTGTTTCTGGTAGAAGTGCCCTTTAATAAATCTTTGTGATGTAAAGGGTGAATCCAGTATCGATAAGTCTTCTTTTTCTTTCTTCGCAACAGTAAATACACACAAAAAATCGTTCTGACATCCATATTGAAATGAATTTTTTCGCGATTTATTAATCATAGTGCGCGTACAAAACAACTTGCGATTTTTACAGCACGATTTTAAAATCGTGCTGTAAAAAAATCGAATCGTAGTTCACGTTAGGCCTAATACAGACTAATATTCTGCAGTAATAGAAAAAAGCTAGAGATATAATGGGAAAAAAATCTCAAATAAACACCAAAGTAGATTTCACATCTAGATCAAAATTCTTGCATACCTTTCCTTTAAACTGGGTTCAGGTTTTTTAGGGACTTCAACGAAACACGATACTTCTATTTCCATAATTTGTATATCGACACACTAAAACATTTTAATAACTATTAAACAATGAAATATCAAATACAAGTTGGAGGTGTACTAATTAGGTCTAATTATTGATAGCGGCCTACAAGTTGAATGAAGAAAATCTTAAGTCCTCTCAGTCGTACAACCTGTGCAATTATCAAGACTAAATTTAACGTCAAAAACTAAAAACAATTTTGTGATAATGCAAGAGAAGAAATATAAACGAATATTACTGTGGTTGTAATTTTGTATTTTTTGCGTTTCTTTTAATATACCACCATAAAATAGAAATGTAAAAAAAAACACGTAGAATCATAGTTTTTTAAAATCTGACGTTTTATTAGCATCGTATTTATGCATTTCTAGAAAAAATTACGCTGTCATTCTGATCTGAATACGCTAGTTTTAGGTAGATAATAAATTAAACACGACATTTCAAATACATTTTCTCGCACAAACTATTAAAATAACTACTTCATTAATATGCAAGATGACTGGATTAAATAATAGTATTCATAGTATTAGAAGCAAAAAAATATGGAGATTAAAAAAGTTCTCACTAAAGAGAATAATCACATTTAATTATTTCCTCCAGTTACTTTACAAGAACGAAAATCCCTAGGCCGCTATACGTATAACGCCTCTCATTTCTTCTGAATGGAATTATCTATAATTATAGCAAAACGTACTTTAGTTAATCTTTTATCAGAATTTTTTTCGTTTTCTAGTATAATAAATTCCTCATCTTCTCCCAAGCTTATTATTGGTACATCGGCAATGAAAAAACTAAAAGTGATAAAAAACTTAATAAATTTCAACAGCAATAAAACAAGTACTTATTTACCTAAAAAATGTACTGTAATACCCGCTATACAATTCATTTAAAGATATTTCAAAATTAAAATCTGTCGTGCTATAAGGAGCCAAAGTCTTGTTATAGTTTGTAATATTAATCCAGCTCTCATTTAAATCAAAAATTTGTTCATCATAAGGTCTATTTTCATATTTCCAGTAACAATTGAGAATTAGAGAACTAAAAATAATTTTTGTTAAAAGAATCACATTTGCTTAAAAAGGAGGATAGAATAATATATAACAATAAGTTAAATACTAAGATATTTTATCAGTAAGCCTGGCCAAGGATTAATCCTACAGAGACGTACTGGATATGCATCATATAATACTTGAATAAGTACAATAATAAGAACAAAAATATTTTGTATATCGTGATGTATGTATTTGTACAAATTTCGTTCGCTTTAAATTCTTTTTTATGTATTTCCTTATATTTTGTAAGCTTAGTGCTGCACATTATTATTAAACTATTAAATGACGTTCACACATGTACATTGTATATCTAAGTGATAACTAATAATAAATAAATAAATAAATAAAATAAATGGAAATAAATTTTATTAATACTGGTACACTTTATAAAAATATGTACAAAACTCACCTTCTTAAGCAGATTTATGAAGTAGCTTGGTTGTCGTTATCACAAACTGGAGCACTTCTATAATAACTGTGTAGCATCAGATATGTTTCTACAGTTGTCGCAGTAAGCGATGTTCGCTGTGGTGAAAAAATATGTTTGTATTTTGAAAAAGACCGTTCGACATCTACGGAAGTAATACAGACATAAGTAAAACACTCTGTGAACTCACTTAACGCAGCTGTAGATGCACCATCACAAATTTGTCTTAATTTGGTAAAATCAGGATCTTTCCGTAATACACTCTCGAATTTTTCAATAACGGGCTTATTTTTTGCGTCATTTATAGTCTGTAGCTGTGTATTTACGTCGTCCACTATTTGCAGCGATTCCACTAACGACAACGAAGTATTTTGCAATTTTTCTATTGCGTCGTGTAGTCCTCTATAATTGTTATAAATAGTTTTTAAATCTGTTTCAAGGGAAACATCTTGAAAGCTTGTTTGGCTTTCCTTAATAGCTGCAGCCTCGTTATGGTTGAACTGTAGTATCACAGCTTTTATTTGTTGAAAATATTCAACATAATAAAAAGCTGCCTTCAACCACGTTCCCCAACGTGTAAGAATCGGCTCTAGTGGTTCCAGAATACCAGGACACAGTGTGTGAAAAGCTCGAAGCCGTTTAGGAGATTTGAGAAATACTTTTTTTGTATTTGCTATTAATGCATCTACCTCTGGAAAACATTTTCGAATCGTTTCTGCTACAATATGGAACGCATGTACGTTACACGTAACATGTAAAAACCTACAATCGTCTTTTGAAGAAAACGGCCCACCAAACGCATTGCCGTAGCACCGTCGGTCACAAACATCAACACTTGACTTGTTGACAGTTCAAATTTTTCGAAAGTCTCCAACACCACCCGCGCAATTGTTTCGGCAGTACACGCAGTTAGTCTTTTGCTAACTAGTAAAAGTGAAAATGTTGGTTTAATAGGGTCGAGTACACGTACTATAACATTTAAAATTGAATTTTTTTTTACAATCTGTCGTCTTGTCAACACATAACCACAGCCGTGTATTTTTTAATGCACATTTAATCCTATTTACAATGTCTTCACGAACACTTGGTACATATCTACGTAACGATGAACGACTTGGTAAATTCACCTGGGGATTATATTTATTCCAGAACTCCCGAAATGCTGGTTTATCCAATATGCGCAGGGGAATATCACAGGCAATCAGCATTAACAGTAAATCAAACATAAACTGAGGTTCCAAAGAAGACACGCCATTTTTTTATTTTTATGCCGGTTACTATTGACATGAATTTTGCAGCCGTATTTATTCCAGCACATTAAGTCTTGATCACAAACTTTACAAATTATTTTATATCCATCATAGAATAAATCCGGAAATTCACTGATAAATTTATTCACTTTATCAGCGTACGGTCGTTTTCTACTCTTTACGCTCAACATTATTATTTATTAGTACTCTATGCATCGACCGACAGATAACAACTGAAGTGTGTCGTGTCATCGTCATCGTAAACAAGCGCGCGATGGCATTGGTATTGCGCCCGACCCTGAATCTACCATCGCTTGGACAGGCTTATTTATCAGTTATCAGTATCACTCAACTTCGATGGTGATTCTGGGAAGTACCAGAATAAACAGGCCATTGTTGTAACGTTCTACACGTCAAAACTTGAGGTGTTTTACACAAAAATTGATGACGTGTCAACAACTACAACTTTTTTTACTCATTAATCGATTTGTCAAAATTTTTCATATAGTGGGAGCTCCATTTTAACTATTTTGTATATACTTAGGAAATGAAGAAAACACATGAGTGGGTTCTTATACAGGGTGTATAAGCGATAGCGATCAACCACAGAACTCTTATAGTGATATATGTAAATGAATCATAACTATGAGGGCTGCCTAGATCATGTTCTGGAACTGAAAGTGTGCCATATGCTAATGATGTGGGTCCTGACCTAATTTATATGGATGACAGCACAGAGAATGTAAAAAAACAAGGATATTCAGCAGATTTGGCCTACCTTATCAGCACATCAATAGGGCCTAGTCCATGACACAATCAATTTATTGCGTGAAAAGTTCGGTGATGCGATTACAATCCCTAACAACTATATGATGGGACAAAATAAAATACATGTATAAGTCAGATATTTGACAGTTTATTTTTTTCTAATTATATTTTTTTTAATTTCGTATTGTTTATTTAGCTAATTAACAATAAATGAGGTCAATCAGTAACACAATTAACAAAATACTTATATTTCTAACAAACCTTATAACATAAATTATGCATGCATTGTTTTGTCCCAATATATAGTTGTTAGGGCTCGTATTTGAAAAATGCTAATGTCAATTGGCCTTCGAGAAGTTGTGATTTAACTCCTTTGGACTACTTTTTGTGGGGTTATTTGAAGTCGTTGGATTTTGCCAATAAACCAGACACAATTCATGTATTAAAATTAAATATTAAATGCTCTATTCATGACATAAGGCAAGATTTATTGAATAAAGTGCTTAAAAATTGGGTTCATCTGATTCGGTTCTGTAAGAGGAGCAGAGGCGGCCATTTGATAGATGTTATTTTCAAAACCTAATTGCATCGATTGTACTTCAACATAAAATAAAAATTTTTGCTCTGCCTCAATTCCTTGTTGTTTTATTTAAAAAAAAAAAACGTATCATTCTTATGGTTACAGTAATATCTAATGGGGTTTTCACCCCATTAAATATTACTATAACAATTTGTTACATGTAATTTATAAACTTTTTCCTTACCTGGTATTATGTACAGACAGAGTAAGGGTTACTGTGCTATTAACAATAATATTTCCCAGAAAAATACAATAATCCTGTTTTTTTTCTATTTCGGTGTCATTTGGAACAACCTTGGGCATATAAATGTGTCAAAAAATATAAATTTTTATAGTAATAATACTTACATCTACCATTATCATACTTTTGTTAAACTCCAAAGCATCTCCCAAAAGTTCAAATTGTTCAAAAGAGTTGTTATCGCACAATATATAAAATTTCTCTATGTGCAGTCCAGGTTGAAAAGGATGAAAAATTATGTTTATTTCCGATGCTTCTCCAGTACTTATTTCGAAAAACGTGGGGTAAATCCAAAAATCTTCGTTGGAAAATTCCATGGAAATTGATACTTTCTAAAACAAAGCCTAAATCCATGTACTTACGTTAAATACATATAAACAATTTTTTCTGGCATACAACACATATTAATCAGCAGATTTAGTTTCTTATATAAACGACGATACCCTAAAAATTTAAACAATCTTGTTGTCATTTTGCAAAAATTATAATTTAAGTACACTGAACTGATTCTGGGGTTGACTCCTTGTGAAACATTATTAAATATTTTAAATATGTGAAGGAAATTTGCTTTTTAATGTTTCAAAAATAGTATTCCCTCTACTCTTGACAAAGGCTTAAAAAGCCGTAACACGTGTAGAGTTTCTAATAAAATATTTTAGAAACGTTAAAAAACAAATTTCCTTCATATATTTAAAATACGATAATTTAAGATAAAATTTAACCAAATAACCAGGGAGAGGATACTGGACCAGAGTTCAGGACTGGTCGCTACTACTGCCTTATTGTTGGCAGAAGGGCACACAGAGACAAATAAAAGTAAAAGTATAAAATGAATAATGAAATACCGCTAGATATAATGTATTATTCAGAATGACTGAAGCCTGCCATCGAATTAGCATACATATGCACTTAAAAAAATATATTTGGAGCAACAAAAATTTCTTTGTGCGTTCACAATGAAAGGAATAAATTCAATATATTCTGACCAACGTGGTTTTGCCGAAAACGCTCGGACACGTCAATTTGCAATTTTTAATTGGCAAATTTTGAGTCATGCTGCAAGTCAATGTCACTTCCGATTTTTCCGGAAGTGACACAACTTTGTTATTTTAAATGTAATACCCTGTATTTTTGTGCGAATTTATATAGGCGATAAAAAGACGTTTCCAAGGATGTAGTAAACACGTTTTTATTATGAATACTTTTTGTATTATTTACAAACTTATTGCACTGTCTAAAAAATGTTTCTAAGTTAATACATGTTCAATGTGTTGCCCGTTTACTTCAATGCATTTTTGAATTCGAATAATTATTTCTCGTTGGACATTGTGAATCATTTCTAATGAGATTAGTCGGATTTTCTGGCGCGCCAATATCCATTTGGCTTGATGACGGTCTCGGATGCTAGGGCCAGGCAGGACTATTGCCTTTTTACCCTAGTCATCGCTGTAGACCTGGACCGGCCTCGTGCAGGGCGGGTTAGCTTACTTTACGAACGGCCCCACTCACAAATGTGAGCGATGCCGAAGATTTCGGCCAACCTCCCTGGGTCCTGGCTGATGAACCCTGCTGGCTAGGGCCTCTTCTGGCGCTCTTCTGTCTTCGTCTTCTTTCTTCGCCAGCTTGTCACCCCCGGGGGTAGTCATCGGTCTGTCAGGGACTGTGCGGATATTCTGTGACTTGGGATTGACTGCCAGTACACAAAGTGTCAATTGACACATTGTCATCTGGATCATCGGACAAGGTGAGGATGAACTGTGTAGCTCTAGGAGGTGAAGGCCTAAGTGCTTTCTTAGCACTTTCGTCCTTCACGGAGCCAGGGGGACAACGGGCACTGGTCGGTTTACTGACCGGCGCCCGCAAGGTTTGTGGGAGGGTGGTTGGTCGTGTCATGTCTTTTCAGTGGGTTTGGTCCATCTGTAAGGAAAGGATTAGTTATACTTACCCGTTATCCAGTAACTGTACCTTCGGCCTCTTGTGCCTCGGTGCGTCGACCGGATCATAGGAGGTGGCCTCCCTGATCAGCGGGTTCCTGTGCTCCTCAGCTAAGGTGTACAGTTTCTTCGCTCTATCCCGGATGATTTCGGTGACTGGTGTGTACTCCAGGTCCCTGAAGATGTCAGCGTTTCTAACGTACCATGGTGCGCCCACCGCTGTCCTGATGGCCACGTTTTCCACGGCTTGGATTTTCTTCAGATAGGTCTTCGCTTGGTATCCCCATGCTACGGAGGCGTAGGTCAGCTGTGGTCTGATGAGTGCTTTGACTAGCAGAAGCTTGTTCCTCAGACTGAGCCTGCTCTGGTTCCCTACCATCGGGTAGATGAGAGCTCTCGTCCGCTTGGCCTTTACCACGATGGCTTCGGTGTTCTGTCTCCATGTCAGGCCTTTGTCCATGATTACGCCAAGGTACTTGACGGAATCGTGCCATTGGATGTCTTCTCCGAACATGGAAACGTGTCCTGTGGGGGTTTCCTTGCGTCCTTTCCTGAAGAGAATCGTCTGGCTTTTCTCCGCGTTGACTGCGACTTTCCACTTGATGCACCATTCTTCCAGAAGAGAAGCTGCCTCTTGGAGTCTTCTGGTGGCTGTTCTCGCTCTCCAGGATCTGGCCGTGATGGCCGTGTCGTCCGCGTAGAGTGCCATGGCGGTGCCTTCGGCCCTTGGGAGATCAGAGGTGAAGACAGCGAACAGATGGGGGGACAGCACAGAGCCTTGGGGGACTCCGGCTTCCATCGGTCGATACGTGGACACACAGTCCCTGATCTTCACGCGCATCTGTCTCCCGTGCAGGTATGATCTAACTAGTTTGACAAGTGCAATGGGATAACCCATATTCATCATTTTGGCTAGTAGACCATCGTGCCAGACCCTGTCGAAAGCCTTCGCAACATCCAGGAGTAGTGCCGCCGTGACCTGTCTTTGGTTGAAACCTTTGGTGACTTCTTCGGTGATTCTGAGCACTTGGAGTTCCGTACTATGTCCTGTCCTGTACGCGAACTGTTCATCCGGGATGATTTTGAGCTCTTCGGTTTCTTCTTCTATTCTTCTCAAGATGACGCGCTCGGCTACCTTACTCACAGCTGAGAGTAGGCTGATGGGCCTGTAAGAGGAGGGAAAGAGTAGTTCCTTACCTGGTTTCGGGATGACTATGACGTCAGCCTTCTTCCACCTGTCCGGGAAGTATCTGAGCCTCAAGATCCCATTGGTGATGTTCACCAGGGCTGCCACCCCTTTCCTGGGTAGCTTCTTGAGGGCGACGTTTCCGATCTTGTCACATCCTGGAGCTTTCCTTGGCTTCAAGTTCCTTAGAATCTCCTTGACCTCCTCTGGAGTGGTCGGACGGATGTGATCATCGTCTGGCAGGCGGAGCATCCGACGCACTCTGCGTTCCACGTCCTCAACCCAGTCCTCGTCCTCATCATCGAGTTGGTTTTCCCTACACTGCAGTTCCAAGCTGTCCACGAATGCTTCGGCTTTTTCCTGGCGAGTGTAGACAATCCCATTCTCTCCGTGGATTGGGGACATCGGTTTCGGCCTGTTCCGCAGAGCACGCTGGGTGTTCCAGATGCTCCTGTCCTGTGGGTCCAGCGATTCCAGGTGACGCTGCCATCCTTCTTGACGGTGTTCCTGGAGGGCAGCTTTGACTCTCCTGTTCAGCGTGTTATACGCGTGCCTGTCCTCAGGGAGTCTAGTCCTTTGGGCCCTTTTCTTCGTCCTTCGTCTATCCCGAATCAGCTGCCTGAGGTCCTCCGTGAGGTTTGCCATCGGCGCTGGTGCCCTTCTGGTCTCCGTCTCTGTGGTGCTTTCCTCCATCGCTTCCTGAATCTGGTTTTCTAGGGAGGTGAAAAACCAGATTCAGGAAGCGATGGAGGAAAGCACCACAGAGACGGCTGGCGTATTCTTTCTTTTAAGTCATTGAGGTTGTTAGGTCGGTTCACATAGACTTTGGATTTTATACAGGGTGTCCCAATATTAATTCCCCAGCTGCCAGGGTTAGACTCTATGACCAAAAATAAGTCAAAAATCACTTATGTCAAAATTTCTAAAGTTACTCCTTACGAAATTATGACCATCTTAAAGATCGCAATGAAGGTATTTTTGCAAATCAATTTTTGAAATAGGTATCCAGGTAAAGATAGTTTATAATCAAGTCACCCTTGACGAAGACAGAATATGACATTTTGTGTGTCAATGTCAATAAAATATTTCAAATTTAAACTGACGTACAACGGTAAACAATTCAGTTTTCATACTTATTATAATGTCCAGAAGGTACAGCAATCAAGAATATTTAGATATGATTAAACTACTTGGAGTTTGTAATAATAATGCTCGTGCCGCAGAGCGTTTGTACTTGTAACTGGATGTTTGGCTTCTAACATGATTAATGCTGGTCGTCCTAGACAGTTAACATGGCAACAGGAAGAGCAATTACTCCACAACATTGAAGAAGATCCGTCTGTAAGTACCAGGATCTTGGAAGCTATTATAAAATAAGGTGATCATCTCCCTCTTTTTGATTTAATCGCAAATGAGTAATAAGTAAACGTAATTTTAGGATTTTTTATATCTTATGTTAGATTTTATTTGAACTGAAATTTTAAACCCAAAACATATTCCCTCAGAGAAGATACACAAGATGTTCTGCATTCCAATCCAATTTTCGATTTCATTTAAATCAAAAAAATTGCATAATTTTTTATTAAGATTTTGTCCCAAACCGAACTGCAATTGTCGTAAACAGAACTACAACGTGAACTTTCTTTTTTGTCATATACAGTTCATTTATATTCTCGTGAAAATTATTTGTCTTAACTATAATTAAAATTAGTTATTACACAATACTATTAATGAAATTTTTGATATTGAAATATATATCAGCATTTAAACATTTGTTATTTACAACACTTGATTTAAAATTCGGTTACCATCAAATTCGAATGGCAAAAGATAGCCAGAAATATATAGCGTTTGTTACTCCAGATAAACATTTCCACTACAAAAGAATGCCTTTTGCATTGTCCAACGCCACCGCAGTTTTCCACCGTGATATTAACATGGCATTGGAATCGTTAATACATTAATACGTCATGGTATATTTGGATGACATCCTTGTCTCCAAAACAGAACAGGAAGGGATCGAACGTTTAGAAGAAGTGTTGAAGTTACTACAAAAAGCTGGATTGACACTTAATTTACAAAAGTGTGAATTTCTGAAAAGTTCAGTCGAATATTTAGGAACGAAAATACAAAATGGATATTTAGCACCCTCTCCCAAGAAGTTTCAGGCAGTAAAAGAATTTCCTGCCCCAACAAATGTGCACCAAGTTAGACAGATTGTTGGACTTGCTTCATATTTTAGAAAGTACATACATGGTTTTGTGCTAAAAATTAAACCACTAACGATGTTACTAAAAAAAGGATAGCAAATGAGTTTGACAAGAGGAACAAAGTCAAACTTTTATACAACTCTTTTATTCAACCCTAAAGCAGAAACGTAATGCATAAACAAGAAGATGGCAATAATTGGAAGCCTATTGCCTTCATGAGCCGACAAATATGTGATGCTGAAACTAGGTACCATAGTTATGAATTAGATACTCTTGCTATACACGAAGCGGTAAGACGTTTTCGTAATTTCCTCTATGGCAGACATTTCACCATCATAACTGACTGTAATGCTATGAGGTTGACCTGGACAAAAAAAGACATGTCGCCGAGAATAGGACGGTGGTGGTTAGCAATGCAAGACTTTGATTTCACAATGGAGCATCGATAAGGAACTCAGATATGCCATGTTGATGCCTTGAGCCGAAACCTCGTTACATCTCTTATGATTAAAACTGGAGACTGGGTTTGCGGAGTTCAATCCCAAGACGAATATATACAGCTTATCAAACAACAAATTTTAAACAAAGAAGTGCTATAGCTTGCTGGATAACAAAGTTTACAAGGATGTTGATGGTATTCCGAAAATTGTAATTCCAAGAGATGTCCGGTGTAGGGTGGTAAAAATGTTTCACGACGACAACGGACATCCGGTTTGGCAACGAACTTTAAAAACAATCAAAAACACTTACTGCTTTAACGACATGAAACGTTCTGTAAAAAAATTTGTTAGTAATTGTATCGCGTGTATGGTTTCAAAAGGACACACCAATAAAAGGCAATGCAAGTTACATCCGATAGATAAAGTAGCAGAACCATTCCACACACTGCATGTTGATCATGTAGGCCCATTTTGTTAAACAGAATCGGGAAATGGAATATGAAGTAAGGTTAAAAGATAGAAAAGGAGCAGACCTTGGGAAAGTCAGAGCTGAAGCAAAAAGACGTTGCGATTTAGCAGCCAAAAGGATGAAAAAGTCTTACGATAACAGACGAACAGACGCCCAATAACATAAAGTAGGAGATGTTATGTTGATAGAGCGTAAATTGTTGGTCAGGGGCTTGAAGCGGGAAGTTGCTACCGAAATTTATTGGTCATGTTCAAATAGTGGAAGTGATATAAAGTCGAGTTATTTTCCAAAGATAACAGACGTTTTAAAGGGGTAGTGGCAAGTGACCGCTTCAGGCTGTTTAAACCACAGTTAGACTCAATATAAAGATGAGAATGAACGAAAATAATAGTTAGAGTAGTATAAAGAGTAGTTGTTGGTTTAGTATATGAATCTTGTAGTCATAAAAACGTATTTCATATATTGTAGTTAGTTCAGTGTGCTGCCACAGGTCCACTGAACCTGTAGAGGAAGTGGAACTACCCAGTGTGCTGTCACAGGTACAGCGAATATGTAAAAGTAAGTAGAGCAGTCCAGTCTACTGCCATAGAAATCAGTCCAGTGTACTGCCACAGATCCAGTTATCCTGTAAAGGCGACCCAGTGTGTCGTGACTTCGGGAGAGCCCATGTGGTATTCCTACTATGATCCAGTGTATTGAGGAATAGTCCAGTGAACTATTCAAAGTAGGTGGTTCAGTGTACCACATTGAAATCTAGTGTACTTTTGTTATGGCCCAGTGTGCAGGATGAAAATATAGAAGCCCAGTGCACTTCTGTTACGGTCCAGTGTGCCGGGTAAAAATAGTTGCAATAAGTGTACGATTCAGGGAAATGGTCCAGTGTGCCACGTAGAAGTCCAGTGTACTTCTGTTATGGCCCATTGTCCTTTGGAAGGTCCAGTGTACTGCAGAGGACGAAGTCGCGAGGATGCTCCTATGTGAGGATTGGCCGAATGTTAAATAAATAAAACAGACTATGAGATTTAATTCGCAGAAATTGTTATGAACGATCTTTTTAAGTAACTAAGATACCTTTTATTGATTCGAGGTACCACTTTGAGAAAGTATGCAGATACTTTCCAGGAAAAATAAAGTATTTCAGATAAATGAGAATTAAGATACTAAATGTATCTAAACATTTTAAAGTGTTTTTTTCCCTACATACTTCCAGCTCTAATTCATTTTTATAAACTTTCGGTTTTATTCTCTCAACTTCAGATTCGTAACCAGTTCATTAACTTATTTACTATCCCGAACGCCACATTGAATTTTTCTAACGTAAAAAAGCAACCAGACAAGAACACAAAAAATGAGTTAAAATTGAATATTCGGAAAATTAAACAAAATAAACAAATTCCATTACATTAAATCGAAATTAAAAAAATATGTGAACAAAACTTGCTTAACTTAACTTTTAAAAATTAAAACAAAAAACAGGAATAATAATTGAGAATATCTATACTGCGATCTACAGAAAATTGTAAAATATATATTTTTTTTACATGTCCATGTATGTAATATTATGAGTAATGAGTAAATGAGTCTTGTCTTGTTTTGTTTTTAGAACAACTTTCCAAATTTTCAATGCTACAATGTATCTTATCTTATGGCAGAGTGTTAAATGATTCTTCTGCTACATATTTCAAGAAAAATTATCAAAGTTTTGTTAATTTCTGCTGGATTTTGAAAATAATTTAAAGTTAGATACTGTTATTGATCCACACTATACAAAAAGTCCTAATCTGACTCCTCCTCAGGGTCTTAATAGATTTGTCTGTGTCATATTAACAAACAATAATATTTGCTTTATAACTTTTGTTGTCATAGTTCTTGAGTTATAAACAAAAATATTTTAAATAAGTATACATATACCGGGTGACACAGGAGACATGAAACACTCCGTAGCATGTTTATTTAAAAATATATTATTTTGAAATTTGGTACACTTATATAATGCGTGATTGTCCTTTTTTTAAGTATAAAAAATTTTTGTCCACCACTTGCGGTTTCACCGGAAGTGACATCTTGCTACCCTTTCTACTACCCCTACCCAAAAGGTAGGGTATATGATCACAAAACTCACTGGGCGTGGGGATGTAGCAAGCCGAAGCACTACTTAGCCCGGATAAGTCAACGAGTGCTCCGACAAAATAAAACTAGCTCAGACCTCAGGGCGTACACCCAGTATATCTGAATAATAATTATAATTTTAACTAACATACTTCTTTACTTACTGGTTCTCGGTATTGGGTGGTGCTGGGAAAATAAATATCGAATGCCTATATATATGGATTATATTTACAAAATATATACATAAAAGTAAATACGGTGCCGCTTAGGGACGTCCGCTTAGAACAACCTATAAACAATTATTACCAAATAAACCAATTTAATCATATGCATTTGATAACCGGTTTCTCATGAATTTAAAAAAAAAGAAAGGATACTAGCACTTCAGTACCCACAATGTGGCCACACCCTGGGTTTACATGTACTCTCACACTGTATAATGGTCCAGGTTATCTGTTAATACACCAAACACAAAGAAAATGATAAAAAAAAGATATAGCAAATTTAAATTATATATATAAAAAAAACTAGGGCTGTTAGGCACTGACGGTTGTTTCTTTTTTTAACCTTTTTAATCACTCTCACTACTAACTTGGCTGGTCGGCACTTAGTTCAGCTGCTAGGCAGGCTTCGCCCTCGTATGTGCAGGACTCCAGACTCTGCGTATTTGGTCTGCCCCGAACGCGGACAATGGACCTCCTTGGACCCTTCCGTGGACCCTAAGGAAATATATATTTCATGTTACTTTTGTACCGGCTACTTACTGGAAAACCAGTGGCATGCTAAAAACGTGAGCTTAACGGAACTATAAATTAAATTATTTACCTCTAACCAAGAGGGTGCAGGAATTCTCCAAAATAGCTAACACGTTTTTGTCAGCGTAACCTCACTCTCTGCTACCAGAAAGCACAAATCGTACCCAGTTCCTGTTTCCAGAAATCGGTCTCTTCAAACCACTTACGCAGTCCTCACTGCGACCCAAAACAATCGACCGAAAATTGGAATGACTTCTCATTAATCCCTTGCGGATGACTTCAGATTAGTCCGTTGAGAGTCACTCCGTACGACTTGTGCAGTTCACTCAAGCAATCAACAATATGGGCTATGGCGAACTTTCGGAGGACGGAAAATACGTCAGCAGAATTTCGCACGGAAATATTCACCGTGCCAACTGGGAGTAAGTAGCGGTACTACGAGTACAGTAGGTACGTTAGTTGCATATCGTTAAGGAGTTTTATACTGAATAAATGCCTACTGCGATTTTGGAATGTAACAATCTACTCTGTTATTTTAAATGGCACCCTGTATATTTTTTTTACCTATCTGATTCGTCTCTAGATTCTAATAACCAGTAGCTGAACAGACTAATAAGATCTAACTTATTAAAAAAAAAATATCTTTAAACAACCCACGATATCTTAAAAACCAAGCTAGGAACCCCATTTTTTTACTTCACCTAGTTAAAAAATACTTATTTATCTTTTAGTTTTGTCCAATACAATTGCTGTGCCTATCATATTTTGCTTTCTTCATTAAAATTAGTATCGAATGTTATTGCATAGTAATGAATATTGTACTGCAACAAAAATATTTAGTAAGCAGGCGGTGGAAACAAAATAAAAGTAGGTAAAACGATTTTTTTTAATAAATAAGAAACATCAGTAAAACACATTTGAACAAAATTGATGAAAACCCATTACACTATGTAATACATTTTTACAAGGAATGAATGAAATTAAAATAAAATATTTACTGAAGTACTACATACAAAAAACATTTTTTTTACTACAGATGTTCAAAATGTTGTCCGTTATTATCTCTGCACAATCGTGTTTTTGTGACGGTAGCCCTAAGCACGTTATCTAACTGTAATTCAGTAATCCCATCGATTGCTCTTCTGACTCTCATTTCCATGTCTTCTCTGTTTGTTGGTGGAGTCCTATAAACATTTTCCTTGAGGTGGCCCCATACAATAAAATCAAGCGGCGTAAGGTCTGGTGACCTTGCAGGCCATCGAACGGGCCCATTTGTTCCCATCCAGTTTTTTCCAAACCTTTCATTTAAATAATTCACCACAACTCTGCTGTTATGTGGTGGAGCCCCATCCTGTTGAAAAATTATTGGGTTAACATTAGGTGGCAGTTCTTCCAAAAAATCTTGTATCTGGTTTTGCAAAAATCCCAAATATCTTTCTCCATTTAATGGACCATCAAAAATTATTGGCCCAATAATTCTTCTGCCAATTACTCCTAACCATACATTAAAACTAAATCGCTCCTGATATGCACTTTCTCTCATATTTCTGGGATTTTCTTGTGCCCAATAACAGGTGTTGTTACGATTGAATAATCCCAAATTAGTGAACCTGGACTCGTCGGAAAATAAAATTTGTTCATGAAAATTATTATCCAAATTGTGTCTGTTCAGAAACCAATTGCAATAGTTCAATCTTCTTTGAAAATTATTTTCGTATAAATGCTGGTGTATTTGGTACTTGTATGATTTAAATTTATGTTTTTTCAAAATGCGTCGAGCTGATTCCCGATTTACACCGGTTTGGTCCTCAATCTGTCTTATCGAAATCGTGGGATCTACCTCGACAATTGCAAGTACATTGATTTCCGAGTCTTCATCGATAATGAAATTATTTTCCGGTACTTCTGGTTCACTTCTGCATTGCCGTTCAACTCTTACAAAATAGTTGTTTGGTGGATGAATTCTTTCGGGAAATCTTTCTTCATATAAGTCAGCAGCCTGCCTGCTATTTTTTTTACATTCGCCACAGATCAGTAGCATATCTACTTTTTCATTTCGTGAATACATGGCAAAATAGAGTTAAAAACGTGATAACTTAGGTATAATTTAATGAAAAATACTTAAATTGCTGCCAAGTAAACAATTCTTAATTGTCAAATCAAAATGACGCGTCGTTTTACCTTCTTTTGTTTCCACCGCCTGCTTACTAAATATTTTTGTTGCAGTACAATATTCATTACTATACAATAACATTCGATACTAATTTTAATGAAGAAAGCAAAATATAATAGGCACAGCAATTATATTGGACAAAAATAAAAGATATATAAGTATTTTTTAACTAGGTGAAGTAAAAAAATAGGGTTCCTATCTTGGTTTTTAAGATATCGTGGGTTGTTTAAAGATATTTTTTTTAAGTTAGATCTTATTAGTCTGTTCAGCTACTGGTTATTCCCAAAAAAATATGAGGCACAAAGTTGCATGCCAGAGGTCTTTCGGTATCACGGCACACTACGCATCAATATCTGCCAAGGTTCATATCAGGGCCACCTAGACTTAACAAACTAAAATTGATATTAACTGTCATTTTAAAAACAAATGCCATGTTCCGATACATGGTTGAAAAGAGAATCTAGAGACGAATCAGATAGGTAAAAAAATATACAGGGGTGCCATTTAAAATAACAGAGTAGATGTCACTTCCGGTTTCACCGTGGACAAAAATTTTTTATACTTAAAAAAAGGACAATCACGCATTATATAAGTGTACCAAATTTAAAAATAATATCTTTTTAAATAAACATGCTACGGGGTGTTACATGTCTCCTGTGTCACCCGGTATTGTGTTACGTTTTTATGTTTTCACCCTTTATCTATTTTCTCGACTAACAGAGATTGTCTTAATTCTTCAAAACGTAGGTTAAATTTGGTAATGAAAAATACGGTTACGGTCTTAATAAGTTATATAAGAATATACAACCAATATAACCAATAACTAAATATACTGAAATTAATTTTTGCTTATGAAAAAATACCAGCTTCTTGACTGAAGGTTGACACCAAGATCTCGAAGAGATAGGCAAGTATCCCTATCGCTCGACCACAGTCATATTTATTATTACTATTATATTATTAAAATTATAACAATATTGCACTTGTGGATGATATATTTCTCCTTCTTTTGGGTAGAATCAAATATGTAATTTATTTATTTATTTATTTATTTGAATACACCATCCAACAGCCGCGAGGCCAATTATGGGATGGGATGGGTAATATCTTACACTATAAATAACCTTCTCATTTACTCACACCATATAAAATTTACGATTGCATAATTACCTCAATATTCTGCATATACCACTCATCTTCTGTAATGATAAAAAACTTTCCATCCTTCCCCAAATTTTCCACAAACACTGATAAGTACACATATTCGCTTAATAAACAACTACCACAATCTATCGTAGAATTTAGGGCTATTCGTCTTTTCTCCAAAAATGTAATACTTCCTGGTTTTGTTCTATCAAGGAGACGGCTGTTCGATTTAAATATGCAGGTTATCAACTTAGGTGGGTCTCTTGTAGCGGTTAATTTAAGATCAACAAAGTCACCTTGATTGCTTCTGAATGAAACTCGATCTTGGATGTTTCTGTATATTTTTGGTTTGTAAATAATTCTTGCCGTTACGCTCATACCAGGTGCTATTCTGGAATTGATATTTAGATGGACGGAAAAACATGAATTTCTAGGAAGTTTTCCTATGCATAGCGACAAAGTGGATCGACTGATGTTTATAAGTTTGATATTTTCCTAAAAATATAAAAACTAATAATTGAATCAAGAAAAATGTTCCCAAAAATAACTGGTGCCATTATCAAATTGTCTGCCACGTTTATTAAAAAAAAGTATTTCTAACTCTAGAAATTCAAGAACCATATAGTTACATAAGCACTTTTATTTAGAGAAAACGGTCTGTATGAAATTGTCTCCCATTTGGTCCGCGGTTGGCGTATGGTTCTAGCGGAAAATGCAATACTTTTAAATAATCAGAAAAATGATTGTTTACTGTGTTTTTGGTTAAGCCATTTTTGAAATATCAACAATTTTAACTAATCAAACATTTAGAGCGCTACACCGCCGCAAAAAATTAATTTGTTTTGTGTAATAGTAAATCTTGGTCAAAGCATAACTTTCATAAGTATTCTCTTGTTCTGGAGGTAAACGTCAGCTCCTGAGTATGTTCCGTGTGTATTTTCCATACGCCCTGTAAATTTATAGTTTGAGAAAACTTTATGGATATCATTTTATTTTAAAAATATTTTCGACAAAGTTTTTCGATTTTCTAATGCTCGCGTAGTGATATAGAACTTGCGGTTTACAACCGAACAAGATAAAACCAATAGGAATAAAGATTAGACAAAAATGAAATTTTATTTTTGCTAAAATAACGAATCGTACTAATGATATTAAACTACCGAGAATATGTTGTGGCTATGATTATTTGTCTCTGGGTATAACATATTACTGTATAATTCATATGTGTGGTGTGTGATTTAATATTTATATTGTAAAATAGATTAATATCGTCAAAGCGGTTTATACTTTATATGTTCTTCCTATTTCATAGTTATGAAACTCCAATTTTTCTGGTAATATGGCAAAACTATTTATCTTATTTTGATGTCCCTCTTTAGTTTTTAAATCATTTATTTCATCGATTTTGGTGCCTATTCCTTTTAAACGTATGTCTTTTGCATCTCTTCTATCTTTTTTATTTATTCTGTCTCTTTTATTTATTATGTGTCTCTTATCTATTCTATCTCTTTTATCTGTTTTATCTCTATTATTTATTCTATCCTTTTTATCTATTTTGTCTCTCTTATCTATGCTATCTCTTGTGTCTATCCTATCAATTTCATCTCTTCCATCTCTTCTAGAAACACAAATATTACCAATTTGTTATCCAATAATCAAATATCTTACCGTTCATATATTTGCTCATTTTCACATGTTTTATTCAGGCAATTTTCGCATAGATGAATTTTTTCATTCAGTCTATAATCTAAAATCAACAAAAAATGAACTTATTAATTTGAAGAATTGATCTCTGATATTCATAATCATTAACATATGAAAAGTTTCTAATGATCCGGGTTGCATTAAACGCCATTTCAGATTAGGTACTTTACAGGTTTTTGCGAGAACATAAGAACAGCATCTTTCACAAAACCGTGTTCAAAAACAAACAGGGAATTTTCTGATATTGAATTTGTAAGATTATTTATTGGATACATTTTGTCGTTAAATAATAATTTCACGACTGCTAAAAACACTTAAATATTATACAATGTTAATTAAAATGTTGATGGTTTTATTTCAACTTCTTATTCTTCGTCTTCTACCTCTTCTAAAGATTTCTGAGAGTAAAAATCATTGTATGTATGACAATGATGTATAGAAGAAATACTACTGTAATCGACATCACGATATAATACCGTTGGCCTGGCTAAATCTTAGTCTAAAGGCGAAATCGTTAAATTATTCTGACTTTTAGCAGACAAATTGTAGGTTATGTTTTTATTTTTTCACCCATCAACAAGTAAAGTTTGTTTATATCTGGACATATAGCATGAATTTGATTAACACAGTGCTGATTTGATTCATATAAATTATAACGATGACATAAGGGCAATCGTCGATTATACATTAATCATCAACTTTCTATTTTGTTTGTCAAATGCCAAGCAGAGACATAATTTCTTTACCAAACCAGAATATACCAAAAACCAGATAAAAGTCTTATACCCAATATTATAAAAAGACGTTTGAAAATCTAGAATGAATCCATTTGACATGTTCTTGGTAACCGGGACTTACAAATTTGTAGAAGAGAAACAGAACATTTCAAATTTTCATTGAACCAATTTAAGTTACAACAAAGTAGATTATTGGGCATTGTTAAAACTAACAGTGACGGTGAACCCCGAGATTTAATAAAACGAAGATATATTATATTAGAAAAAATATTAATATATTTTTTAAAGTAGCTTAAATTTACATTATAAAAATATTTGACCTCAAAATATACATATTTACAAAAAAAGTTCACTGAATCTCTTTTCCATATGTCCTGGTAGAATTCCAATGCTCGTCCGAGACGGCCCCCATTTTTTCAGGAAGGAAATCCAAGTCGAGAAGTTTAAAAACTATAGTTTTAATAAATAATGACATATTACATTCTAATGCTCTGTACGATGAATGAAGCTCCTCTCCACGATTTCTACAAAATCTTCCGTCCTTACGTTTTATAAAAAGTTGTTGCAAATACTTTCAAAAGCATCCCAAATATTCCTTTGAGCAGCATTCAATTTAATTTTGAGGTAGAAGTCTTTAAGAAGCTCTCTGATTTGAGGGCCGATGAAAATTCCTTCCATTATTTTGGTATCGTTTAAGATGCGAGTAAATTTTTGCCTCAAGTGAACGAATCCTTCTACATCTCCGTTTATCGACTTCACAAGCTTTTTTATTAGTCTAAGATTTATATGAAGTTGAGGTAAAAGGATCCTTGTCCTGTCAACTAAAGCCAGATGTCCTACATTCTTCTTACCGGCAATATTTTGATTCGGTATGACCATTGTTTTACGCGGTAGTGACTGTCCCTTGTTTGGTTGTCTCATTCACAGAACAAGCAAGCAAATTTTGTACAACTTCCTTGCACCCAGTTAGCCACACTATCACTTTCCAAGTCAATACATATGTTCCACGAATGCTCTATATACGGTAGGGATTTATCAAAATATCAAACAAAGGAAATTAGATCTTGAATGAATTTTAAGAAATGACATTTTTGTTAATTGAAAAGGAATAGGAGTATTCTTGCATAGATGTAAATATTGTTAGTCATACATTTGTACATAACATATTAGATATACTAAATATAGTAGCACCAAAAAAAATATAAAGGTAAAGGTAGCTGAAAATCGATGGTTAGATGATAAGTGTCGGGAAGCTATTGCAAATAGAAATAGGCTTACAAAAGATTTGTTTTTACATGCGAGGATGAGGATTGTAATTACTACAAGCAGACAAGAAACAATACTATAAAAGTTATCAAGGAAGCGAAAACAATATTTTATGATAGAAAGGTAGATAGTAATAAGTCAAATCCAAAATTAATGTAGAAAAGCTTAAAGCAGTTAGGTGGGAAAAAAGCGGGGAACGCGCTCTGCAAAGTTTGAACTGTAATGGAGTAATATATAATAACATCTTGGCGGATGTATTGAATCAGTATTATGTAGGTAGTATTGAGAGTATTATCATAAGCATAGGGACAGATGATGTCGATATTGATATAATTAATAAATCTATACCGGGTGTAAATTCTACATGACATCATTTAATGCTATAACCCTACAAGATCTAAATAAAATAGTGACTAAACAAAGAAAAAAATATAGCACTGATGAAATCGGACGTGATATTATAAAAAATCTTTTTTCACATAATAAAGTATCCTTTTTTTAAATTTGATTAATTTAAGTCTGGAAAAGGGTGTTATGCCTGAATGTTTTAAAATATCTGTAGTGGTACCTATACAAAAATACCCAATACGAATCTGGCCGAACAGTTAAGACCAGTAAATATGTTGCCTTTTTTGTGAAAAAATCTTAGAATTAATAGTTTATGATCAAGTAATCAAGTATATAAATTCAAATAATATTCTATGCACATATCAATCGAGATTTCGTGGTAAACATTCATGTGAAACGGCTTTGCAATTAGTTATTTCAGATTGTAAGCAGTTATTGGACAGAGCAGGAGTTGAGATTTGCGCAGTCTTCATTGATCTTAAGCGTGCTTTTGAAACAATTGACCGTAATATACTACTATTAAAACTAAAGAGATATGGATTTGAGAACACCGTTATAGACTGGATTACAAGTTATATAACAAATAGGTACCAAGTAACAAAAATGAATGGGAATTTATCAGAAGCCAAGTTAAACAACTTTGGGGTTCCGCAAGGCAGTGTACTGGTTCCATTATTATGTATTCTTTATATTACTGATCTTGGCAATATGTTGCAAAAATGTAAAATCCATCTTTTTGCTGATGACACTCTTATTTACTATGAGAGTACAAATTTTGAGGAAATAGTAAGTACTGTTAATTTAGAACTAAAATTATTGACAGAAAAATTTAAGATCAATAGACTAAAAGTAAATGAATTAAAATCCAAATCTATGTTCGTGGGTAATAATTATCTATATAAACAGTTTGCTAGTTAAATAGTAAAAAAAGTTGAAATTGTTCAGGAAATAAAGTATCTAGGCCTAATAATTGAACGTGAACTGAAATTTACCAAACACATAGAATATATATCAAAGAAAATCGGCAAAAAGATCGGATTTTTTAGCAGAGTGGCTCCATTTATATCAACTACTACTAAACTAACTATATATATGTATAATACCTTAATACTATTTAATTTTCTCTATTGCTGTTCTGTGTTGTATACAAATTGTACAAATTTTAGTAGACTCCAGGTTTTCCAAAATAAGGCAATGCGAATAATACTAAGATGCAAACGCTTCACTAGCAGTCAGCTAATGCTTAATACATTAAAATGGCTTAACATTAAACAGTTCCTCTTCTTCTAAACTATGACATTTATTTTCAAAATGATTAATACCATTTTACCGGAATATCTTACATGACAATTGTTGCCTGTGACAGACGTACATATGTGTAACGCACGAACGGCTAGTGCAAATAACTATTATGTTAAAAGGACTTCTAGGAGTAGTACAATGAGAAGTCTGTTCCACAAAGGAGTTTTACAATTCAATCTTCTTCCTCACGTAATTAAGACTAGTAATACCGTTAACCAATTCAAGAGTCAACTTTTATGTTTTATAAAAGATAATGCATATCAGCCAAATTGATGTTGCTTGAGGTTTGTTTTTTTCTCTATATGTCTATAATATGTAAACTAGTACTAGTTTGTAACTATTATTTTTATATCTATTATTTTTTTTATGTACATAATATCTATCTATGGATAAATAAAGAATATCTTATCTTATCTTATAATTTATTTTTGCACCAAAATTTGCATGACCAATGAAGTTTTCGTCATATGAATTACATAAGCCAGAGGTATTGAAGGATGTTTGTTTCTGTTATGCATTAAAATTGTCTTTAAGTTGACTGGATGAATCAGCGAAGTGCATCCATTGTTCAGCGGCGTGTGGAAGCTGTTATTCCAATAAACGCTGGATATTATTGTAATAAACCAGATCGTCATTCCTCGAAAAGTACTTGAATCTTTGCGACTGCCTCATTCTGAATATCATTTTCTCACCTTTTTCAAGATTTCAGTGCTGTTGGAGCGATCCAAGAAGCTGAGCCTTAGATTTGGGGAGGTTCAAGTCTCAAACAATGTCGTTTAATTTTCCCTGAGTGATCATCTGTGGCTGTGCTGTAGGACTGACACTGGACGAAACTTGATGTTCCAAATGGCTTGGACCTGCTACTGAAAATTAAGACGTTTATACTCCGATTCAAATTTGTGAAACATTTCACAACACGAGCGGTATTTAGGGTACTGTATTTTATATTCGAGTTTTCTAGAGAAGCTTTTGATGTTAGTCAAGCAGAAACAGCAGTCGTTCGGTGATTTTGAAACTCGCACCTGACAACAAAAGGCATACTATTGTGGGTAACTTTTAGCCAGCCTGTGAATGATCTTGAACATGAGTTAAAGCAAAAGAAACTTTTTATTCTTATATCCAACCTTGCAGCAGAAATAAAAATGGTAAGCTTTCTACATAAGTGAGACTTCTTCTGTGCTTTTAAAGAGTGAACTCTCCGAAACAAACCATTTTTTGAACAACGAAACTGGTACACACTCAACAGAGGATGGTAGACTGGAGTTAAAATGGGACACTTCCCTCTATCCTAGATACTCCTCCCCCCAAAAAATAAAAATACCCTTTTTCATTATTTGTCGTTTCATCAATATTGACCCTTAAAGAAATACAAAAATAATTAAATGAAAAACAAGTTTCTCGTTGCATCATCAACAACGTACAATGGATTAATGTTTCGAGGTTAAATACAAAAAAAAATATGGATGAGTCTAAAATTGGTATTTATTTTTTTTACGAAAAACGTAGTATTCACAAACCATTTCCTTCAACAATAGTGCGAGATGGAAGCATTCAGCACCCTAAAATTCATTAAGTACACCCATCTTTTCTGGGAAGAATTTTGATGCAGCAATGTTATGATAGCAACTTGAAAAATAATGTATAGGTACCTAAGAACTGCATTAATGCATCAGGGAGCAAATCATATTTTTGTAAGAGTCCAAAGTATTCCACGTGGTCTAGTTTTAGGTCTCTAAATAGTTTGCAGTGTTTCAACCTGGTGCGCTCCTTTATTTCATAAACCTTTTCAACTCTATCTATCTCATTTAAATATAATCCTTGCTGTACCATAATTTCACGTCCAGCATCCTCAACATCTTCCAGTTTATCATTTAATTTTATGTGTATCTAGAATAAAATCAGGAAAATACTTCAGTTAATCCATTGTTTGTGGGTATACAGAGTGTTCTTAAATTATATAATGGTATTTTATACAAAAATATGTCGTAAAGCTAAATAGAGTTTCTTCTGTCGAACTTATGGTTTCAAAAATAGCGGAAAAAGTATATTTTCCTCAATATTTATTAAACCAATTTAATAAAATTTGATGTGGTGATTGTACCCAGTAAACACACATATGTTTTTAAACATATTCTCAGCATGTCGTTGGTGATAATTCATGTTACGTTAGAAAATCAACCGTTCATTTATTGTTGGAAAAATAACGGCCTATCATAACATTAAAAATACATGATTTTTTCACGAAAAATGTTGGGAGTCCTTTTGATAACGTTAAATTAACGTTATTTAAAGCGTTTAAATAAAATTGTTCATGAAACGTTCATGAAACGTCCATATCAACCAAATAGTCCATTGAGGTCGAACAGAAACGTATTTAAAAGGTTTTGGAGTTACATATATTAGTAATATATTTTAAAATATTTGACATATTCGTTTATATATACAAATATTTAATGTTATCTAAAACGTGTAAAACCGCGACATTTTTAAGTTGTTTGTACGTAAAAAAAGACACGTTACTCAAATGGTGTTTGGGCATTATAATTTATAATAATTTGTAAACGTATTTCTAAAGTATATGTGTTTACTGGGTGTTCATTTAGAACTTAATTTAGGTGGTATATCAAGAAAATCGTTGATATGGAAACGGTATTTTCGAGAATAATAAAGATATAATAAATCACTCGATACTTTAAAATGTGGCAGAGCATTTTATGTACTTTTGACATAATCGGGTGATTTCATTGGTCTGAGATAAAAGTGAAATTGCTTTTATTTTGAAAATATAACTTTTTTTTAGTGTTTTTGGTAACGAAAAAATATATTACATAGCAATATAAAATAGTTGTTTCAATTTTTAAGTTGAAACTTTTAATAATTACGTCACTAAGCGCAAACTAGGGAAATCATCAAAAAATTTTTGCAACACGCAAGGTAGTACTTCTATTAATCTGTTGTGTTGCCTGTTTTAGCATTTTTGTTTGTGTATTTATTTTAAAAATATTCTAAGAGCACACAAATATGGAATAAAAATGTATATAAGATGGATCATATAATTTATCTGTTATATTTTTACAACAATAAACAAACGAAAAATGAGGTTATGGTCAAATCTGGTACAATGCCATACAACTACAGATTATGAAATGCCCTAAAAATAATTGTATTTGACGCTCCATTTGAATTTGCACTTAGTGATGTCAGGAAAGTTTGTCTTATTCTTCTTATTTTTTTTTTCAGTATAAATGAAAAGAGAGTGTGTTACATTTATCTCTGATTTTCGATTTTCAAATTTTAAAAAAGGAAAAAAATATCCCATTAGCTTTTAAAAAATCATATTTCAGGTCGCACCCGAAAATAGTGCCTGTAGGATAGTTTGGGATATTTATTGACTATTGCTGTAATAAACTTGCCAAAGAAAAAGACGACAGAAGGAAGCTTAAGGTGGCTGCCTCGGGTGCCACTTTGTTATGGGTGATATTTCGGCTGAAGCTTTTTTTTGTTAAAAAATTACACAGCCACACAAATTTTTTTTCTGATCTGGGGGTCTGACCATGTTTATTATATGTTTTTAGGGTCGCTGAATTCGAATCCAAGGTCTGTTTAACCCCATCACATCAGGACTTTGCCATAACCTCAAAAAAAAAAGATTTCAGATATTAAACGCATATAACCCTAACAATGAAGTTGTAATCTGAAAACCCAAGCTCTTAAACCCCATCACCCCATAATCTACTTAACCAAAAATCTAACAACTTCAATAACCACGTATGTCAGACATTTAACTTGATATGTACGTGTATCTGTCAGGTCTCCAAAAATGCTCTAATTCTATGCACAATCATTCATGAGCCTTTGTATATCAATGAAAAATATTAGTGATAAATCTACGTATTTTGGTACGTGGTTCTAGAAAATATATATATATTTTTTAAGAAATCAAAGCTCTGGTTCTATTCAGAGCGATTATATCTTGCGTGCGTCTGCAATCGGGGCACCTCCACGTGGTGACGGTGGGCAACCTACCCCTGGTGTACATCGAGTGACACCAATGCCAACGGTACAATGATTTGAAAAACTAACAGTTGAATAAACGTAAAAATATAGACTTTTAGGGTGAAGGAGTTTTTAGGACACAATAGTATGTTTCTAGTGCTTGAAACAAAACAAGAATTTTGCGAAAAAAGGTGCCATGACCAAGAATTATGCGGTTATTAAAATAACATACATATTAAGTTAAATGTCTGACGTACGTGGTTATTGGAGTTGATAAATTTTTGGTTAAGTGGGTTATGGAGTTTAAGAGCTTGGATTTTCAGATTACAACTTCTTTCTTAGGGTTATATGTATATAATAGCTGAAATTATGGGTTTTTTGAGGTTATGGCAAAATCCTGATGTGATGGGGTTAAATAGACCTCGGATTCGGATTCAGCGACCCCAAAAATATATAGTAAACATGGTCAGACCCTCAGATCAGATTTTTTTTTGTGTGTGGCTGTGTTATTATCTATCGTTTATAGTGTTTCCGTAAATTCTGTAAAATGACGGAATGCGGATTCAATGGCCTGCATCCTACATTCGTATAAAATAATAGTATAATAATAAACATGAAATAATTTGATTAAGAATACGTGGGTATTCTTCTGTATTTAAATAGCCCCCTTGTATTTAAATAAATGCTCTTTCACTTTGATATTATATACCCGACAAATTTTTTGTTTTACTTTACAGATTTTACGAAAACTAGAATGTAAATGGTTAAAACTTTTCGTGTCATACCATCAAAATTATTATTTTGTTTTTACATTCATTTTTGTTTTTCGTGTATTTTTTTTATATTTGAATATTGTTGCAAGAAAATAATTTTAATGAGACATTTTTTTTGTTTAATCTGTAATTTCCCATAGTTTCCTTTAATTCTTCGCCACAAAGGAGGGGCCATGTTACCCCTCCTTCGCTTCGCTTCGTTCACCTAAGACGGCATTTCGTGACACGCCGGCTCTGGAAAGATGAATTCGATAATAGATGGAGCAAAGCATGCGAGCTGGACATACCATTAGGAGTACGGTTGACTTTTTTTACAACACAATTTTGCTTCTTATTGATTTAAAATTATTTATTGAACCTAACTGTTTTGGTTTTCTACGTAACAAAAAAATTATAAAAATGTGGTCTACGGTTAACAGTTGTGAAACTTCCATGTGTCAGACAAATCGCTGAAATCCATCATATTGGAAATTCGCTCCACTCCCTAATGTTTAATTTCGATGATGGTCAGTAATAAATTTTTGTGCAAATTGACAGTTTAACATACACATAGATTTCAAAATCCAGACCCATATTTGCAAACTATGAAGTTACTGTATATATTTATTAAATAATATTATTAACATACGGAATAAAATTTACCTCTACTACTTTACAGGCATTGTGTTTCGACTTCAATTCAGTATCAACATTATAACGTATAATGTTTTCTGCAATATCTTTTGGAAAAGACAGCCCATCGATAGTATCTTGAAACTCTTCCCTAAGGACACTCGCCGCATTTTGATTACCAAGAACTTCTGGTATTAGCGGTAATGGATCCATCGTTTCTATAAATTAAATATATTTGACGTTACTTGACAAGCAACAGAAAATTGAAAGATCGCATCAACGATATTTTTAGGCGTTTTCTAAAAAACTCATGCTGCCTCCTCATTGGTCCGTCGTAACTGCGTATACGTATTGTACCACGTGATCAGCTTTTACAGAACATATCCGTGCCTTTTTCTAAGTTAACAGTATTTGATTATACCATTGCATTACTGAAAAATTAATAAGTCACCGAAATAACCTGCCAAAAATCTAGGATTTTGTATTGGATAGGGGAAACGAGGTTCTACAGTTTATTACCTTAACCAGGGTGTTAAGAGAATGTGCCGTTTTCAAAACAAAGCCAACATTTTTAGTATATACAGGGTGTTTTAATGTTATATGTACATACGTTAAGTGTGGATACAGTTGTTTCAAATTTAAAGTGCACAACTCACAAGTTCTTCTTATAAATACTAACTGTTACTGTACATCAAAAATGATTTACTTAATGTGGAAAACAAATTTAAATATAAATGTACAGGGTTATTCATTATAAATTACCCACCCCATATCATCGTTATTATTGCCTATTGAAAAAAAGTTTTAAATAAAAGTTTTGTGGTTATGATTGAATTTTGTTAAAATAATATTAAAAGTACAATAGCGGGCAGATTTCAGGGGATACAAAAAAATTATATATTTTTTAAATGATATACCCTGTATGTCATTAAATTTTTGGAATGATCCTTTGTTGATGATTTCAAAAATATACCATATGTTACTCCTACCATATACCGTCTTTGAGTTATTAAACGTCGAATATCTTAGTTAAACTAGTTACTGTAAATATGGAATAATTAACATTATTAAAGTGAGCTATGAAAATGACAACTATTATGTTTGATAAGTGACATTTCTTTAATGAAATAATCAAAATGGTTTACGGTTTACAGTGAGGAAGAAAGAAACCAAATATTTATACAAAATAGATAACAAAGATTTATTTAGGAAATTTAAATCTAAATAAATGATAACTCATATTTATATTTATAAGTGCACCGGAAATGGCTTCATTATTTACATTCAGTTTGTTTATTTCAAGTCGAATCCTGTCTTTATCGACGTGATTACTATTATTATTATTGACAATGTCTTTTAGAAATCCCAAAAGAAATGGATACATAGTGGTCAAATCCGGACTGTTATGTGGCCATTTAATAGGTCCATTATTCCCTATCCATATTGGGAATACATTATTCAAAAGATCTCGAACGGGTAGGACACTATGCGGAGTTACCCCATCCTGCATCCAAATCATATCATCAAGTTCGGCTTCTAGAAAATTCTGCAAAAGAATATTTTCTGCTTCTGGGACAATTATTTCCAGATAGGTAACTCCAGTTAAAGTATAATCATAAAATAGAGGCCCAACAATTTTGTTTCTGAAAATTCCACACCAAACGCTAACAGTTTTTCTTCCAGATTTTTTTATTTGTTTTACCAATCTTTTTCTGTTGTACTTGTTTTTCTACGACCTTCGATTTTTTTCTATTAAAAACTCCTGCGCTTGAAAAGGATGATTCATCAGTCCTTAATATTTTAGTAAAAAAATCGGGATCTTCAACCAACTTTTGATTCATCTGGCTGCAAAAGTCCAGTCTCTTCATTTTATGAGCCTCTGTTAAAACTTGTACGGGTAAAATTTTATATGGTCTGTAGCTGTTATTTTTAACGTACGTTGGATTTTGAAATAACTTTTACCTAATTGATCGACTGCATTATTTATACTACATTCAGAATTTTCTAAAAAATAATATAATGTTTCAAACAAGTCTATTCGCGAATAAATATGGATGGGCTTACCTTCGAAATGAAACAGTATATCTAACAGTTCTTCTTGGTTTGCTTGAACTACACGGTTTTTTCCACTAAAACTGAAGGTATTATTCACCTTTCGGTAAATATTTTTTGAACGTATTTTCTGATGGTGTTGTACGATTTGGATACCCTATATGCTCTTTTTGCAATTATTTTGTTATTTTGTATATAACAAGTAAATATTTGGACTTTTTCTTCCTCATTGTAAACCATTTTGATTATTTGATTAAAGATATGTCACTTGTCAAACATAATAGTTGTCATTTTTATAGCTCACTTTAATAATGTTAACTTTTCCATATTTACAGTAACTAGTTTACCTAAGATATTCGACGTATAATAACTCAAAAACGGTATATGATAAACATATGGTATATTTTTGAAATCAGGAACAAAAGGATCATTCCAAAAATTTAATAACATACAGGGTATCTCATTAAAAAAAATATATTATTTTTTTGTATCCCCTGAAATCTGTACGCTACTGTACTTTTGATAGTATTTTAACAAAATTCAGTCATAACCACACAACTTCTATTTAAAACCTTTTTTCTATAGATAGGCAATAATAACAATGATAAGGGGTGGGTAATTTATAATGAATAACCCTGTACCTAATCAATGAATTTTAACCGAGTCCAACTGTGCACGATTCATTCATTTTTCAGTAAATGTGTAATTCTTGTTTAAAAAATTGAAGATATTTAATTAATGTGTGGTATTTAATAAAATTAATAAAATTGTGATTGCGTTATTTGTAGAATTTAAAATTTGGTTAAACAATATTTTTGAAAATTTATTGGAGAATAGCCATAAACATGCCAACAAATATTATAATTATTTTATACACGGGTCCATTGAGATTCTAAAATTTTACTAACATTTACAAAAAATTATACACTGGGTAATGATATCGGCATTGAGAGCAGAATTTAAAAAAGATGAGTCTGGTCCCGGAATTTTTCCAAAGTAAATTATGTATTTAATTGGACTAAAAGGATCAATGGCGGTTGGTGGATTTAGGCTATACCCTATATTAATATTGGGGCATGGTATCCAAACAATATTTTAAGGCGTGACTATCAGTAAGTACTGAATAAAGAAGTTTTGCAGAAAAAAAAATTAAAAAAAAATTGCGAAAAAAGAAGTCACAAAAATGCACTGCCGACCCAAATTACTTCTAGACCATTAATAAAATATTTGCAATTTTTTTTCGTAATCAGAAGGAAAATTTTGGTTTTAGAAAATTTTGATTTTTGTAAAGTTATAATATTTTAATATTTAAGTTCTTCATTGTGTAAATTTCAAAATGTCACAACTTTATAAAATATCCAAATTTTCGAAAACCAACAAAAACGGGGTGATAAATTTTCCTTCTGATTGCGAAAAAAAATCGTTTGCAAATATTTTACTAATGGTCTAGAAGTAATCTGGGTCGGCAGCGCATTTTTGTAACTTTTTTTCTCAATTTTTTTTCTTCAAAACTTTTTAATTCAGTACTGATAGTCTTTAAAATATTGCTTGGGTTTCATGCTCTAATACTGAGATATAACTTAAATCCACCAGCCGCCACTGAAAAGGGTATTTGTATCCCATTTTATCCAATAATTTACAGCTGTTCCAGAAATATGGCTGACTACAGTTTTACTCAAAAACCGTAAAACACCCTGTATCTCAATAACAGTTAACATTCAAGGATAAGTTTGAGGGTGTTTTGAAAAAGCTAAGTGTGCTCTATCTCCCATTACACTGTCGCGCTAAATCTGAAACACCTTGTATGTCGCACTACAACTTCATCACTAATGATTAGAGCTGTCCGAGGTCACCTGGCCGACAGAGCCGTCATATGACTCATATGTTTACATCATATCATAATACTTGAATAAGTACAGTAAATGGAAATAAATTTTTTACAATAATGTTACATTTTATAAAAATTTGTATAAAACTCACCCTTTTAAGCAGATTTATGAAGTAGTTTGGTTGTCGTCATCACAAAGTGGGAAAGATCTATAGTATAATAGCATCAGGTATGTTTCTACAGCTGTCTCCGTCAGCGATGTTCGCTTTGGTGAAAAAATATGTTTTGCATTTTGAAAATGACCATTCGACATCTACGGATGTAATACAGGCATAAGTAAAACAATCTGTGAACTCACTTAATGAAGTTGTAGATGCACCATCACAAATTTGTCTTAATTTGCTAAAATCAGGATCTTTCTGTAATACACTCTCGAATTTTTCACTAACTCCATTATTTTTTGCGTCATTTATAGCCTGTAGCTGTGTATTTACGTCGTCCACTATTTGCAGCGATTCCACTAACGACAACGAACTATTTTGCAATTTTTCTATTTCGTCGTGTAGTCCTCTATAATTGTTATTAATAGTTTTTAAATCTGTTTCAAGGGAAACTTCTTGAAAGCTTGTCTGGCTTTCCCTAATAGCTGCAGCCTCGTTAGGGTTGAACTGTAGTATCACAGCTTTTATTTGTTGAAAATATTCAGCATAATAAAAAGCCGCTTTCAACCACGTTCTCCAACGTGTAAGAATCGGCTCTGGTGGTTCAGGGATACCAGGACACTGTCTGTGAAATGCTCGAAGCCGTTTAGGAGATTTGAGAAAAACTTTTTTTGTATTTGCTATTAATGCATCTATCTCTGGAAAACATTTTCGAATCGTTTCTGCCACAAGATGTAACGCATGCACTTTACACGTAACATGTAAAAACCTACAATTGTCTCTTTGAAAAGAACGGCCTACCATGCGCATTGTCGCAGCACCATCAGTCACAAACATCAATACTTGACTTGTTGAAAGTTCAAATTTTTCGAATGTCTCCAACACCCCACGCGTAATTATTTCGCCAGTACACGCAGTTAGTCTTTTACTAGCTAGTAAAAGTGGAAATGTTAGTTTAAGAGGGCCCAGTACACGTACTATAATATTTAAAATAGAATTTTTTTTACAATCTGTCGTCTCGTCAATATATAACCAGAGCCGTGTATTTTTTAATCCACATTTAATCCTATTTACAATGTCTTCACGAACAGCTGGAATATATCTACGTAACGATGTACGACTTGGTAAGTTCACCTGGGGATTGTATTTATTCCAAAACTTCCGACATGGTTGTTTATCCAGTATGTGTAGCAGAATATTACAGGCTATTAACATTAACAATAAATCAAACATAAACTGAGTTGTCAAAGGCATGCCATTTTTTTTATTTTGATGTTGCACGGTGTTGATGACGACGACAATCTGTTTTGTGCCAGCACATTAACTCTTGATTACAAACTTTACAAATTATTTTACATCCGTCATAGAATAAATCCGGAAATTCACCGATAAATTTATTCACTGTGTCCGCGTACGGTCGTTTTTTACCTTTTGGCGCGTTTGACATTATGTATAATTTATAGGTACAACCTCACGCATTAACCTTTCAAATAAGACTGCAGCGTAAATCACTTCTAAATCGGCACGTGTGACGCCAGCGCAAGACCGTGGCTGTACTCCAGCCACCTCAAACAGCTCTACTAATGATGAATGTTACTTTATGTTTTATATCCGTCTATTACTTTCCAAGAACTTTATTGAGAATTCAAGTATTTAGGTAATTTAGCAGGACGTAACTTTGGCACCCAAGCGCCTGTGTCAAAAATTCATTGACGGAAATGTGATCCATGAACATTAATTATTTCAAAATCGTCACCTTAAAGATTTAATTCAATCATTTACAAGTTTTAGATTAATTCCAAAGCATTTGAATTAGTTCTGTATTGTAATGAACGGAATACAGCTTACAACTCCTTTTTTAAATTATTTAAAAAAATTGTAATTTTTTTAAATAATCATCGAGATTTGTAAATC
Organism: Rhamnusium bicolor; assembly: GCA_029963845.1. Classification (NCBI taxonomy): domain Eukaryota; kingdom Metazoa; phylum Arthropoda; class Insecta; order Coleoptera; family Cerambycidae; genus Rhamnusium; species Rhamnusium bicolor. The sequence goes on along the minus strand of JANEYF010001618.1, from coordinate 247,087 downwards.
TGTATGAACTCGATATGTTGATATTTTTATCAGTTGGACAAGGAATAATTTAATACAAAATGCAGCGTTTTAAGAAACTTAAACTGAAGAATTCTGCCGAAATGCTACTTTTCCGAAGGGCAGATCCTTAATTGGCGGTAGAAAAATTAATTTTACAACCCTTCAAAGATTGGTTTTCATACAAAAGTGGCATTTTTTATCTCATCATCGGTTGAAATAAATTCAAAACTAAGGCTACCTACGTGGAAAGACAAGACCACAGAAAAATTATCTGTGACGAAAAAGTTTCCCACAATACCAGAACTGATACATATAACTAATTCCATTATAACATCCTTTAGTTATGCATTTTTTTTAACTGTCCTGTGTTGTAATAGCGATCATTGTACGGTTAAAGACCTCGTTACTCTAATATAAAGTTTTTTTTACTAGTTTTATTATTTTATAACACCCAGTTTAGGATCAATCAGGGTTGAGCTTCAAAGGATGGTCAGAAACGGATTATATTTTTTGCAATAAACTGCAGTTTTTTAGAAAATATCGGCAAACTTTTAGTGATCACACTTTTATTATAGTGTGTTAATCATCTGTTGCAGGTAAAAAATAGAATTCATTTTTTGCATACTTTATATTTTTTAAGGTCTACAATCGGCAAACTATAATAAAATACAACTTAACGTCCTTCACTTGCTATAAAAAATATATTTTTGCAATATATTCAATATGCCTTTAAAACCCTAATTTATGTTACAAAAACCAGTTTATTTCCGGTTAAACTCAGCAGATTTCTACTGTCGACAAAAATACAGACGGAATAACAAAATTTTAAATGAAAATGCAGTTGGACTTCTGATAAAAAATTCGTATGAATTTTCTAAAATTATGTGAAAATAAAATAATTAATTAACGCTAAATAATTTGAGCAGTCTTCGAGAAATTCTTAAAGCAATTTTGGTTAGTTACAACACTTATAATCATTTACACAGTGTTTCCGAAATTGAGGAAAAAATTGGGAGCTGATTCCTTTTGATAAATTTAAACAAATTTCCTGTGCACATGGGTTTAAAACCTTTTATTTTCCTGATAGAGGATGTTGATATCAAGATTTTGAATACAATTTTTTTCAAAGCTGTTTTTCTCATTTTAATGATTTTTTTTGTTTTATATATTTTATATATATTTTGAGTAAAACAATTTTTTATCAAAAATTTAAAACATCCTGTGGGAATTATCTGAAGCAAAGAAATCCAGTTTAAACCCAATTGTTTCTTAACATTTTTGTTTTTGGTAAAAGAGAGATACTAAGTGGAAAAAATCTAAAAATTTTCTTTTTTAGATGCCATATTTTTGCTACTTAACTAATTCGAATAAACTGTATCGTCATTAGTTACATAATTTAGTAGGCCACGAAACCTATGATTCAAAATGGTAGACATGAAATAAACCAAAATAATTTGGGCTTTTTCTATCCTCGTTCTTTATGATGTTTTTTTTTTTGAAAAAGAGTTATCTAATGACACTGGAAATTATTGAGTCGGTTACTTGTTTTCCATAAAACAAGTAATAAAATAACTAATGTCATTAGTGTGTCAGTTGTTATAATGTGTCAGTTCTATAAATTATTGTTAGATTGCGAGCCTTTAATTAGTGTTTAAAATCTAAAAAATGGAGTAGTAGAGGATCCGAATTAAAGACGACCTTCACCCATCCGTTTAATGGAAGAAAAATATTTTATATTAATTTAAATATGTTATAAAATATATCGCGAGTGGGTTGGCTAAAAAATTCCTGGCAAAACTATGATTAATTAAAAATTCAAAAATAACTTGTTTTTAAATATTGCACTCATTTGTTTAAGGAACAAATTTTATTCCAATAGAAACTATGAAACCTATAGAATATGCAAACGTTAGGTTGTCTACTATTTTCCTGGCATAACTATTGGGTTGGCAGGTATAAACAGGTAATTCGATACTAGTAATTTACATTCATCTGTTTAATGAATAAATCTTATATCAAAATAAAGGTAATTAAATTGCGAACAGGATGATATAGGGTTGTCTGCGAAAAATCTGGTTTAAATTCCGGTTGGCGAGCTTTAAAAAGCGAAATATTGGTGAGAATGAAAATGTGCGACAAAGAGGTCTGAGCAAACTATCCGATGCGATAGAAGCATTGCAGCTGCGCGCGGCTCGTCCATCGGATGAAAGAGAGTGCGCATACTATTTGTTCGTGCAATTGAGAAGGGTAGCGATAGACTAGTAAATACTCTGAGCATTATTTTGGAGCAGTTAACATCAATATTCGAATCAAGAGAACGTGCTACTACGCATCGTTGTTATTAATTGACAATATATTATAATAAAAAATGGCTAAAAAGTGTTTTTTTGTAGGACTCGGACGATTCTGTAATTTTATTTTAATGATGAAACTTTTAAAAATTGTTCATTGAAGTTGGCTTTTCGTAAAAAAAAGAACTTTAAATACAATGAAGTTGAGCTAACCAACGCACATTTTCATTCTCACCAATATTTCGCTTTTTTAAAACTCACCAACCAGAATTTAAACCAGATTTTTCGCAGACAACCCTATATCATTCTGTTCGCAATGTAATTACCTTTATTTTGATATGATTTATTCATTAAACAGATGAATGTAAATTACTAGTATCGAATTACCTGTTTATACCTGCCAACCCAATAGTTACGCCAGGAAAAAAATAGACAACCTAACGTTTGCATATTCTATAGGCTTCATAGTTTCGATTGGAATAAAATTTGTTCCTTAAACAAATGAGTGCAATGTTTAAAAAAAAGTTATTTTTGAATTTTTAATTAGTCATAGTCTAGCCAGGAATTTTTTTGGCCAACCCATTCGCGATATATTTTATAACATATTAAAATTAATATAAAATATTTTTCATCCATTAAACGGATAGGTGAAGGTCGTTTTTAATTCGGATCTTAGACTAGAGTATTTAATAAAGAAATATGAGCCGTGAGCGATGAGTGTCTTAATGCAGTAACTTTGGTGAAGTCACCGCGTTATCGGTTTAAGTTTGGGGGTTTCTCACACCACAATATCTAGATTAGTACAACGTTACTGTTGTTGTTTGTTGTTACTATTTATTCGTAATCATTTAGGTTGTAAAATAATGTGTGCCAGAATTTATTGATGAATAAAATTTTGTTTTCCTGCTCAACAAAATTTAATAATTTTTTTAATTGATTGTATCCCACATTCCAGAAAAATTACATTTCTCCATTATTTTAAGGTGAGTCCAATAATCCTGATATTATGACCAGCTCAAAACTTATCTATTCATCCGTTTTCTTCCCCACACAAAAGAGACTGGCCTTAAGCATCAAAATAGACTTTTTTTTTATTGGTTATATCTTCGTAACCAATTTAGCTCAACCGGGTCTTAAAATAAAGAAAAGGAGCATTATCGTAGAATATGTCATTAGATAGCTCATTTTGGAAAAAAAATCGATAAAGAACGAGGACAGAAAAATCTCAATTTGTTTATTTCAAGTCCCTCATTTTAAATTATCGGTTATGTAGGTTAATAAATTGTCTACCTAGTGACGCCAAGTTTATTTAATTCGGTTAGGTAACAAAAACCAGCACCCAAAAACAAAAATTTTGAATTTTTTTCCACTCGGTATATCACCCGTAATAGCAAAAATAAAACAGTACACCAAAAACTAAAATGTTCAGGAAAGATAAGACTACAATTAGGTCTAAACCGGATTTTAATTTTACTGCTGGTAATTCCCACAGGCTTTCCGATCCGAGGAATTATAGGCCGATCACTTACCTTAACTCCTGCTACAAGATATTTACACGTATCTTGTATGCTAGGACACTGAGGTCTGTTGATCCGGTCTTCCAGCAGATACACGAACAGCGTGGTGCCAAGAAGGGCATGGCAGGTTGCAAGGACAGCCTGCTGATAGACCGCTGTATTACACAGGATTCTGTGCAATACAAGCGGAATCTATCGATGGCCTGGATTGATTACCGCAAGGCATTTGATACAACATCGCATGAGCTATTGTTGTACTTGCTCGAATGTCTTGCGGTTCAGCACCACTAGTGAGATGCATAGAACAGCTACTACCGCTCTGGAAGACCCGCTTCACCATAACATCAGGTGCACGGCGGGTCACGACAGAGCAGGTGACATTTAGGAGAGGAGTTTTCCAGGGTGACTCCCTGAGTCCTCTCCTCTTCTGCATCTCACTGCTGCCGTTGTCTCTTGGGCTCCGCCAAACCCGCGGATATCAATGTGGGCCACCCAGCGACCGGAGGCATAAGGTCACCTATCTATTTTATATGGATGACCTTAAACTTTATGCCTCCGGAGAGCGCGAACTACAAAACGCTCTTAGGGTGGTCGAAGAATATACGCGGGCAATTGGTATGGAGTTCGGGTTGGACAAATGGGCAGTCGTCCACCTCAAGAGAGGACGATGCGGGGAATTCCCTGAAGATGTGCAGCTCGCAGACGGAAGCATCCTAAGACATCTGGATGCCGGAGAGACCTATACATATCTGGGTGTGCAACAAAGGCACATCCAGGATGTATCACAAATAAAAGATTCTCTCCGTGGCAAGTACAGACACCGCCTCCGAAAGATTTGGTCTTCCGAACTTTCGGGGAAGAACAAGGTGTCTGCAACTAATATGCTTGCCATTCCGCTTCTGCTCTACTCCTTCGGAGTAGTAAAGTGGACAGTAGAGGAGCTGCGCCAATTAGATAGGGATACCCGCAAGATGATGAATATTCACAGAAGTATTCATCCTAGATCGTCTGTTCCTCGTGTGTACCTCCCACGTCAACGGGGGGGGGCGAGGACTCTTGAGTCTGGAGTGTACGCATGGCAGAGTAGTTCTGAGTATGGCATATAACGTACTCAGGAGCTCAGATCCCCTCTTGCGGTTCGTAAAACATCACGAAACTGTGGGAGTGGGAGCAGGATTGTTCAAGGCAGCAAAAAGAGCCGCAGATGAACTCGGTCTCGCATTTGACATCAGGCGAGGAGGCCGACGAGGTGCTGATGTTGAGTCAGTCACCGAACTTCAGCCAAATCGTCTGAAAGCCCGAATCAGAGCGGCCGAACAGGAAAATCTGTTTCGGCAGCACGTCGATAAACCCCAGCATGGTGTCTTCTATAAGAACATAGAAACACTGGGTTTATCGACCAGGCTGACCTTCGCCTTTCTAAGGTCAGCAGGGCTTAAGTCGGAGACCGAGGGATTCATTATGGCCTGCCAGGATGGTCTTATCAACACCTTAGTCTACCGTAGCTGCGTGTGGCATGTAGAGGTTCCTGATATCAACTGCAGGACCTGCCATCAGGCGCCGGATTCGCTCATGCACTTACTATCTGCATGTCCCATATATGCGATTTCGGCCTACATTCACCGGCATAACGCGGCGTTGCGAGTGCTATACTACCATCTAAGGCACTCGTACGGGGTAGACCAGACACCAGTGCTGCCTTACGTCCCCGGAGATATAGAGTCCGTTGTCGAGAACGAGAAATGCCGGATTTACTGGAACTACTCGTTCCCGACTGTCAGGCTAATCCAAGCTAATAAGCCTGACATAGTCCTCCTCGACCACCAACTCAAGGTGATGTATGTCATCGAGTTCTCGGCACCTGCGGAGGAAAACATCACTTTGAAGGAGGAGGAGAAACGGACCAAATATCGCGATCTTCGGTTCGAGCTCAAAGTGCTGTACCCAGGCTAGTCGGTGAAAATGGTCGTCCTTATTATCGGTGTACTCGGAGGGATAAAGCCTACGCTGCTCTCGGAACTGAAGATCATACCGGTCTGCCAAAAAGCAGCCGAGTGGCTGGCAGGCCAAATGCAGAAGGCAGTCATTCTGGGTTCCCTCCATCTGCTTAGGGCACACGATTCTGGTATCTACAGTCACTAACCCTGCGGGATGCGGGGAGTGGCTGTAGTTGATGCGCCGGCGCGACTCCCGTGAGGCGTCGGAGGCCACGGGAGGACTGACCGGCATCGGGAAAACGGAAAAAAAAATAATGTTTATTTACTCAAAACGTTCAAATGGTTATATTAAATTGTCTTAATTTTGATACGTACCGAAACATGAGCAATCACTGGACTATAAATCTTTATCCTTGTGCTTGAATTTTTAAAACTTAATTAAGTGTACACAATAAAATAAAATACTTGTATAATCATAATTGGGAGATAAGATAATTGTAGGGGTTTTAGTTACAATCGGGTAACAAGGTCACAATAGGGGTTTATTCGCAATCGGAAGTTAAGATTATAATTTAAATTTAATCAGAATTTAATAATATCTGATAGTTTTTTTTTGGGATTTCGGCCAGGTATAACTAATTTTATTTTTTTTTCTAACGTTTCGGTTTATTACACCATCATCGTAGAAATTATTAATTACTAGGTATTTGTTTTAAATTTTATTACATGTTTGGTGTTATTGGATTGTCTGTTTTAACGCAACTGTTGCGCAGCGTTAGCTTTAGATATGTAATTGTTGAAATGTATTAGGTATCTCGTATCTTTGTGATATCTTTATCTATAACCAAAGCTCAATTGTTATTGTAAAACTTGCACTACTTGTGGAACAAATTTAAGAGATATAGAGTTCAGTCACCTATTTATAACTTAACAACCCCTTTCTTGTTTATATTATATACTATACCTTTTATTATTTTTCGAAAGAGTTATTTACCGTCCCCATTATGACTACAGATACTTTATATTGGACAACTGAATAATAACTACGTAATACCAGTGCAATTCTTATTATATTGTATTAACAAACCCCTAAAGATTTTCGTAGAAAGAACTTCTCTTGGGTAGCCCATTTTCAAAAATTGTAAAAATTCACAAACATATGCAAGAGCACAAAATATCTCTACTGACAAATACAGTAAATATTTAAAGAGTTTAATAAAATTCAGCCACCAGAACATTGTGACGCTTTTTAATGATATACATATACAGGGTATTCCATATAAAACCTCCATGGCTAATTTCTTCGTAATTAAAAAATGTGCAAATAAGACTATAGATAGCTTTGATGGCTATAATTTTGTACAATTATGACGAGATTACATCGACGATATGAACAGTGCCACGTCATAAATATTTTTTTTAGTGACAGAAGCGTTTGTAATTTATGTAGTACGTTAAATTCTAAGAAATAGATACACATTTTAATGTTGTGAAGAGTTAAAAGGTTATATATACTGTGAAGTGCCCGTCTTTTTAAATGTTCGCGAGTGGTGTAGGTGCGCGTGCAACAGGTGATCGGTAGGAAGGAACTAGAAGAGAGATGTTCGATTAGCGGCGATTTCAAGGTTACAAAGAGTCAGCTGAGGTCATAAAATGAGTACTGTGGATATTTTTTATGAAGCCAAATAAAAAATGTCGAGAGGGTTTGTGATTTCCGCATCATCAGATGCGGAAATCACAGTGAAGCTAACGGCGGTTCGTGGGTCAAGAGATAGGGAGGTCAATTAGAAAAGTTTACAGTATTACCTACCTTTTAAAGTGATTTAAATTCCAAGTCGATCCTCCGGTCTTTTTGAGATGCAAAGTGGTCAATTACTTTTTCATTAAAGTCTTTTATCTTCTTTATTAATGACCTTTCTATGGTAAGCATAGCTAAAGAAGATAACTTTTCCTGACCCATGGTATTTCTTAAAAATGTCTTTATTCTTTTTAAGGTGGAAAAACAACGTTCACTTTCGACGGTAGTCATAGGGAGAGTACACAAGATTTTTAACAGTTTGACACTTTCAGAAAAAGTATTGCACAAATTATTGTTAATAAAAAGCTGTAACAAAGCAACTGCACCGTCACTATTGGAAAAATCTTCTCGGCTATATAATACTTCTAATTCAGTTTTAAATTTCAAATAATTTATCACTAATTTAAACACATCTTGAGGAAAGCTTTTTTTATAATCTTTAAATCGATCTGCGTGAAATAACTGAGACACTGTTGAATGATTACTGAAGCCAAACCTGTTTTTGATCTCAGATGTAATTATATCACAAACTTCTAATAAATTTCTCCTTTTGATTCTTCCGTTTTACATCTCTGGGCAGACTGCATGGATGTCTCCTCCAAACAGTTATTCAAAATTTTATTTCTGATGTCTTGAATTTTACTATTAAAAACGCCAATACACTTATTTACTGTTATGACATCGATATTACATTTTTGTAATTGATTGAACAATATATCACAATGAGGCATAACTAAATCAAAAAAATTTAACCAGTAAAGAAAATGTTCATTTTGTAAGTAGTTTTTTAAACCAATAGCTTGGTTTAGAGTGTTGTTTTCTGATTCATTATCAATGATTTTTTCTAAACAATCTAATAATTCTGTTCGATAGGTATAAACAGTCTCTATGCACTTTGTATTAAAATTCCATCGTGTTGGAGTAGCTTTAGGTAATATCACCTTAACAACATTATCTAACACGGCTGTTCTTTTTAGCGATTTTCCAAAGAATGAAGAAAAGCTATGTAAATTAGCAAAAAAAATGTTTATGCTTTTATCCTGACTTGATGCTTTTTGTAAAATTAAATTTAGTTGATGAGCGTAACAATGAATAAAATTAGCTGAAGGATAACTATTTTTAATTAAACATACCTATTAACTTCTTTTTTCTTATCAAAAGATATTTGCTTTATCGTCATATTAGGTTTTGGACGGCCACCACCTTTGAATTTCACTCGGTGTTCATAACAAAACTTATGTCCAACTTTCAATTTTAATATATTTTGTACAACACTCATATTTAATTGTAAACACCAAAAACACTGTTTTACTTAATTTCACGACAAGTAGAGATTTACTAATAAAATGTTCACAAATAAAAACATTAAAAACAACGCGATAGAATTTATCGACCAACGCGTACCTTGTCAACATTAAGACTGCTGACTAGCGACTGCTGTACTAAATTTCGTGCGGTACCGTGTCAGGGTCGTCAGGGACATTGTCCCCGCCAGTGTTTTCTGTCTCTTTTGCTTTCTGACGATTCGCTCATAAGTCTATTTCACTATAATTCGTTATAAATTCGGCCCGTAGCTAGCTTTGAGGACACGTTGGGGCTTGACCCAAGATTTCTAAGTTCTATAAATGAATAATGTAATGATCTAGATATTGGAATAGTATTGTGCATAAAATGAACTTTAATATATTTTTTTAAGAATATTAAAAATATATATATTATATATTTTTAAACTTCAGAAAATGAATAGCTCTATTTTTTTATTTGTATGTGGGAGGTCATTGACCAAATGACCCTATAGAAGAACCGCCAGTGCAGTGAGGTACATATCCGATTCGATCCGCCCAGTTGTTTACATCATCCATCAATTCAATTAGTCCCTTGTGTGGGCACTGAGTGTTTAAAAGAACAATCCAGGCGAATTCAGGTACTTTAGTGTTAATCATTCTTAACCAACTACTGTTGAGCCCCTGTTCTGCTTTTATGTTATTATTAAAAACAATAAACCGCAAATTTACTGCAAATAAGTTTTGATTCTCTATTAAAGAACACATGGACATACGTATGTATGTATGTAACCCAGGAACAATACAATACTTCAATAAAACAGTTTATCTTATTACCCGAAAAAGTTAGATTTACAGCTGTTAAATTTTATAAGTACTGTTTAAAGTGAAATATTTCTTTAAATTATGTTACGCTGATGGGGAGTAATAATTTCGAAACATCAGTCTCCATTGCTGCGTTGTTTTAATTTTGGGTATACAGTATTTTTTTTTGTATTATGTGTAAATAATAATGGGCGACGGTAACCTCGTGGGCTAAAGGCGCTTATTCTTATTTACTTGGTACCGAATATCTGTGGTTCAATCCCATCTCGGGGCAAGTTTTAATTGAAATTTGTTACCGACTAATGTGAGATATGTAACTGTCCGTACCCTAGATGTGGTTCAGACTTCATAATAAACTGTACGGCCTCGAATCTCATTTCCTAATACGAAATTCTAGATTTTCAACGGGTTACTTTGATGAACTGTGAGGTGGTTAAGAAAATGTCAATAATAAACAAGTTGAAAAGGACCAAAATAGTCTACAACAGGGACGTATTTTTGAGATAGGTGTTGAAAAATTGTTGTAAATTTCCCGAAAAATCAAATTTTGCGAGTTTCATTAGTAAAATGTTATGGTCCAGATTATCGAAAGCTTTCGAAAAGTCGGTGTAACTAACATCGACCTGTGTATTGGCATCAAAGACAGTAGTTATGTATTCAGTAATATAAAACACATTAGTTGTAGTAGATCTTTCACTTGCTGAAATTCCGTAATCTGAATTTTCACAGGATTAAAAATTGGTTCATAAAGTAAAGTTTCAAATAATTTAGAACGATTGTTGATAATTGTGATTTGTCTGTAGTTTTGTATACATATCCCGCGTATCGCCTTTTTTTCTTAATAGGAATAATTTTGGCCCGTTTTAATATTTTCGAAAAGTTATGAAGTTTCAGTGAGAGGAAAAGAATAGTTAAAAGTCTAGCAAGAATACAAGCAGTCACGAAATAGAAAAGCAGGAATTTTATTAGGTCCCATACCATTATTAGCCTTGATTTTTTAAGGGCTTTAATAACGTCATTTTCAGAAAATTCATTCAGACTAAGGATATCGGAGGTGGGTCAGCTGCCACATTTTTATTAGAACTTGAGAGTGAGAATGTCGAAACAATTTTGAGAAAGCATTATTGATATCCTAAGTGCTGGTATATTCAACTCCATCGTAGTACATTGCTGATGGCAAATTATTAGTAATTTTTTTTGCAAACTGTCAGAATTTTTTTGGATCGCATTAAATATTAGTTTCAATATTTTCACAGTATAACTTATAATTTTAATATTTGTATTATACCATGGAGGATATTACTTATCTTAATCTTGGTAAGAAATACGCATCGATAATTTCTAGCAATTTACAATAAAACTTATCATGTCTCATTATTATCAGTAATTTTAAGAAGAGAGCCCCAATCACAATTAAAAAAATGTTGGTACAAACCAACTAGATTGTAAATTAAATTAAGTGTTTCTTGCCTGAGTAGAAATTTAAACATCTACAAAAACAAAATTTAATATTGATAAAGCGTGCCGAATAAGTTGGCCATTTATTTCTTTATGACTATTACTGAGTTATTTTATTGACTTGAAATACTGCCGACAGGCTGTAGCACAAGAATAAGATTGTTACTTATTCTTGTGGCTGTAGGTTGTAACCCTTTGTAAAGTTTGCGTAAAAGGGGTACTTTTAGTTTTATTGTGGGAAATAATATAATATTACATGAAAATGGGTTAAGTTGTTTAGGCAGTTAAAAAGGTCAGTGATTTTTGAGCAGGTATTAAGGGAATTGCAGATGACTGTCAATAATAAAGACTACAGGAAATGTAGAGTTGGTAACTTTAAATAGGTTTCTTGAATTGACGATGGAAAATGCATAAATAACATTTAAAAAAATTTGTTTGACCATGAAGCATTGAAATTTTAAATTTTTTGCATTTGGTAATATAAATTTAATTAACGAAGGACAACAATGTTTTTGTAGATTAGAGCTCAGTAAATGTTTCAAGAATGCTAAAAAAAATTAATAAAATTTAAATCATAAAATATTACAATTTATACAACAAAATTCAGTGAACAATTGAGCGCGTCTTATATTTAGAAACATTTTATCTAACTTTTAAACTACAAAAAATCAAATCAAATACGTTTTATTCTTGTAGGATAAATATTACATGTGTATAAGAAAAATCATAATGTGTACTTTCAGCTATAATGAGAAAGAGGAAGACTAACAAAAAGCCATTACAAAAAAACAATAGATATGCGGCACAAATAAAACAATGAATAATGTATTATTTCAATTAAAATATTTTGAAGTATTGTACAGGCATTTATCGACTAACAATAACTTCAGTTTTTTTTAAATATGTTTTTTTTTTGTCTATAGACTTTATGCCATTTGGCAGACAGCTATATGTTTTAGTAACTATACGGCTGAGAGCTCTAGTAATATTAATCCGAAAAAATGGTAATGTAAATTGGTGAAACACGTCGACCTTGCATATTTTCATGTAATACTTGTATACCTATCATCATCCCTCTACCCTACACAGCCACCCCCTCAAAAAATTCAAATGGCAAGGGGGGTCGAGTGATACATCTTTTGAAAAGTCTTTCAATTCCCTACATAACTGTGTATTTCTTTTAACTTTTGTCGATTCGTTCTTAAGGAAAATAATTTTATTTTTGATGATTACATACAACCAAAATCGTTTAAAAAAATCTAAAATACACGGCACTGGGTATTGGAATTTATAAAAAAACTACATTTTTTAGTGCTCTCAAATCAACACGAGTTTTTTCGACAAAAAACACTCTCCATGTCCGTTTAGTTTTAGAATAATAAAAGACTCATAAGTATTTGATAGTCCTTGAACATTAATTTGTTCACAACCAATTTTACATCGAGATACATTTTACCAGAGTGAGTTCTCAAAATGGTAAATATATTTAACGGTGCCAAAATATTTGGAATTCTCCATTATTCGTTTAATACTGTTTGGAGACGGTTTTTGTTTCTCTGGATATCTATTAGCAAATATTTCACATGTTCTTGATAAAACTTTGTTACATTCTCCATAGATTATAAACAAATTTAAATAATCTTCGTGCGTATAATTTAAGCGCCCCGGCATGATAATTAATACTTGTCAAATGGTAAATGAGAGCTACATACATTTGTTTAGCACCCAACGCCGTCATAACCTAAGAGTAATTGAACTTAAAATACATAGCAAAATCCCCATATAAAAATATTGAATTGGCAATATTTCGAAAACTAAAAATTTTTGGAATAGACATTCATACACAAACTTATCCTTATTTTTAATGGTAAATAGGATAAGATTATAAAAATTGGGGGTGTCCATTTGAAAAAATTGATTTTTGACAGTTTTCTCAATTTAATTTTCATTTTTATTTTTGAACACTGTATTAATACTTATCAAAATATTATAAAAACTCTATTTAAGTAGGTCCTTTCCAATAAAGAATCTAACCCAAATTAAATAATAAAGGCTTCCTTATAGGAAAAATTGATAATTCTTTTAGTGCCTGCAAACGTCATTTTTGACATAAGAATTGAAATATGTCAAAAACGGAGAGACTTAGGTATAGGACATGATACACTAAGTCGGCCTAGAATTTTGCGTACAATCCAAAAATGTAATAATATGTAGGATGTCCCATTTAAAATAAGCAAGTTGACATCTACTTCCGGTATAACCGGAAGTGCCACCATCTTGAAAATATTTTAGCCAAATTGCCCCCGTCGACTTTAGTTTACTACCAAATTTTCAAAATTTTACAATGTCTACTTTTCGAGATATCGATCGCCGCAGTTCGCCGTGGGACACCCTGTATATCAGACACTGATCTTGTATTAGTTTACCAACATGCGTCTACTAATCGTAACTTAGCTATTAACGAATATTTTTTTTAACTTTTAAATCAGAAACACAAGAAAGCCAATTATGATATGGGTATGAGAATGATTAATGAAAAATAAAATTGTTCAATACTTACTATAGTAAATCATTTTTATAACTTAAATAGCTCGTTTGCTCAAATGAGAATACTATAACCTGCTACCAGTTCACTTCAAGATTAAAGTCTTGTAGTATTTCCAAAACTGTGGTTTATACTAAGATCTTAAAGTTTTTCAAAATAATTTAGGTTCGGTCTTAAATTTATGATGCAAATGAGCTCGCTATTGCTCCCCCACGACCCTATTTAACATGATTAGAACCGTTTGCCAATATAATAAAAATGATTAATAGATTGTTGAAATCTGGAATACGCTCTTTGTCCTAATTTGACTAAAGTTGTATATCTTAATATAGTCGATATAATAATAGAGGTTTTTAATTTTCTGACACCCTGTATGTTATAATTATAAACATAAGACGCATTGTTTAGGTAAAATTTTGTATATTTGACTTAAATGCTTTCACAAAATGGAGCAAATTTTATTGACGACATGTATGGCCACCTGGTTAACAAATTATTACAATAGCTGTCCTTGGCCCATAATCAAAAGAGACCCAAATTCAATGCGTGTTATCGATTGATCAATTTTCAACAATATTGGATCGAAATTTGACCCCCTACTATTATCATTTATCAAATACCTGTTTTCTTACACTTGCATTAAAACTTTCTTTGCATTAAAACTTTCTCCAAGAGGACTATAGGAATAATGGGATAGATTAAAAAAAAGCCTTTCAATAATAATTGCCTATGTACAGGTATAATTCGAGTTATGCCAAAGTTTACTTAGTAAACTTTGGTTATGCTCTCAAATAATTTGATAATGGATTTGAATTGAATTGAATCGTACAATACAATAATTATTGTATTGTATGATTTGAAAACACGCTTTTTCAATCACATTGTTCGTCAGACCTTTGGTCTAACAGGAAGGGAAGAGTGTGAAGTACTTTCTTCATATTATATTATTTTGTGAAAAATATAAAGTATGATAATCTTTTTAAAATTAGTTTTTTCGTCATAAGCCTTTTATTTAATAATAATAATAAATAAACATCACAGAAAGTTATTGACAACAGAACAATTTTTAAAGAATAGGCTCATTTAGTGAAATTTTTTCTTAATTTTTCAATTGTTATAAAATGTTTCGTGTGTCAGTGGCGGATATAAGGTGGACGCAAGGGACGCGTGCCTCTCTAGGATTTTATCTTGTTCAATATTAATGACACACGGTTGTTTTAATTCACCACAAATTAAAATTTTGTTTTAATATTTACCCAGGACTTTGTTTCAGGGACATACAACTTAGCTCACACTCTAGAAAGGAGGAAAAATTCATCGTCGCCCGCCGCATCTTGACGTTGCTGCATTTTTTAATGGAATTTATTGTTCAGTGATATATACCAAAATTTTCAGTTTTTGTTATAGTTGTTACACATTGTGAATAAGGAAGACAATTTAAAAATATTAGAATGTGGAATTGAGGGATAAAAGTTTACGATCTTCGGAAATTTAAATTTGGAACATGAAATAAATTTTCATTTACATAAAAGTTCTTGGTCTAGACCTGACAAACACAAAACAAAAAATTTTTAAAGTATTAACATACGAAAAATCTCTACTAGTTCTAATTAGATAGCTAAGAGATTTGATTAACTCATTTACTAGCTTATTTATATACGGTATAAAAGAGAGTTCTTTGTCAAAAATTACGTCCATAAGAGTTGGAGGTCTTAGAAGGACTAAGTTGTCTACTCTATAATCAAACAGAATAGGATTAAATTTAGTTGTATAAGTCATAACGTTATATTTAGACACACAAGTTTAGCTTATTTGGAACATAGCAATTAGATATATTTGAGAGACTATTTTGCAGAAAGGCGCAGTCATCTAAGGAAGACATTATTTTAAAGATTTTAATACCGTCAGCATAGAGCAGACAACAAACGTCCGTAACATTTACAATATCATTAATAAATATCTTAAACAACAGGAGTCCGAGAATAGACCCTTGAGGAACACCAGATATTGCAGTATGTTCTACCAACCGGAATCCACTATAGGCCACATCAGAAAGATAGGATATGAGAATGATAGCAAAACAGGTGAAAAACCTATATTTGACAATTTATTTAGCTGTATAGTGTGATCGAGTCGGTCGAAAGCCTTTGAGAAGTCTGTATATAATACGCAACTTGCTGACATTGGTCGATTATTTCGAGGATATATTGGGTTATGTAAATTAAATTTGATGTGGTGGACCGGCCTTACATAAAACCATGTAGGACAACCGATATACGATTGCTAATATTAGAATAAATTGAATCATGAAGATTTCCAGAACTTTACAAAAATAACATAAAATAGATATAGGCCTAAAGTTGGTAATGGTCATGATTATCGCATTTTTTAAAAACTGGGCATACTTTTGAACATTCTCAGATATCAGGGAGACAACAATTTTTAATGCATGAAGTTAAATAATACCGTGAGCGAATTTGCAAAAATACGAGCACAGTCTTTAATCAAGAACGACTGAACGCCATCAGGTCCAGTCGTCATCTTAGATTTAAGTTTTTTCAAAGCATTAAATACATCGTTTTCATCAAAACTCATGATATTAACTACCAAATTACTTGCCTCGATAGGAATAGATTCAAAAAAACCGCTGCCAATTACTTGGGGATCAGAACTTCTTCACCGTAGTAAAACTCGACGTGTGGTGGAGTTTATAATAAAAGTAACTTTTGACGTTTCAAAAAGTCACATTTTGACGTTTCAAAAAAGTCACTTTGACGTTTCAAAAAGTCACATTTCTTGATGTTTCAAAAAGTCACATTTCTTGATGTTTCAAAAAGTCACATTTTGACGTTTCAAAAAAAGTTACATTGGTGGAATGTCACTAATATTTTTTTTTAGACATTGGGACCGATTTTACTCATCAACGAATTCAATCTCTTCCTTGACCTCTAGAATGTGTGTATCAAATTTGAAAGCTTTATCTCAAAAACTGTAGCTGCTATTGCGAACCACACAGACAGACACACAGATAGACATTTTTTTCTGTCTGAAATTTTGTGTATCGTCATAATTCATCGAGATTCGTCCAGAAATGAAATAAAAATTTTCAAAATTTTTTTTACGAATACATAACTTCTTCAATTTGAGGGGTGAGGAAGTAATTATCCGAGGATAGTAGAAGAGAATTACTAAAAAAATCAGCGAAAGCTTCAATAATATCACTAGGTTTGTTAAGGTGTTGCTCATGATAAGACATTTGGGCGGAGATATTTGTACACTTATTTTTATTGTTAATAAATGACCAAAATTTGCTTGGCTCCTTTACAATATTTCTTCTGCCTGCTTTACGTAGCGTAGGCAACATCTATATCCGTTTTAATTTTACGCCTTAAACGTTTAAATTCGTTATGAACGAGATAATTTGTTTATATGTGCACCAATACTTCGCCTTAAGCTTAATATTATTTATAATGTTGCCATTAAACCATTGTGAATATGTTCTTTGATGAAATGTTTTAAATTTTGGTACACATCAAATATTTCATAGTCTATCATAAAACGCCTTGTAAGCAGGAAAAATATGAGATTAAGAGTTAACAAAAGTTTTCATTTAAAAGTAAATCGTAAAGCATCTGAAAATTCGCTCTTCGAAAGTTATAGTTATTATTTGCATTTATTGGGAAGGTATTTTTATTGTTCGAATAATAGACATTATCTAATTAGATATTTGGAGCAAGGTGATAATTGTCCTCCTATGTTAGAATATCATCTAATTTTTCCACTATGCATTTTTTGATACATATTATTAAATCTATAAGTTATATTATACACGAAAATTTGCGGTTGTATGTGTAACATGCCTAGAAAATTATTTAGAGCTATTATCTGAAGATTACCCGATTACGAAACGGATTGATTTCACTATTTATTAACAAATTGTTATTAATGAAATCAGGGGTGAGTAAGAGAATCAGGTGAATAATAAATGTAGACTGTTTTCTCTAGACAGAATTTACTATATTACATAACAGGTTCAGGTACAGGGTGAATATTCTAATTTGATACCCCCCTTTATCTTCGTAAATTTTGAGATATTTTAAAAATTCAAAAATACTACTTTATGTAATTTTTTCTGCAGATTTCAGATCTGCTATCAGAATTTTCATAGACCTTTTACTATACAGGGGATGTTCTAAAGTTACATTTTTTTAAATAGAACACCCTGTATATTTTTACATATTTGGATTCGCTTCGTGTTTCTGATTTCAAAAGTGTATTATAATTGTTATATGTTTATTTCAATAATAACCGTGAAAACCATAAATTCATATTTTTATTCATACCCACATACCTACCTATATTTTTTTTCAAATAACTAATTAACAATAATTAACTGGCAGCACACGAACAACTTAATTAACCATCAACATAAAAAATAAAAGTAATTACAATAAATTTTCAATTTTGTGCAATGCACAGCTGGTATCTCTTAATTGAATTCTGAATCACATTATTCAGTATATGCCGATTATCATTTAGGTACTGAATTTCTAGAACTAGTTGCTCTCGTATAATGTCTATTGCTAAATTGTCTTTCGCGTAAATTTGATTCTTCAAATGCGCCCACAAAAAGATATCTAGGGGCGTTAGATCTGGACTTCTCAGTGGCCAACTAATTGTTCCATATTTTCCGATCCACTCCTGGTAATTTTCATTTAAATAATTACTGACATTTACAACGTTATGGCATGGCGCACCGTCTTGTTGCCAAATGATGTTCCTAGTGATTCCTATGGGGAGATCGTCCAAAAAAATTTTCAATTTCATTTCGCAAAAAACCTAAATACCTTTCGCAATTTAAATTTCCTTCATAACAAAGTGGTCCAATTACTCTATTATTAATTATTCCGCACCAAACCTTTAAAAAAAATAAATTAAACTTTAGAACATACGATTATTACCATTTTACCTGAAGAGATTGTCGTCCTTGAAATTGAATTTCTTTATATTTATGGGAATTTTCAAACGACCAGTAGTGCATGTTTTTCCTATTGAAACATCCTGCAGTTGTGAATGATGCCTCATCCGTCCACAGAATATTCTGAAAAATTGCTTCGTGGTTTTGCCTGTGAATTATTTGCTGACAAAATTGTAATCGCGAGATAGGATCTGCAGGTAACAATTTTTGAACTGGCATTACACTATAAGGTTTACGTTTATATTTCTTTAAAGTCTTTATTACTGAACCCTGGGACACTTCATTTATTCGTGCGCAGTTTCGGGTTGAGTCATAGGGATTTTCTTCAAAATGTAGCAATATTCTCAATTCCATTTCCTCCGTTAAAATTATAGCTTGAACATTTCTATTTGTATCAGTAAAATTTCTTGTGTTAAGGAATTTTTCTTCTGTTCTTTTAAATATTAATTTGGTGGTTTGTCGTCTGTTGGGAAACTTTCTTCCATAATTTCTTAAAGCTGCTGCAGCATTTCTGTTATTTTCCAGATATGTGTTATATATATCAAATTTTTCTGCCCAAGAATACCTCATGTTTATATTATAAATTCCCCTAACATGCGAACACTATTATAACAAAGCGTCGCTAATTGTTACAGTCAATTGTTGTAACTGTCAAAAAAGTTGTTTCAAATTTGTTTTCAATAGCAACGCCCACTGTTTCTAAGCAAGAAAATGGTTTAATTTATGGCTAAAATATGAATTTAGGTTTTCACGGTTATTATTGAAATAAATATATAACAATTATACATTTTTGAAATCAGAAACGCGAGTCGAATCTAAATATGTAAAAATATACAGTGTTGCATTTAAAAAAATGTAACTTTAGAACAACAAAAAATTACATAAAGCAGTATTTTGCATTTTTAAAATATCTCAAAATTTACGAAGCTAAAGGGGGGTATCAAATTAGAATATTCACCCGGTACATACATATAATGCCATAAAACGGAACTTTTGAAGTTCAAACTGTTCACCAACCTTGGCATAAATCTTCTGCAACTTTCCATTTTTTAAACACAAAGATCCAGCGCCAATTGCCGGCTACAACCTGGCATTAACACCTTCCAAGGATCGTCAGCTCCTCAGCACTTGGTTTCTAATTCTGCTTTCTTCCACTCATCTCACTTTTCTCTTCTTCTTGTTGACGTTGTTCTTGACAACGGCCCTTTTAAAAACAAACTCCATAGCTTACTTATAACTAAACACTATAACTTACAATAATTGCACATTAGGCGCACTACATAGTCATCTATTAGAAAGATGCATATTTAGGAATATTAAAATCGCCTAAAAGTAATACATCATTATTTTGAACACAAGATAAAACGGAGAGAAAGTCGAATAATTTTTTCATATTCGTCTACCCTTATATCAGGTGGGATATAAATTACAAATATATAAATGCTGCAGTGGCAGAAAGTTATTTTAACACCCCGTATATCAATAAAGGGAGATATTTGTGCATCAGTTAAATTTAAAGGTAGAACAAATGAGTAAATTTTTTTCATTAACAGCTATGAGTACCCCTCCCTCTCTTGTGAGACCCGTGGCAGTAAAATTACTGTCAGCTCGCGCATCACAAAATTTATTATTAGACAATTCACTATCGTGCACCGAAGAATCTAGCCAAGTTTGCCGAAAGTGTAAGCTAATACCGTTTGATTTTGTCTTTTTAAAAATTCTGTTCGAGGAATATTAGTAACCGTTTTCGGTTTTCCTGATAATAAAGTTATGTGGAATAACAAGTCATTTTTCATTAACCTGATGTGCACTTAATTTTCATGTCTGCTTCAAGCTATAAATAATTTAAAATTATCTCTTTTCTATTTGTAATTATAAAAACTTACATGCGAATAAATTTCTTAAGGTTTAAAATAATATTTTCTTACCAGTCGACCATACATGACAACTTCCTTATACAGCTCTACTGGCGCGGCGGTAAGTTAAAAACATCAAATAAACAGCAATAAAGTATCCTTAAACCCAGGTCAATGATATAATAATTATTATTAGGGTAATATCTCTAAGGGTGGTACTTGCATAGTGGGGATTGTGCGATGTCTTAAAATGGCCCTCACTTTCTTTACAAACACATTTAAATTTAGTAATCCATACCGTCAACAATTTGTATTAATATCTATATTACGTTACAAGTAGAATATTTTTTTGAAAATGAAGACGGACGAAGCTACAAGCAAAATGGTCTCAGAAAGTAGAAAAATAAGAAAACCTATAATGGAGAAAAGGAGGCGTACCAGAATTAACAATAGTTTGGAAACCTTAAAGAAAATTTTGCTGGAAAATGATCCCGAATCAAGAAAAAGTGGCCAGAGGTCTGCCAAGTTGGAAAAAGCCGATATTTTGGAGATGACCGTACGTTTCCTCCAGCATTTGAAAAATAAATCGAATTTAAAGGAAATGGAAACCTGTTTTTCGAATACCGGTAATAAGGATATTCAAATAATCTCAGCTGACAGTTCTACGTGTGAGTGTGCTACAGGGGTTAATTTTGGTGCTCATGGAAACGAATCTGCGACAAGTGGAGTGTTAAATAATTTAATTAATTTTCCAAATAGTGTTGCAAATAGAACTGCATATGGTGCTTTACACGAAGTTCAATATTTACCAGTGAGATATAATAGTGGCGGGGGTGGTTTACATGCTGCCGTCTTTTTGTTCCTCCGGTCAACAGCAATATTTTGTAAAAAATTCTCAGCAATCAAGTGGCGAATTCCCTGGCACTGTATGGAGACCTTGGTAACATTTATTTAGTTTAATAATTTATTGTAAATAGAGCTGTAAATATGTGGTCGTTATTTTTTTAAACCTGGCATTATTTGCCTTTTTTCATGTTAAATAAATATTATTTAGGTATTTAAAGTGCTTATTAATTAGATTTACGTATATTTATTGTATACTAGCATGATCATTGAGTAGAAAATAACTTCAATGTACATCTAATTACTTGAATATTTAGTGACGTGCTGTATATTAATATTACAACTTACAATTAGTGGAATAGGTCGACTAAAAGTAGTTTTCCAGTTTTAATTGAATTTATTATACTGAATATTTAAAGTGTGTAAGTTTTTATTCCACAATACCTAAATAACATTTATTTAACGATGTAATTGTTAATTATTATTTATAAAAAATGTAAGTTTTATATTTGTTGCTGATATAAATAAATTTTATTTTAAATATTTTTTTTCTTAAATACATCTTGTTATTAATAATTTGTTATTAATAAAATATTTGGAAACTTCCTTGTTGCTGTTTTAAAATTATTTACATGAAACTATTAAAAATATGTCTTTTTTGAATATATTTAATTTTTGCATACTGTAGATATTTTATTTTTACGCTTTTATAAAAATAAACCTAAAAGTCTCAATAAATTATAAAACACTTTCTAAGGCTGCAGTATTTCATAAAAATAATTAAGAGTTACGATTTTCGTTTTGTATATTAATGTCCATTATTTATTACTATAACAAAAATTGAGTGTTTCATTTAATATGCATCAAAACCTAACTAGTTTTTAAATATTATTAAGATTAAATAAACAAAGTTTATTGGCTTTATTAATGTATTTTTTAAATCAAACTTTCAGAATTTAAAATTAAATAAAGCGTTCAAAACAATTTTATGGAAAAACAAAGAAAATGCCAACCAGTGATTTTAAAAATAATATATAACAGTACGATTTCAAAAAAGAAAAGTTAGGTAGGTAGGTAAATGAAATGTAGCTTCCTTTAGTTTTTTTTCAATTTTACACATTTTGAAAATAACGAGCTCACTTTTTTTATCACCCTTAAGAGTAAAAATATTAATTGTTTACCATAGAAAATTTCTAATTTAAGAAAGCTCACAACAATTTTCCTTTATACAGGGTGAGTCAGATTTTATTTGGGAAACAGAGAATCGACAGAATACGCCAAAATAATATGGATCTGTCATATAGACGTATCTAAAAATGCTTAGTTTTCGAGATACACGGAGTATTTCTCCGGAAATAATTGAGACATTGCTATGAACTTCAGAAAAACTGAAAATAAATTTAAACTTCAGCTATAAGTTTATCTGTATTATTTTGGCGTATTCTATCGATCCTTTAAGTTTTCCGATGAAAATTTTACACACCCTATATACATGAAATTAATAATTTTCTGGAAATGAAAACGGATTGATATCACCCTATTTACCTTTATTCAAAAATTGCACCCTCAAAGAGCTACAGCCCTTCAAAGTCGACCCTGAAAAAACAATATCTTCCAATTCTAAATATGTTTAAAATATTTGATGTGGTTTAATGTCTAACTGCCTTCAGTATTTTTTCCCTAACTCTAGATAATTGTTACTTATTATTGTTGATAAACATATAACAATTTATAGTACAAAAACTCAAACCCTTGAGGAGATAAAAAAATTTGTTAATATTTTTACCAATTCAAGATGCTGAAGATTGGAAAAGGTGTAGTTTTTATTTAAAAACGAAAACCACGAAAAAAAATTTAGAGCAAAAAAGTATTTGAAAGTGTTTTGAAATGTTTTGTGTATTATTTATTTTAAAATTGGAAGAAGATATCCCAAAATACTGTTTTTACAGGGTCGATTTTAAGGGGTTGTAGCTACTCGGGGGTGCATTTTTTGTATAGAGGTAAATAGTGTTATATCAATCTGTTTTCATACCAGATAAAATTTTGACATACCTTTTTGAAACACCCTGTATAAATTCATAAATATTGAGCACAATAAAATAGTACTATAAACAGAGAAACTTAAAAGAATATATTTGGAGCAACAAAAATTTCTGTTTATATACGCAACTAATTTTTTTTTGTATAAAGAGAATTTCACACTTAAAAATGTTTATATGATTCAAGAAAATTATTTCCTCTTGCGTAAATTTGTTTGGTCGAAATATTTCTTTCAATTCAAATACATTTATTCAGAATGACTAAAACAGCTTTGTCTGCACAAAACAAAAATTGTCTTAAAAAATTGCTCTCAAATTAAACATATTTTAGTTACACAAATTTTATTTTAAGTTTAAGTAACAACATATTAAAATAAAACATTTTATTATTTCATTTAATTGCATGTTTTCTTCATGTGCCACTTTTTTCAGTTGTCATGAAATTGAAATCTTTATATCAAAAAAAAAAATAATAATAACAAAAATCTTACCTCAAGAAAGAAATATTTTGTCCTACATTTATTTTTCTCTTGAATTGCACACTCTGTTATTTGATAAAAATAAATTTGTTAAATGCAATAAAACTATTTCGTTGATTCAAAAGACGTATCTTAAATCGAACAAAACATTGTACTGAATGTCCGCACAAGAAAATTGTTCTCAGTACAATGGAAGTTTTAATTTGTGTAAGAAAACATTGTTATTTCAAATATTTAAACAATTTCAAACAAGCAACAATTTAATAAATTAGAAACTTGTATTTGTTAATGTAATTAAAATTAATTTAAATCAAATAGGATATATGAAGACTTAAATTCTCCTTATACAAACAGAAAAGGAAATTTGTTGCTCCGAATATATTTTTTTAAGTGTGTATAATAAATCATAAACGTTATGAACAACAGAAAAATTTGATACAGGGTGATCAGCTATATTTGGACCCATTTTGATTCAGTAATATTTCTTCGTCAGAATTCGTCAACAATCGTCTAGAAATGCATTAGAAAGAAATAATAAAAATCGGATTCTTCCTGACCTGAAGGATGGGAAAGCAATAAAAACTAATTTACAATAAAAAAAATCATATTGCGTTAACTAATTCCAACAGGATAATAACCTAACTGACATCTTGGACGTATAGATTAAATGCAGTTGAACTTTATGTAAAGTAGATCCCTATTAGATCAATATGATCATATGTTTTGAATTTATCAGATATTGCACCCTGTATGGAACTTTGTGATACAATATCGAGCAATACAGCAAAATTTTTTGAAAAATTCACACATTAGGAATTGGGATGGGCCCTTACTTGCAGTGGTGGCATAATGGAGAAAAACACCCCAATGCCAACCTTAAAGAAAAAAATAATTACATGCATCCAAATAAGTAGTGGAAAAAACATCATATGAGGAATAATATTTTTCTCTAGGAGAAACCACCACTAATGGTGATGGGATGGATATTTTTACAAAATTGCCGTTACATGACATGAATACAGAAAAAAAGTATAACACCGATTTTGTCCAATTTAAAATTCCTTACTACGTATCTTAGTGATTAGTTTAATTGACAGCTACCTTAAATTCAGAACCAAAGAAAGTCTCTCTTCCACTCCTTAAATTTTGCCAACCCTTTGACGCATGGATGAGATTTTTCGCTGGTTGCATTTAGGTAATCAAAACGTACGTATTCGAATACTGATTTCAAAAATGATATCATTGTCACCGAGTGTCGTTCCCCTGTCTTTTGGCAAATAATGAACATTTTTCTTTAATATATGGATAGGTATCAACCAATCAATTATAATGCTAAATAATTTTATGAAAATGGGGAGACATTTAAATAATTTCCGTTCAGTGACGTTGCCAGTCACCAGGTTGATGATTTTAAATTCTGATTGGTCATATTCAAAATTAAAATGTTTAAGCAATGGAAAATGATTAATTTTAATTCGGTAATCAACTTTCAACCCGATTGAAATGGCTTTTAGTTTGGAAGAACTCGTGGGACTTAAATTTTCAAATATACTTTATACATTTAATAGGTAAATTAGAGTTATTTCTTTTGTATATTCTATAATCATTTATTATATTTAACTTGTTTTAGTAAGTTTCAATGGCATAGATATGTAAATTATAAAACACGTCTTCGTTAAAGAAAACACGTTTTTTCCTGAAGAAAAAACGAAGGACTCGTTTTTCATTATTATTTTTTTTTATTATTAAAACAAAAACTCAGTTTTCTAACGATATAAATAAAAATAGCTCAGTAATATTAGAATTAACTTTTATTATCTATATCAGTAAATTGACGTTCCAATGGAAAGCATAAAAAAGCGATGGAGTAAACTCTACAATCACAAAACTACAACTATCGTTTGTCTTATTTTAACATTATCTCCCCCTTTTTTTATTAAAAAAATTAAAAAGGTATTTTCAAAATTTAAATATCTTACCCCCGGTATTTTCAATATTTTAAAGGGACCTTCACCTTAAGGGGAGCTTTAGTGACAAGAAGGTTTATTATAAACAAAATATAAGTATCAGATAATAAATAATCCTTTAGTATAAATAAAAATTAGGTTTAATGGCTATAGTATTTATATTTGGATTTAAACATTGCTGGAATTACTGGTAATACATTTTCTTGTCTCTAAAACTCCCTTTAAGTTGAAGGTCACTTTAGAATGTTGATAATACCAGGGGTTAGTAGATACTTAACTTTACAGAAGTTCGGAAAATTTGTAAATTTCAGCTACACATGTAGAAAAAATGGGAAGGAACTTACAGACAATGGATGAAATTGAAGAAAATAATGGTAAATAAAAATAATTAAATAACAATTAATTGAAAGTTGCATGGAACCACTTGCTATGGAACAACTTGCAATAATTATAGAATCAAGCAATGATGCTCTTAATACATAAATCCGAAAGTCCACGAAATGCCAAAGATTATTTTTTTAAAATGACAGCCTTTAAAATGGATGCTCCTTAAAAACAATTTATACTGATATTAACTTATTCAAATCTAACAATTTGCGTAAGCCTAACCGGCCCATATTCATCAAATTTTTATTAAACATATTTTCTATATTTTGTCCGAAATATTGTTCGAAACCATAAAACTTACGCAAACATTTCATTATCATATATATCCACCACGGGACCTATCACTAAATAATCTCAGACACAGTGGCTACAAAATCATGCCCCATCTTTGGAATGACCTCTACAAAGACGAAGTAATGGTAGTAAAATTTCATAGAAATAATTTGCCTGACTCTTTTGTTCAGTGCTTTCAATTAAGAATTTTCACTGATACTTTTGTCATACTATGAGATAAGAAGTGTTTGTTCGTCTTTTATAAATGGTCCTTCCAGAAATAATTACATGATACAGTTTAAATTGTACAGGGTTATTCATTATAAATTACCCACCTCTTATCATCGTTATTATTGCCTATAGAAAATACAGTTTTAAAGAGAAGTTGTGTGGTTATGACTGAATTTTGTTAAAATGCTATCAAAAGTACAGTAGCGTGCAGATTTCAGGGGATACAAAAAATAATATAATTTTTTAAATGGAATACTCTGTATATTATTAAATTATTGAAATGATCCTTTGTTCCTGATTTCAAAAATATACCATATGTTACCCCTACCATATACCGTTTTTGAGTTATTAAAGGTCGAATATCTTAGTTAAACTAGTTGCCGTAAATATGGAAAAGTTATCATTATTATAGTGAGCTATGGAAATGACAACTATTATGTTTGATAAGTGACATTTTTTTAATGAAATGATCAAAATGGTTTACAGTGAGGAAGACAAAGTCCAAATATTTACTTGTTATATACAAAATAATAAAAATAAACGTGCAGCAAAAATAGCGTATAGGGTGTTGTATCCAATTCGTTCAACACCATCAGAAAATACGTTCAAAAATATTTACCGGAAGGTGAATAATACCTCCAGTTTTAGTAGAAAAAAACATGTAGTTCAAGCAAACCAGGAAGAACAGCTAGATATACTACTTCATTTCGAAGGTAAGCCCATCCATATTTATTAGCGAATAGACTTTTTGAAACTTTGTATTAATTTTTAGAAAATTCTGAATGAAGTATAAATAATGCAGTCGATGAATTAGGTAAAAGTTACTCCAAAATCCAACGTACGTTAAAAAATAACAACTACAGACCATATAAAATTTTATCCGTACAAGTTTTAACAGAGGTTCATAAAAGGAAAAGGCTGGACTTTGCCGCCAGATGATTTAAAAGTTGGATGAAGATTCCGATTTTTTTTACTAAAATATTATGGACTGATGAATCATCCTTTTCTACGGCAGGAGTTTTTAATAGGAAAAATCGAATGTCGTGGGAAAACGAGCACAACAGAAAAAGATTGGTAAAACAAATAAAAAAAATCAGGAAGAATAACTGTTAGCGTTTGGTGTGGAATTTTCAGAAACAAAATTGTTGGGCCTATATTTTATGATTATACTTTAACTAGAGTTACCTATCTGGAAATAATTATCCCAGAAGCAAAAAATATTCTTTTGCAGTATTTTCCGGAAGCCGAACTTGATGATATGATTTGGATGAAGGATGAGGCAACTCCGTATAATGTCCTACCCGTTTGATATCATTTGAATAATGTATTCCCAATATGGATAGGGAATAATGGCCCTATTAAATGGCCACCTAACTATTCGGATTTGACCACTATGGATTCATTTTTTTGGGGATTTCTAAAACACATTGTCAATAATATTAATAATAATAGTATTCAAGTCAATAAAGACAGGATTCGACTTGAAATAATCAATCTGAATGTAATAATGAAGCCAGTTCCGGTGCAAATCATAAAAACCGCTGCCAATTATTTGGGGATCAGAACTTCGTCACCATAATAAAACTCAACGTGTGGTGGAGTTTGTAATAAAAGTAATTTTTGACGTTTTAATAAAATGATATTGGTGGAATGTCACTAATATATTTTTTTGAAAAAGTAATTTTTGACGATTTAAAAAACGCACATTGGTGAAATGAATGTCACTAATATTTTTTCTGACATTTCAAATTGACATTTCAAAAGAGTTACATTGGTGGAATGTCACTAATATTTTAAAATTTGAAATGTCAAAAATATTTTGACATTTCAAGTTGACGTTTCAAAAATGTCACTAATATTTTTTTTGACATTTCAAATTTTAAAAACCGATTTTGCTCATCAACGAACTCAATCTCTTCCTTAACCTCTAGAATGTGTGTGCCAAATTTGAAAGCTTTATTTCAAAAACTGTAACTGCTATCGCGAACCACACAGACAGAAAATTTTTTCAGTCTGAAATTTTGTGTATCGTCATAATTTGTCGAGATTTGTCCAGAAATGCAATACAAATTTTCAAAATTTTTTTCACGAGTACGTAATTTCCTCACTTTGAGGGGGTGAAGAAGTAATATAAGACGTTTCAATTATGCATTGACAGTAATGGTGGACACATCGAACATCTTTTATGAGGTCATTTATTTATATTTAAATTCCCTAAATAAATCTTTGTTATCTATTTCATATAAATATTTGGTTTTTTTCTTCCTCACTGTAAACTATTTTGATTATTTCATTAAAGAAATGTCACTTATGAAACATAATAGTTGTCATTTTCATAGTTCACTTTAATAATGTCAACTTTTCTATATTTACAGTAACTAGTTTAACTAAGATATTCGACATTTAATAACTCAAAAATGTTATATGGTAGGTGTAACATATGATATATTTTTGGAATCAGGAACAAAGGATCATTCCAAAAATTTAATAATATATCCCATTTAAAATAAAATATTGTTTTTTTGTATCCACTGAAATCTGCACGCTACTGTACTTTTGAAAACATTTTAACAAAATTCAGTGAACTGACTTAAGGCAACTGTTTATATACAAAACTCAACTTATTTTTTATAGTCCTGACACCCCTTTGAAAGAAGGTATTTAATTATGGGACATCCTGCATATGCTTAAACTTTATTTAACTCTTTCACCCCCTAAATGGCCCGCAAATAATAGAACTCCAAGATATGTTGTGTTAAAAATAATCGCCTATATATTGCCTTACATAAATCTAATAACAATCCGTCGGCGCCGCCTGGCTGAAATTATCAGTACTGAATTAAAAAATATGGATTTACAAAACGAAAGCACCAATAATCATTTAAAACTAACTAAACTTTTTATAAATTGACTAATTAGTAATTTATCTACAACATACACACATTTTAAAATTTATTCTATAATATCTTTAAAAATTAATCAAAATAGATGCAGAAGAGCATTCGTCTAATTGTAAATACAAACTAAAGATTTTATAACGTAGATAGGTTGATCCCATATGAGTAATTATTCATGATAAAGCAAACAGAAAAATTCTCATAAAATTCCTTTTATTAATAAAAGAAATTTAATGAGAATTTTTCTGTTTGCTTTATCATAAGGATTTTATTTTTTTATTCTATTTCGTATTTTATTTATACTTTCAATTTATATTCTTAAAATTACTTCATTAATGTATCTTGTTTTTGCAAAACAATGCCTAACTCCTATACTAAATTTAATATGTTTTATGCTTGCCATAATATAACAACAATTATTTCAATATTTTTTACTCTTCCTTTTGTTTTTCTTCTATTAATTTCTAATTGTGGGTTCATTTCAACACAATAATTTATCCGTTAAAGTATTCTCAGGACTTCAAAAAACATACTCTTGGTGATGTCCACGAGGCGTTGTTCGAATCGCCAAATAAAAAGTAAGACCTAGCGGTATTTTTTTAATATTATTATGTATAATATAAGGAAATAATTTATCTTGTAGTTAACATGATTATGACAAAATAAAATTTGTCAATTCCATTATCTAACTGATAATATTGTATATTGAAACAATTAGTAAAATCAATAAGCATAGGTAATTGTTTATTAATTTTACTAATTATTACAATATGCAATATTGAATTAATCATCTATTGATCTAAAAAAAAAGTATTATAATGGGAAAATTCTTTTTAATAATCTTCATAAAAGAAACAAAATTACAGAAAGCCGTGTCATAACATTCTGAAATCAAATATCGAATAATAAAAAAATAAGTTTTACCGTGTTTGTCTAATATTTTTTGTAGACACGACTTCTGATAGGCTTAAAATTTTTATTTTAAATTTGGTTAATATGTAAAATAGTAGGATAGAATACTTATTATTAAAATTGGGTCATATCAGTCATACAGGGTGATTGCAAGAGGCTGGTAAACCGTCATGTTTTATAGAAACTGTTTTATTATAGTTTTAAAACAAAATTTTTTGATTAAGCACAAAAATATGATGATGAATAATAGGTGATATATCAATAACATCTTAAAGTAATATTATTAATCTATATTTAATAAGACTATTATGAAAAAATAATATATAAAATGTCAGTATGCTACAATATACAAGAAATGTGAAAGATAACACAGAAATAATTTATTTATTTTTTATTTAGAAAAATCATGAAAAAAAGATATGGTCTGTATATATAATTTCAGTGGCACCATGTAAAAGTGAATTGTATTGTATTCGAGCAAAATTTAATCAAATAGGTATTCACAGTCGGCTACGCCTGTATCACCATGAATTATACTAGAAAGTTGAAATAATTGAAGGGATAGATGAATAAAGGTGTTAATTAACAAATTGATAATTTGTCAGAACAATGTTTTCATTAACCTTCATTCACCAGAGACACGAAGCTATGTTATTTTATAGCTTCCGTATCCATTCGATATCTAAGCATTAGCCATAGAAACGTTACGATACATTGGTGATAAGTTGTAACTTCACAACACATTTGCCAAATAGAATATTTCAATTTTTAAAACGCTGCCAGTTAAAAAAAATTTCCATCCAACCCTTCAATTGTATTACTGTCAAAAGTGACAATATTTTTATTTGATTATTTTTTTCAATCGTTTAAAACAGCATATTTAATTTTTATTTCCATCAACACTCTAACCCAATTAATTTATTTTCAGAACCAGGTATCCATCACTCATGTCCACATTGTCCACT
This sequence comes from Rhamnusium bicolor, assembly GCA_029963845.1. Lineage (NCBI taxonomy): Eukaryota > Metazoa > Arthropoda > Insecta > Coleoptera > Cerambycidae > Rhamnusium > Rhamnusium bicolor. The sequence goes on along the minus strand of JANEYF010001618.1, from coordinate 215,606 downwards.
TTAACCGTTGTGTCTAATGATCAGATGTCCTGCGCTCTTTCGTCAAAGAGCAATAGTTCTTCAAAAACAGTCACTGTTGGTTCTCCAGAAAATGTTTCCCCCATGTCAATGCTAATTCTAAGATTAAATAATTAACTAATTCTTCTTCAGATGGATAAAAATCTAGATTTTCTAATATAGTTGGAAAGAGCATTAAACTTAATAAATTGCTACTTGACAGGTTTTTTGTAATTTTTATTTTATTCATTGCAAATATTTTACAAATTTCACCAAAAACTGCAAAACATAATAACACTGATATTGTCTTTTTTTAGGAAAAGTGTATTACCAAAAGACTTTTGTTTTGTATTAACTTAATTTTTTTCTGAGATGTTTTCTAAATTTCACCAAAAATTACAAAACATAGTATTAATAACACTAAAATTATCTTTTTTAGGAAAAGAATATTACCAAAAAGACGAAAAAAATCAAACTTTTTTTGTTGGATACTCGATCAGGCTTACTTTTGTTTTGTATCAGTTTAATTTTTTCTGAGATGTATTTTGGATAGTGATCCTGGGTCATTAACCAAAATACATCTGGATCGTTAATCCATTAAACAGTCATTTAATGTAAAATTAATATTGGGAAAATATTTTAATATTAGGATTCACCATAAAACTTCAAAGTTGAAAGATTCAGCTCCAAAAGAAAAAGTTCTATCTAAGAGCATATTGACGAAAGTTATATTACTTGAAAACAAATGAAATTTATAATTTACTATTTTACTTTCATTTATCATCTAATTTTCCAATTTTCTTCTTCTTGATATGCGTATATATCGTACCATAATATGTTATTTGTAGTTGTAAAAAGAAATTAATTCCTGTTTGAAATTGTAATGTAATAAACTTTATTAATTAGTATTAATTAAAATATTCGCCCATATTGTTACTGATAAAATAACTAGTAACTATTACCTGTTTTCTTCTGTGGTAAGTAAAATTGTGCAGTAGATGGAACAATATTTTATTTATTTCTCGAGAAAAACAATGTCGATTATATTATTTTAAAGCCTAATTAGGAGAGAAATCGATATAGTAAATAAATTTGACTTTTGTCTATTTCAATTTTATCACCCTCTCTAACATACACGCCACTGGTATTGAGTTGCCTAATAATAAACAAAGAAATAGGTTCATCCTCTTTTAATAGTAGGATGCTTCAAATTGCAGCAGAGCCAAACAATTCCTTTATAAAGAATAGGGAATTACTTGTCTAAAGTCTGTTCACTTAAACTTTGCACTGGTGGGTTGGACTTAGTGAGCCCGATTTACAATGGGCAAAGTAGGGAGTGTATTGTATATTGGTTATTTCCAGACGTAATAAATAGGGCTGTCAAAAATGTTCCGTGAGACAGTGGCGTTCGCAAAATTAACTAATACGAGAAACAATAAACTATTACAATTTATAACAATGTATGTCAAACTTACCCTCTTAACTAGCTTGATGAACTAGCTTGCTTATCACAAACTGGAGAAGATGGTTTAGCAATTTTCCATCATCAGGTATGTTTCTATGGTTGTCTCCATGAGTGATTTGGTGAAAATATATTCTTATATTTTGAAAACGACCATTCAACATCTACTGATGTAATACACGCATACGTAAAATAGTCTTTGAACGCACTTAATGGATCTGGGGCTGCGCCATCACATATTTGTCTTAATTTGGTAAAACCGGTGTCTTCATTTAACACACTTGCGAACTTTTCTTTAACGCGCTCATTTGTTGCGTCACCTATAGCGTGTAGCAGTAGATGTACTTCGTCCATATTTGCAGTGACTCCGCTAACGCTTCGAATGTTGTCTGACTCCTTAATGGCTGCAGCCTCATCTGGATTGAATTGTAGTATCACAGCTTTTATTTGTTGGAAATATTCAGCATAATAAAAAGCTGCCTGCAACCATGTTCTCCAACGTGTAAGAATCGGCTATGGCTATGAAATGCACGGAGACGTTTAGGAGATTTAAGAAACACTTTTTTTGTACTTGCTATTAAAGCATCCACCTCTGGAAAACCTATTCGAATAGTTTCTGCCACAAGATTCAAAGCATGCACTTCACACGTAACATGTATAAACGTACAACCTTGTTCTTGCAAAGAATGGCCTACCGAACGCATTGTCACGGCGCCATCAGTCACAAACATCAACACTTGACTTTTTGACAGTTCAAATTTTTCTAACGTCTCCAGCACCACCCTGGTAATTGTTTCGCTAGTACACTGACTTGTCTTTTGTTAGCTGGTAACAGTGGAACTATCGATTTAAGAGGGTCCAGTACTCGTACTATAACATTTAAAATAGATTTTTTTTTACAATCTGTTGTCTCGTTAACAGATAACCACAGCTGTGTATTTCTTAATTCACATTTCATCTTATTTACCTTGTCTACGTGTACAGTTGGTAGATAGATAACGTTGTGCGACTTGGCAACTTCACCTGGGCATTGTATTTATTCCAGAACTCTCGAAATGGTTGTTTATCGAGTATGTGCAGCGGAACATCACAGGCAATCAGCAACTGTGTTGTCAAAGATATGCCATTTTTTTTATTTTTATGGTGTACACTATTTACATGAAGTCCACAATCACGCTTATCGCAGCACATCAAATCTTTCTCGCATACTTTACAAATTATTTTAGCACCATCATAGAATAAATCCGGGAATTCACCTATGAATTTATTCACTTTGTCAGCAAATGGCCGTTTTCTACCCCTGCGTACATCTGCCATGCTTTATTATTAAATTAATATCAACAGTACAGTACAACAAATAAAATAAAAACACACAAACAATATGCAAAACGCCCAAGTGACTTAACGTGTACACAGCTCGAAAGCTAATAATAGACTGGACTGGAGAAAGAGTTTCGCGGTCAAGGTGAATGCCGGCGACAGTAAGTACATCTGTATTCTACGACCATGATACACAGAAACGATTTGCAGCTTTAGTAATAAATATATCATTGTGGGTTACTTATTTATTACCAAGCATAAAAAATATTTCAAGGCATTAGAATAAAGATAAATACCTTTTTAGGTTGTTGATTGAGTCGACCTTTACTTGATGAAAATCCATGTTATACGAAACATAATAAAACTTTTTGTTGTTTTTTGATTTTCACTAAATTTATTATGAATATATACTTGAATGTATATTTTACATGACAATCGTTTCGCCAACACAGTGGCTTCGTCAGATGTGAGTTTTATACTAACTTTTACAATGCAGAAACAGGGTATAAATATGAAATTTATCTAAGGTTGTAAACTATTATTAAAGTAGGTAATTTAAGAACTATCCTGATTTTAAACACTAAGAGTGGTGGATACAGTAATAAATAGAAATATATAGAAAGTGTACTTTACACTCAAAATAAGTTTAACAATGGTGAAGAATTAGTTTCTAATTGATCATTTAATATTATATTCTGTCTTTTTAATTTATTAATTTCTAGTGATTCTAGTAACGTCAATTTAGGACCTTTATTTTCTAAATGCAGGACTTCTAAATTCGGATTGAAACTATGGTTATCTTCTAGGAGGTGTGCTGCATATGTGAAATCTTCTTTACCATTGGTAAAACTTCTTCTGTGTTCTGCAACTCTTGTTTTGAAATTTCTTCCCGTCTGCCCGACATAAACTTTAGGGCAAGTACCACAGGTCAGCTTATAGACTCCCGACTTACTTTCCTTTTTAACTCTATCTTTATTATTTTTAATTAATTTACCGAGTGTGTTATTAGTTTTGTAAGCAATGTTGACATTCAGTTTTCTTAAATTTTTGGCTATTTTATCTGTAGGTTTACCGATGTATGTGAGGGTTTTATAATTAGATTCTTTCAAAGTGGTGTTTGGATATACTAACTGTATCGCTTTTTTTGTAATTTTTTGTGGCAAGTATTTTATCAATCATTATTGGGCTGTAGTCATTGTTAATTGCTATCTGTTTTATTATATTTAATTCAGAATCAAAGTTGTCTTTAGATAGAGGAACGTTAATTAATCTATGTATCACTGTTGTATGCTGCTTATTTGTGTTTCAAAGGGTGTGTAGAAGTGTTATGTATAGTAGTATCGGTATGAGTGCTTTTATGGTATATGGAGAATGTATGTAAGTTATGTTATGTTATCTGATATGTTAGCCGAAAAATGATTTATAACGTGTTTTGAAAAAATGTAGACATGTCCCTTTTTGAATGAACGCTCCTCAATCGTCTGGTGTTATTCAAAATAACTCAAAAATAGCGTTAAATTTTTATTTTGCTTTACTTACAAATATTTTTGTCACCAACCATATTTTTTAATTTCCTTTTGGAGCGCTGTAAACAATATTGTGTCATTTCCATAGGGTATTTGTGCAAGTTTAGAAATACCTGCTATAAATACTTTATAAAAGCTTAATTCCAAATAAAATTTCATGGTATATGCAATAACTGCGGCAGATCGATGTTAAAGTAAGTAAAAGCACTCTTTGAACTGCTCATAGTTCTCATCATGAAAGCGACTTCGAGTATTCTAAATAGTCAATAATAAGCCACTTCCTGCCTGAACATAAAGTAAACTGAACCGTTTCGAAAATTACAATACCTCACTATTTTTCTGTCTGAAGCACCTCATTCATAAATCGAGTACCTACTCGCCTACCCCACACACTTGCGTTGCTAAAATGGCATAATAGACTCACAATTTACTACTTTTTCTTTTACTATGAACTACAGGCTATTGGGATGCACAAAAGTCATGCATTATCCTTGTCAGGTGGCCCCTCACACTGAGCTTTTATTGAATGTTTTTTTATTTGTTGAAGACTGAGAAACTTATACTGACAAGCATTTCTATATAATCGATTTTGATCTGGACAGCAGAGGGCTGTTTTGTTGGGAGACAGGTAAGTTCTAATAAGGGACAAATTTTGATGTAATTGATCTGGAATTATTTGCAAGAAAATTAATGGATTGTATTAGAAGGGTGTTATTTGTAAAGTATTGGCAATTCTTAGAAAATACATTTGACTTTGGGATATGATATATTTTAACAGGAATACACTTTCTTAGAGCAAAATAGTTCTACGTTGAGGAATATTTCCATTTTGAACACTGTGCATACACAGTAATATTAGGTCACATTTACGGTTCAGTTAGATCCGTGCAAATTTTGCCTTCCATGCGGACCTCATTTCTGTTTTGACTTGAACACAGAACAATAAAATAGCTTTGCCACTTGAAACTGGAGACAATCTTACCAAGAGTTTGGTAGTTTCGTTTGTCTTCCATACAAAGTCAGAGATATGACTGATTAAAAAAAACTGAAATGGTATTTATTTTCACAAAAGGTTAAGAACAAAGAAAATTTAGTTCTATCCTGTGAAGCATATAACAAGAGATTTCAATTTTATTGGATAACTTTTTGAAAATTTTGTTGTCATGAGAATATAACGAGAGCAAATTGTCGTGTTTTTTCTCAGTTTGCTTGAGTTATATTTTCAAAATGATGTCAAAGTTTAAGTGTAAATAAAATTTTATATGTTGATATTTTGTCGGAATTGGATATAAATGTAAGAAAACCTCAATTTATCATTGTCGACATTTCAACAATATTTATTGTCTTTCTCAGGACTACAACAAATAACAAATTTTGTTTATATAATTTAGCGAATCTGGTAGACAGACATATTAAAAAAATTTTAAAAGATTAAAAATACTAACAATTTGGAAAAATTTAAAATTTCATAAATTCACCGAATAGCACTTAAATTGTCAATAAAAAAAATTAATACTAAATGTAAAAACATTAAAAACGTACATGCATATACATATATAATAACAACTACAATATTTAAAAAAGAATTTAAAAACACAATAAATTATGTCACGCTTACCTAATAAGGGATTTGGTTTTTTGTCAATACAATCATCAGCCATCATCGTCAAATATTGTAAAACATAAAATAACATAACTTATGTAGGATTTCAGTGCAAATATTTTCATGTGGTCAGAACAGAAACAATTCTCTATATGTATAAGGACTTAAAAACATTAATAGTAGTTTATCAAAGAAACTTTGAAAAAAACATAATAAAAATTTTCTATTAAAAACGTTATTTTCATTTATTCATATTAATGGGTGAAAAAAATACGTTTGTAAACTAAAATTTAATACAACGAATTAGTTTGTTGTTCATTTATGTATGCAGGGATGGCTATAATTTTATACTTCTCTATTAGGTTGTTATAAAATCTGCTCAAATTTCCGTGTTCCGTTTTTTTTATTGACAATATTACTGTGTCTGTTGATAAATATCATTTCGCTTTTTGATCGTTCTTTGCAATTTGGTTCGTTGTTCAAAATTTTAACATTATCGAATTGAAAATCATGATTTGACTCGAAATGGTGTGTTGCAAGACCAGTTTTTTCTTTTTTATTTTATATGTATTGCATTACATGAGTACTTATGTTCATTAATCCTAGTTTTTAAAAGTTGTTTTGTTTGTCCTATATATACTGCCCCACAACTGCAAGGAATTTTATATACCAATTTTTATTTATACACAAACAATAATCTCAACATATTGAGTAGTGGTGGATATGAAACTCCTATTAGTTAAAGATTTATTTTATTCAAAATAGAAACCTCAAGTGGTATTTGGTATGACAATTCTTTGAGTATATATTAATATAGATAATGAATTAATAATTAATGACACATATATTTGCCTTTCGTCTAATTATTATTAAAAATACAATTTTGATTATTTTACTGTGTTTTTACTATGATTTTGTTTAGTAGATTCTTGTATAGATGTAAACTGATTTTCCTCCCTTAAATTGGCAACTTTTGCATGATGTTGACTATCTATCTGCAAATAGGCTTAATATAATTTGTAGAAGAATGATCTACAATATTGATTAATGATTTGTATCAGTTAGACACGCCCGGCCTCGCTACACAAAGTATTACTTTTACTACTAATAACACAATATTCATTATCTGTTAGCATGTCATAATGACAACATTATGAACCTCAATTTGAATATCTAAATCACATACATTTTCGAACTGAGTTATTATTGTATTCAGTATCATAATGGATTAAATTTTCGAACTTTATTTGTAAATAAGTAATTCATTACTATATAAATGGTTAAAAGAGTCATGCTTACTTGGTGTTTTAACTTTAAAAGTTTTTAATTCAAAACTAAATCATTTATTTTTAATTTCTTCATTAATTTACGCTAGCAGATACAATTTTGTATGCAATTTGGATCGTAACTAATCATTCTGGTACACGTGTTAACGTTATCATCAGTATTATCAGTTATCACATCAGACTCGGCTATTGCCATGCGATCAAATGTATTGAGCCCTCACTTTAAACGCCTTTAAAAAAAACTAAAAAAAACTAGACGACCGAATTAGACAATTTCTTCGCATGTCAGTACATATGCTGTTTATTATAGTATGCCAAAATTTTATGAAATTAGGTTTTACAGTTTCTGAAATATTGAATGATAATATAATAATAATGTAAGATGTATCGAATTTCGGTATCATTTTCGATGTAACGGCATTAGTGAATTAATTTCTCAAAAACTAATTGAGAAAACTACTTGAAATTTTCATTATAAAATGGACCTTTCTGTAGACTTGTCATCTTTTGCAAAAAGAAAAGACTTTTAGTTGTTTAGTTATTAAAAAAAATGTTGCTAATTAGGTAATATTATTATTATTATTGATAATATAATTAAGATATTTTCACATAAGATAATAGTTGCACAACAAATAGCAAATCTTTGAATAAATTATAGTTTTATCAAAAATTAACGAAATACCACAAGAAAAACATAATCCGAGTAGGAGAAACTCGACCGTTTTCGCTTATTTATTTATTTTTTCAAATATCTTGAACTTTTCGTTGAGATTTTTTATACACTGATTCTCCAGACATTGAAACTCATTTGTTGTAAAAAAAAATTACTTATAAATTGTTTCGTTTAAGATATACAGTGATGTCACAAAATATTTTTAAAATTTTTCTGTTTTTATTTTTTTTTTAAAAAAAAGGGTATATTTTTAGATATAATAATGCGAAACTTGGTAAGTTTAAAAAATAAAATGTTAAAGCTATTACAGATGTTAACATATAAACCTAATTTTTCCAAAATTTTTAGACCGTTAGTTTTTTTTGTAATTCGCACTCAAAGTGAGGGTTCAATACATTTTTGAATCGCATGGTAGTGCCATAATCATTGGTGTTACGATCCTTATTTTAATACAACATAAATAACTATTATAGGGCTGTGCCTTAATACTCCAATAAACCGAGAAAATTATAGTTTTAAACGTCCATATTATAATTATTATTATTATCATGTTAGATTTGAAAGAATGCTTTTGTAATACAATAATTATTTTTTTTTTTTAGAAGCATAAATACGAAGCAATAATATATCACATTTTTTTAAATACAATTATTGTGTTATATGACGAAATTTGAGAGGAATTGCTGGTTGGTCAGTATCCAGTATTTAAATGTGCAATTAAAAACTGCTCGCTTCCTGTATTTTCTATAGAACAGTAGGTACAAACTTTTCGTATCATTAGTGTATCTCACATAACCTATAGAAAAACCTCAAAGACCGTCATTAAGACTCGAAATCCCCACATCCGGTCAAGCAAACTTATTATTCACTGGCGTATCAAACATCAATTATTTTTATTTTCCTTGTTGGGATCTATAGTCACCACCGCCCTCAAGAGAGGTATGTTAATCCTTTTACTATGTAGTTTAGCTGTTGAATATATCTAAGAATAATTTAATGTGTGTGAATAACTTAAGAATAATATTCCATATAAATTATTTGCTAAGGAATTTTTCTTTACGAATTTGTAGGGTCCTAGTATGGGGTGTACCTTCTGGAATTTTTAAATTAGTTTACATCAGGACTTGTCCTAACCTGGGGTGGTTTACCCCGAAAGCTTTCCAATATCTTTGCGTAGGATAGTCTGGCCCCTCAATAAATTGTATGTATTTATCCAGGGTGGTTTAGCCAACAACTGGTGGTTTCAGCGAATATCATACGAGACATAGCCAGAGAATTTTACCACTTTACAAGGGGATGTTCCTAGGCATTCCAAGGAGTAGTAAGCTTTAAAAAAAAAGGAAAAAAAGGAGTTAAAGGTCAGTGTGTTTCAATGAATATGAACCAACAGATCTTGTGTTTCATTCAACCGTAATGCCGTATAATTTTAATTGAGAAGATTCAGAATTTAGTGTGTTTTGTTTATTTTAGTTACCTATTTCTTTTTTTATTTGGCTCCTTTGCCTTACTTGTGATAAGGAAACACAAATATAGTAAAGTAAAATAGTTAATTTGAGGCAATTACCAGTTAATTCAGATTTAAAAAAAAAAAACCTAATTTTAGAAATATATTTAAGTCTGGGATAATTTAAAAATAAAAAGAGTGCACATTAGGTGAAAGCTTTTTATACAGTTAAGGGTAGCAAGACCTACTGGTCATACCAAAGTAAAACAAAATAGCATACACCTTACCTTTTTAATTAAATAATATTAATATACTTTTCTTGTATAATTTACTTATTTCCTGACAGAACATAGATTAAAATAGGATATTATTATCAGCCTGTACAGCCTGTAAACTAGTATATAGCTATCCTAGGTAAACACCACAAAAGGTGGTTGTAATATATAATAACATTATTTGTAGTATTTAGCGAAACATTATTACCAGGCCTAACTGTTTATTTTCTTTTTTTCTTTATTATTCTCTTTGTAAAATAAATAATTATTGTTGATTATATATTTTCTATCTTATTTATTACAGCTTTATCTAAACGTACATACATATTTTTTTTTTTATTTCAACCAGTAAACATTTGAGATTAAATTTTACTATACTAAGCTCACATAAATGTACTAGAAAGCACATAAACAATCAACCCTGATTTACCGAAAGTTTTGTCTGACAAAATTAAAGCTCTTTCGTGACTTATGAGTGAGTGACACCTTGGGAACTAATCGTTTAAGTCACGTGGCGCCCTTAAGATTATTGTTTTTTTTGACATCAAGTAACCCTGCCACTACTGATAGCCGGTACCGATTAGTCCAATTATTAGGTAAGTTTATGAGTACTAAGAGTATTCCTTCGGCAGTTGGTTGTATCTTAGCTTACTTAATTAGTAGTTTTTTTTTCCTCTTTTTTTTTGGTATTCCTATACTGTTGAAATTATGATTTCTTTTATTGGTTTAAATGCCACAAAAATACGACCCTGATTTAAGCAAAACAAAAGAACTCTCATGCTCTAACAAGTGAAACATTTCAATTATTTAAAATTACCAGATCAACTTTAAATATACAGGAAGAATTAAAAATTTAATTAAAAACAAAAAAAAAATCAAATTAACTTTCTTTCAATTTTAAGCGGTGGCAATATACTTACAACTTTACTTGCACTTCTGGTCATACACCAGATTTTTCAAAATATTTACTTTTCATATCTACAGATCATTTATCAATTTTTTTTCAAAATTTTGTATTGTTGGTCATTTACCAACCTTCTTGAAATGTTAGTCATGTACAAACCTTTTTGAAATGTTAGTGGTTTACCAAAGTTTTAAGTTAGTCGTATACCAATCTTTTTGGAATGTTAGTCGTTTACCAACCTTTTTGAAATGTTAGTTGTTTACCAACCTTCTTGAAATATTAGTTGTATACCAACCTTTTTGAAATGTTAGTCATTTACCAACCTTCTTGAAATGTTGGATGTTTACCATCCGTTCTTGTGTTGTTCGTCGTATACTAACTGTTTTGGTGGTGTTGGTCGTATACCAACCATTTTGGTGTTGTTCGTTGTGTACTAAACATTTTAGTGGTGTTGGTAGTATACCAACTGTTTTGGTGTTGTTGGACCAGGTGAATAATTCATCTAAGATTCAATGAAATCTAAAAAATAGAATTAACAAGTTAATATTAACAGGAAAATAAACCTTTGCCAGTGACTTTACGTCAAGAAAAAGTCGGGAGGTATTTTTGATGGATAAAATTAATAAAAAAGTAAAAAATATTTCCCTGACGTATGAACTTTCGCAAAAATCTTGTCCAAAGCAGGTATCGACGAAATGTGTAGCGAGTTGTAAATATTTTTTCGTTCACTGACAAAGGAGACTTTGTTTTGATGGTCTTGGCAAGTTGTCCATTTTGAACATATTTATTTTACACTACTACGTTTATTAGGATCACTAAATATATGAGCCCAGCTGGACACGGCTTATTATTAACAAATTCAACAGCATAATTAAAAATGAATAGAAAATGATTGGCGAGTTTAAATAATGTTGTCATTAAAAGAAGGAATTTGATGATGGTTTCAAGAAGATGAAACGTCTTTTGAAATTTCTGTGACATTTTTATATATTTCCAGAAATAATAAAAAATATAAGCAAAATACAAATATGGTAAATTTTAGTTTTTCGTTATATTCCCGAACACGAGTTCAGATAAATAAGTTTCTTGTGGAGCCTTATTCTTTACAAAAATACGTAATAGTGACAAATTTAAATAAACCCGCAAAATCTCAAAAAATCAAATTTGGAACATCTTCCCTGGTTGCGCTACTGTGTTCAACATCGTGTCGTGTCCCCTTACTGGAATACCACCGGAGTTATTAGTTTTTTCATTGATGCTGCCAGTAGTTTCAGTACGTCATAAAAATAGTAAAAGTCGGAGGAGCGTATCCAACTCATTGGATATCGATTATAGTTCATTCATAAAACAAACAGTTTTTTGCATCTCTGTTGTTCTTGAATTAAATACAAAAAATGACTTGCTCCACTGGCCGTGACGAAATGGAACTGAGTAACTGAGATGATCCATCTTATGCACGATTTCGACACACGTCAATGTATAAATAAGAATGAGTATGTATCGTATTCATCTATTAATACAACTATTATTTACCTGCACAACGAACCAATCACAATAATATTTTTTTAGTAGAAGGGCATCACGCGAAAATGTCCTTTTTTGAAACAACTTGGTTATTTTTGAAATTATCAAAAATGTGTAATGATTTTCATTAACTAATTTTTTCGCAGAATAAATTATGAATAAGAAAAAACAATTGCACATCATGATTAAGAAATACGACATCTTACTTTATTTTTTAAAATCAAACAACCCCTATGTATTTTAAAATAATTCGATTTTCCTCATTTTTTTTTGTTCTCGAAAATACCAACACTCAGAAAGTTTTTGAAATATCTGAATTTTGGTATTAAAATATCGTTAATGAGTCTGCCCATAATGAAAACAAGAAGAGGAATTAATCAAGACAGATACTAATTTTTGAACGTAAATTGCATTTTTTATTTCAGAAATACAGCTATTGTGTTTTTAAGGGCAACTACATTTAACAAAGTCATTAACGATGTTTTAATATCAAAATCCAAATTTCTCAAAAAATTTTGAGATAATATGAAATGTTGGTATTTTCGAAGTCAGAAAAAATAAGGAAAATCGAATATTTAAAAATACACCGAGCTCGGTAACGCAGTGGGCCAATGCGTGAGTGACAAACGTATCTGGTTTACTGCCTATCGACTCCCGGGTTCGAATCCCGGTTTCGATTCTGACAAATTCGAATGGATTGGTTGTGTGTGTCCGCGTTTTTTTTAACTGTGTAATCCCTGTCTCTGCAACTTCGTCTTTGGTTTGGGGTTGTCTAAATCATGTGGCGTGTTTTTTTGTTCTATTTAAAAAACAGAGCAAGATGTCATATTTCTTTAATGTGAGGCTCAATTGCTTTTTTTATTCAAAATTTGGATTCTACAATTCTACAAAGAAAAATTCGTGAATGAAAGTCTGTATATCATTAAAAATAACTAAATAACTCCAAAAAAAGACGATTTCTTGAGATGCTGATGACCCAGTACATAGAGAAAACACAGTTTGTTCTTAAATTTTGATTCAGTTTCACGTCTGTAATGATCAGAATATCTAACCTAAAAATGTATTGGAAGTGTTGTCTTTGATTTATCACCTACCTAAAACTTTTATATGTACTAGCGTATTCAGATAAGCATGACAGTATAAAATATAAAAAAATCAAACACGACACTTCAGAAACTAATAAAACAACTACATTATCTAGAAGCAAGATAATATTGGATTAAACAATAGTATTCTTAATATTAGAAGCCTGCCGTAATTCCGCCTTAAGCATTAGTGACTATAGTCATTAATAAGCCTGACCAAGGTCATTAATCCTACAGAGACGTACTGGGTATGCATCATATCATGACTTGAATAAGTACAATAATAAAAACAAAAATATTTTATATATTGTGATGTATGTTTTTTGTACTATTTCTTTCGCTTTAAATTCTTTTTTTATGTATTTCCTTATATTTTGTAAGCTTAGTGCTGCACATTATTATTAAACTGTTAAATGACGTTCACACATGTACATTGTATATCTAAGTGCTAACTAATAATAAATAAATAAATAAATAAAATAAATGGAAATAAATTTTATTAATACTGGTACACTTTATAAAAATTACACGTAACATGTAAAAACCTACAATCGTCTCTTTGAAGAAAACGGCCCACCAAACGCATTGTTGCAGCACCGTCGGTCACAAACATCAACAATTGACTTGTTGACAGTTCAAATTTTTCTCCAACACCACCCGCGTAATTGTTTCGCCAGTACACGCAGTTAGTCTTTTGCTAGATAGTAAAAGTGGAAATATTGGTTTAACAGGGTCGAGTACACGTACTATAACATTTAAAATAGAATTTTTTTTACAATCTGTCGTCTCATCAACACATAACCACAGCCGTGTATTTTTTTAATGCACATTTAATCCTATTTACAATGTCTTCACGAACACTTGGTACATATCTACGTAACGATGAACGACTTGGTAAATTCACCTGGGGATTGTATTTATTCCAGAACTCCCGAAATGCTGGTTTATCCAATATGCGCAGGGGAACATCACAGGCAATCAGCATTAACAGTAAATCAAACATAAACTGAGGTTCCAAAGAAGACATGCCATTTTTTTATTTTTATGTCGGTTACTATTGACATGAATTTTGCAGCCGTATTTATTCCAGCACATTAAGTCTTGATCATAAACTTTACAAATTATTTTACATCCATCATAGAATAAATCCGGAGATTCACCGATAAATTTATTCACTTTATCAACGTACGGTCGTTTTCTACTCTTTACGCTCAACATTATTTATCATTTATTAGTACTCTATGCATCGACCGACAGATATCAACTGAAGTGTGTCGTGTCATCGGCATTGTAAACAAGCGCGCAATGGCATTGGTATTGCGCCCGACCCTGAATCTACCATCGCTTGGCCAGCCTTAGTCATTAACTCCTTGCTGCAAATTTTCTGTTATAAAATTGATTACCCTGAAATTCTCGATATGATCAATTTTTACGTACCATCCATTTTCACACGCAACACTTCTTTATTATATTTGCCAACGCCTAGAACGAATGTACTTAATTTCTCACCTTTACATGTGATGTGCTCGAATTACCAAACTATGCATAATGTAATTAATTGATATCTTTCAATGTAATATTTGTAATATAAGAAATAAGATTGTTAATGCCATGTCATTTAACTAATCTCTATTGTTTTCTCTTATTGTTTTGTATTTCATTCAATGTAATTATTATTGTATTTTTTCCCTGTCCTGTAAATGGGTTCGCCCGTTGGTCAGTGTATGAATAAAATAAAATAAATAATTAAAATATAAAATGTGATTTTGCGCCCTTCATATGCAATTATTTTTTAACAGTACAAAATTTAAAACGTGTAGAGATTTTTCAAAGTAGGTATGTATTCCTTTTAACCTCTAATAATAATACATCCTCAAAGTTTAAGTGATGTCCCCTACTTCTTATGTCTTTTTTCCATTGAAGTGAGCAGTGGTCATTCATACATTGGTAGTTCGTATTCCCTCCGTATCACTGAAATGATCGTTTAGAAATACTAACAGTACAGTGTAAATAATCCTACCCTTTCACACCTTTGGTAGAGTCTTACGGCATCCTTCTGTGCGGATGATACCGATAATCCTCGGTCTTTTCAAATCTGCTAATCACCCTTAAAGTTTTTATCACACACCGACGCTCTTTTCTTGTTTCAATGGTGTGATTTTCAAAGAGAATTTTTCGGTTTGCACCTGACTGCCGGTTATTTTTATGATATTTATCTCGGTTGAGTTGTTTGGAAGACTTTTGTATGCACATATTGATACAAATATCACTCTAAGAAATATACAAGGGCATTCTGTAAAATATACGATATTATTTACGATACCTGCTTATGGCGGCAAAGGGAAGCTGCGCCATGATACTGAAATATGGGGTGTAGTGTGTGGCTTCGTGGTCGAGTGGTAAGGACACTTGCCTCTTATCCTGAAGTCCCGGGTTCCATTCTCTGTCGAGGAATAGGATTTTTTCTAAACCAGAAATTATTGCTAGCATACTCAGACATTGGGTGTGTGTCGATTGTCTCTAAATGTGTAGCCCTCTCCCATACAAGGTACCTTCAGGTATACGGGGGCTGTATTACCTGTGGAGTTTGATTTAAAAATGCGCTTTTTAAAAGATATTTAAAAACTATCAACACAGATTTGTCTATAATAATGTTTATATGCATATCGCAAAATTAAACAGTTTCGTTTCTGCAAATCTTTTAAAAGAGAAAAATATCAGTTGTATTTTTTTCGACAGGTTTGCGATATGTTTTAATTCATTTGGGATAAGTTGTCTTAATGCGACATTTAAAAAATATGATATTAAAAGCAAAAAAGTTTAAGCCCCAATATTTTTTATTAATACACCGGGAAGTACTACTGCCAACAGTATTTTAAATCTGAGAGTATTTTGTGATCTTTTAGCATTTTTGGTTTTGAGTTAATTAATATTAGAATTGTGTTGAGTACCTACTACAAATTTCTAAATGTATACCGGGTGGCCACGAGTCGATGTACGCCCCAATATTTTGGTTGTTTTTGAATTTAAAAAATTTGGTTTTTGGTACACATAAATTAGACAATAATGGGCTACTTTTAGACTAACAGGAATGAAAATGTCTTTTTTTCTTAAATGGAATGACTATATTTTTTTATGGTTTCTCATTAAGTATAAATTTCTAAGTGCAACAGTTTTTTCAGATTTTAAAAATTCCAAAAAATAAGTGAGATACGAACAATTTTTTAATTTTTCCAAAATGGCCGCGTCAGATGAATGCGATGTAAAAAAATTACTAAGTAGGCTATGGAAATTATTAGTAAGGTTGTAGACTTGTCTGTAAAGAAGGAAATTGTTATTTGAATTACTGATAGGTACCAGTATTTTTAGGTTTTTTTTTTTTCAAAAAACGGAATTTAATTTTCATTTTCATTTCCGTAGGGGTCCTATGGAAATTTTTTTAATGGAAGTGTGCTATTTTTTTTATTAATCAGAAATAATGATTCATAAACTATAATTTTTTCGTCATTACTCATTTCTTAAAGATATCCTTCGTAATAATAAAAGTATTTTTAAAAGGTAAACACAAATTAAACAAGAAATAATTTTAATAAAACGTTACAACCATGAATAAATAGAATAACAAAACTATTTAAAACCTAAATTATTATCAATCATTGTAAAAATTGTTCAAACTGTTCACCGTTTTGATTAATACACAGAGTAGCGCGACTTATTGTTGCACGTCTAACATTCTGTAATTGTTGAGGTGTTATTTGTGCAATTTCGTGTCGAACTCTTTCTTCCAGATCTTGCCTTGTGGTTGGAGCAGTCATGTAGACTCTATTTTTTCAAATGCGCCCAAATAAAAAAATCGAGTGGGGTTAAGTCAGGCGACCTTGCAGGCCAACTGACTGGACCATGGGTCCCAATCAAACGATCTGGCAACAACTGATTTAAGTAATCCCTAACAATAATAGCATTGTGTGGTCCAGCCCCGTCTTGTTGGAAGTAAACCTCGTCAATATTGATATTGAAAATTTGATTAATCTGTGGAACTATTATATTTTGGAGAAATTCTAGATATCTTGGTCCAGTTAGAGTTATGTCAAAAATTATTGGACCTATGATATGGTCGCCCAGTACGCCTAACCAAACATTGAAGTTAAACCGCTCCTGAAACCGCCCTTGTCTCATAATGTGAGGATTTTCAATTGCCCAATATCGAGTGTTGTTTCGATTAAATAACTCAAGGTTTGTAAATTTCGATTCATCAGTGAACAAAATGTTTTTGATAAAATTCTCATTTCTTAATTGGCGTAACTGTAACCAATTACAAAAGGTTATTCTTCGTTGATAATCATTCTCATACAAAAATTGATGCAATTGATATTTATAAGAACGATAGCCGTGTTTCTTTAAAATTTTCCTGGCTGATTCTTTGGAAACTGGTAATTCATGTTCAATTTGTCTTACCGAAATGGTTGGGTCAACATGCATTAAAGCTAATACATTAATTACCGTTTCTTCATCCACAATAAATCTTTCTTCAATTTCTATATCAGGTTCAGTTCTAAATTGATGCTCCAACCGGGCGAAATAGTTTCTCCGAGGTTGTCTTCTTTCTGGATATCTCTCTCCATACAGAGTTTGTGCTCTAGTTGCAATACGTTGAGTCTCTCCATAAATAATTCGCATGTCAACTTTTTCATCTCTTGAATATTTTTCAGCCATTTTATATTAATTTTCTTGTTTATAACAAATTTAATACACTTGCTTCAGAAAATTAGTGAGTAAGTCAAGAATAATTCAATTGTTGCGAATGTCTGTCATTTTTCATGGCTATCTGCAATTTTGGATTTAAATGTAGATAGGTACCTTATTAAAATGATTTGTTGGCGCTTACCTTTTAAAAATACTTTTATTATTACGAAGGATATCGTTAAGAAATGATTAATAGCGAAAAAATTATAGTTTATGAATCATTATTTCTGATTAAAAAAAATAGCACAGTTCCATTAAGAAAATTTCCATAAGACCCCTACGGAAATGAAAATGAAAATTAAATTCCGTTTTTTGAAAAAAACCTAAAAATACTGGTACCTATCACTAATTCAAACAACTATTTTCTTTTTTATGGACTAACAACCTTAATAATAATTTCTATAGCGTACTTAGTAATTTTCTTACATCGCATTCATCTGACGCGGCCATTTTGAAAAAATTAAAAAATTGTTCGTATCACACTTATTTTTTAGAATTTTTAAAATCTGAAAAAACTGTTGCACTTAGAAAGAAAAGTTGATATCACTTCCGGTTCAACCGGAAGTGATATTTTGATTCCTGTTAGTCTAAAAAGAGCCCATTGTTGTCTAATTTATGTGTACCAAAAACAAAATTTTTAAATTCAAAAACAACCAAAATATTGGGGGCGTACATTGACTCGTGGTGCCACCTGGTATATCTACAAATAACTTCATATAAATGCAACCACCATATATTTGTCCGCTCAACTACTATGACTAATGTCAATTTTAGGCTGAAACAAGGGCAATTTTCCAATATTCAACTAAAAATTACAATTCATCATAAATTTTAAATATGGCTCTAGAACAGTAACCAACAGTAATTTCCAATATGTATCTCAAATTTGAAGTCTACTTACTACAACTTTAATAGCTAAAGTTACAAATTTTCGCCTACAAATTTAATCTTCAATTTTCGTCATTTATGCCTTGTTCGAAAAACTAAAAAAAAAAATTATTTAAAGGCTGATTTTTCAACCCCCTCCCCTGTGAATTATTCTTTGGTGATCAATGAATAATATTACACTATGACCCGAAGAAAAAGTATACAAAGTCCCATTCTTTAATCACAAAAATTCATGGTTTGTTCTAAACAAGGCTCTTAACCTCTACACTATGTCGTAGTCACCAAGTATGTTAATTTTTTAGTGTCTGTGACTGTGGGATGTGTTTAGAATAAACTACAGCATGTGCAGAGTGAAAATTCGGACCATGAGAATGATAATATATTGATTTGACAATGTATAAAAAATAATTTTAAATGTGTAACTATAATATGAGGGGCACCTTTGAAACCCGAGGCTCTACGGAAGCTGCTCTTTTTGCTCTGTGGTTAATCCAGTACTGGGTACTCTTCAAATATACCCGATGTTTGTTAAAAAACTTTCTAAGCTTATGTGTTACCTACCATAGGAGATAATTAAACAAAACTTATAGTATACAGATAAGGAATTTTTTTGGCTTATATCAGGGGCTGTTCTAGACCCGAAAAAATGGAAGGGTTTAAAAACAAATAATTTTTTTTTTAATTTTATTATTAATCTCATTTGGCAAGATTTTCAATAATTAATTTTATTTATTTTTCTTTCATAATAATTTTGTTACTCTATGGCAGAACTGAAAGTTCACGAGAAGACATTATTCATTTGAATTAATTTTTTTGGGTCAAAGTTAATTTACTATAATATCTTCTCAAAATTTTACTTATGCAACCCCACACATATGATGTATCATATCTTTTGAGAACAGCGATACAAATTTCAAAATACACACAAATGTCCAGGGTTGTCCAACGGAAAGGCCCACCCACATATTTTGTTTATTTTTTGAGTTAGAAAAAATGTTTCAAATAAAAGTGGTAGTGAATAAAATGAACTCTTTTAGAATATCTACAAAGAATATACAGGTGGTCCTATAAAAGCGGGACTAACCAAACTTACATTTTTTTAAACATTTTTGAAATCTGTGTTATTTTGTGATTTCAGATATATAGATATGTTGTATTTTATCCTTTGTTCTTTATTTATTACAAATTTTATGCTACCAGTATCTGTCATGTTATCACGTTAGCCATGAATGAAGAACACTTAATTTGACAATCATGTCTTACAGAATAATTTAAAAAATTCAAAAGGAAAACTGCGTAATAATTATTATTATCACTATTATATATTATATATACTGTACCAAATAAAATGTTACCCGTTAAAAAGTTCTTGTTATTTTTTATAAACAGTGAATATTTCGTATCTTCTGATAAATTAAAGATTTTCACAAATAATATGACACACAAAACCACGCAGTTTGTAATAAATAAAAGACAGTAAAAGATAAAATATATCCATATATTTGAAATTACAAAAAACACGAATTTCAAAAATGTAAAAAAATATAGGGTGTTCCATTTAAGAAAACGAATCTTTGGTTTGTCCCGCTTTTATGGGACCACCTGTATGATCTTTGTAGGGATTTTAAATTGTTCAATTGATTCACTACAACTTTTATTTACAATATCTTTTTCTAACTCGAAAAATAAACAAAATATAGGGGTGGGCCTTTTCGTTGGATAACCATGTACCTGATGTATATCCTCCAAATTTTATTTTTTTAGCCGTTTACTATGTATTTTACAAGGGTCGGTCTATACCCTTGTCGCACACTGTATATAAAATCGTCCGTGTGTTCTAGATCCTGGTAATTTCTTGTTTCTAACTCAATTTATTTATTTAATTTATTAATGCAGTTTAAACAATTGTGGGTGCCTGGGCCCCAGGGCTCCGTAAAATCGCCCCCGTCTTGTATTGAAATATAGATTTGAAAACGAAAAATAAATAAAAACAATTTATATTTAATTGGAACTCCTTGTGCTACTGTCCTCCAATAAAAATCGTTTTTAAAGATTTAGGAAGTCTCTACAATGGATCAGAAAGAAAATTTCATCGAATACAAATGAAAAATGAGCGCAGTGTTGCGTATAATTGGAAAGTGTACAATTTATATTCAATTAATTATTTAAAAAATTCAATACGCAAATATTCAAAAAATTTTAAACAATTTCCAGGCATGGGCGTCGCTAAGGAGGGGCAGGGAATGGCGGCCGCTTCCCCTGATTTTTGGCAGATAGTGAAAACTTTTCATTAATATATGGATATGTAGGTCCTATAATGAAAACCAATCAATTACAATGCTAAATAATTTTAAAAAAATGCTGAATTAACATTTACAACTATTATTGCAATTTTTCATTCATCTAAATATAAATTCCTTACAATAAAATTTTTTATTCGTCGCAATTAGTTATCTTTGATTTCTTATCAAAGATCACCGCCAATTATAAAAAAGTGCCAGAATAGCGCCTCACATGGTTTGAGCAGGACCGTATTATCCAGGGCCGTCTCTAGGTTACCTTGCCACCCGTGTGCATATTTAAATTTACCGCCCCTCTAATTATGCCTTCCATATCCTTACTTTGGCACACTATTTAATTTACCATAATTAAAAATTGACTCAGACATAAATAGCAAAACTGACAAAAATAAAGTAAATACACTCTTTAAAAAATTATTAGCTAGGTAGGTGGATTATATTATATAGGTGGAACATGTGCTGGTAGAGTCGTAGAAATATTCAATAAATTAAAAGTTTTTCAAAAATATAGTTAAGGAAAACTGTAGTCGTCACACTCCACAGTTTATTAGAAAAGCATATTTCACGTTTTGATTTCAAAATTTATTTTAATAACGTTGGTCAAATTTATTGTTTTACACATTTCATGTTCTAGCGATAGAGTAGCTAGGGCTGATAGCATTGGTGGCTGGTGGAATTTAGGCTATGTCATATCTTAGTATGGAGCATTTGCGAAAAAATTGGAGAAATTGTGCGCCTCCAAAGTTTATTTTCTTAAATGATTTGTAAAATGTTTGCAAAACATTTTTTTACCAGAATCAGGTGGAAAATATAACGACAGATTTCAAATTTCATAAAAAAAATATCGATTTTTTACAAAGTTACACCTTTTTTGAAATTTGCACAGTGAAGAATGAATCTAAAATAAAATTTCAAATCGGTGTAGCTTTATAGAAGACCAATATTTTTTTATGTAATTTGAAATCTGTCGTTATATTTTCCACCTGATTCTGGAAAAAAATGTTTCACAATATTTTACAAATCGTTTAAAAAATAACCTTAGAAATTCA
Source organism: Rhamnusium bicolor (assembly GCA_029963845.1). Taxonomy (NCBI): domain Eukaryota; kingdom Metazoa; phylum Arthropoda; class Insecta; order Coleoptera; family Cerambycidae; genus Rhamnusium; species Rhamnusium bicolor. The sequence continues at coordinate 193,527 of JANEYF010001618.1, read as the reverse complement.
CAATTTTTGCAAGTTTTTTCTGCAAAACTTCCTCATTTAGTCTTGATAGTTACGCCTGAAAGTATCGCTTGGATCCCATGCTCCAATACTAAGATATGATAGCCTTAATTTCACCAGCCGTTACTGGCTGATAGTCTTTCTTGTTCTATGAAGACCGTAGACAGACCTAAGCTGTTAATTCATCAGAACAAGGTAGGTGCAATAGATATAAGAAAATTCATATTATTAAGTATTAAAAGTACAGATACCGTCGGGTACCGATAAAGTAATAAACCGACGCGTACAAAACAATAAAACAATTGTCTTATTTCTGTTAGGTATGTACATTGTAGAAGTGAAGAGCTTTTCTGAAATACTCTAACATTATTTTATATTTTAAATTTTAGATTAAATTTTTTAATTTTTATTTTTTTTTTTTAATTAGTTTTTAGAGGATTTTTTTCATAATTCTCTTTCTCTAAGTATTGAAATTGGGCTAACTTGACTTCCAGGGTACCTACGGGAAAAAATAAATTTGTATCAAAATCAGTTGAAAATCTTAAGTAGACACAAGTCCTCAACAGATTTATATCAAAACTTCATGAGTAGCTTGGAAGTTTAATGGGAAAATCGTTAAATTGCATCAAAACTAAACAAGTCACTCTGTTAAGAATAAGCTAAAATTAAACATTTTTCATGGCAATAGTAAAAAAGTCCGATGGAATCTTAACGCTGGAGATTACAGTTTTGTAGCAAAACTGAACAAGTCCTAACGCATATAATATTGTTTCTAAATTTGGTATTTAATACAATTGTTGCACCAGTAGCTAAACATAGTATTGCTTTATATTAGATTCACGACCATATTATGGCGACATTTTGGAAGATGGTGTTTGAGATGGCAGCACAGAAAATGCAAACATTTCCACGTATTTAGTGTGTGCTGTTGAGATGCCTATCAATAGTACTTTCAATAATAGTTTACCTTTGGATATTTGCTTGAGTATACAAAATATCCATTTTTCTCAGAACTGAGATTAAAGGGCTTATTGACTTTTGCTGAAAAGCTCTTCAAGTGTCACGGTCCTTTATAAACCAAAACAGTACATTTCCTGGCAATTAAATCAATTTCTAGTGACGTTACATTGCAGCAATTATAATAAAACAAATATTTTTCAGGTAATTTGTTTCTTCATTCTACAAAAAGAAAAATATTTTCTAGTAATCGCTCAGACGTATTTCTAAAAAAATTTTGCTCTGCCCCCCCCCCCTGATAATTTTGGAGGCGACGCCTTTTTTTGTCAGGTGTCAATGGAATTAAATATGTAGTTTTATATCTTGAAATATCAGAGGTGTATCAAAGATTTGTCGTTTCGAAAAAAATCATACTCGCATTAGTTACAAAAATGTTTACGTGTGTGCTGACCCCAATTTTTATTTGACTATCAATGTGATTTGAAAGTCCTTTAAGTCTTAAAATTAGGTAGAACACCCTGTGACTAACACACTGGTTCTTAGGGTATGACTGTTTTAAATAATGCCATAAAAATGATCCAAACTTTAAATACGACTAGGGACAGGTAAAAAAATATATTACTTAATGGCACTTTATAGTGATATTTTTATGCAAAACTGTAAAAATTGCATCAATATAACAAAGTTATTTCTAGAAATTGCAGGTCGTAAAATAAAGATTTGCGCAAAATATGTGGTAAATACTAAAGTAATAGTAATAAATTGTGCAAATTTAAATGCCCAGAAATCTACAGTACCTGATATGTATTTTTACTGAAGTATAATAACTTTTGGGATGTAAGTCATAGCATAAATAAAACACCTAAAAAATGCTGCGGGCTTAAATATGTATAATTAAAATGTTTCCTTAATAGTGGGATTAGATCAACAAAAGTTAGAAAAAAACTACTTTTTTTTTACACTATTGTTTTATTGATATCCACATAATTCAGTAGTGGAATTAGTTAGTGTTATATTTTTCATTTCATACTTATAGCTATTAATGTAACGAGATTATTATGTGATTTATAACAATCGAGGACGTTGCCAGGCAACTTCCGAGATGGTTCAAATCACATAATATTCGAGTTACATTCAAAGCTTTATCGTATCATTGACAACGATGACGTGAAAAAATCAACCACTTTGGTTGTCATTTTAGCGTGCCATAAAAATTAAGATAGTCTTAATTACGACAAACTTTGGCGAAGTCATGGAAGATATTGATATTCCTGAAAATATACTTGCTGCTGCTAACACTGTAAGATTAGATTTTCTTCCTGATAAATCAACAATTCATTACGAAAAACAATATCTCAGTTTTGTGAGCGGCGAGATAGAGAACAGGTTCAAGGTGCTGGAGAAACGGTAATACTTGCTTATTTTGTGAAACTCTCAAATCAATACTCCCCGTCATCTTTGTGGCCTAAATATTCTATGTTACGAACTTGTTTGGAGTTGAAGGAAAAGTGAAAATCGACAAGTATGGCGCTTTGATACGATTCATTAAGAAAAAATCGAAAGTATTCACGAAAGAACAGGTTAGTGAATTTGTTTGTACTACCCCAGACGAGAAATTTTTAATGATGAAAGTAGCTTTTTTAATTGGAATTGGTGGAGCTTATAGACCTAATGAATTAACGAAAATGTCCATGGAAAATGTTGAAATTCTAGGAGCAAGCTAGTAATTACAATTCCTGACTGAAAAACCCACAAGAAAAAGTTTTTTTGCGGTGATATCTGACGGAGATGTTAATCCTGTGGATTTATTTAAAAAAATATGTAGCATTACGTCCAACTCATACTCCGCATAGAAGATTGTTTGTATCATATAGAGACGGAAAATGCACCGTTCAGCCTTGTGGTATCCATTTCTTTTATAAAATACCTAAGAAAATTGCTATGTATCTCAAACTTAAAAATCCAACTATGTATACTGGTTATTGTATTAGAAGATCTTCAGCAACTTTTCTTGTTAATGCTGGTGGAGACATATTAGATTTACAAGAACTTGGTGGTTGGGAATCGAGCAATGTTGCAAGAGGGTATTTAGAAGATAACGAGTAAGAAGGTTTCCATTGCGCGAAAAATTCAAGTTGGAGACGTTTCTGTAAACACTGTATCATATACTAAAGAGATCATCGAACTGAAAAAGAATGTTGCTAGGCAAGATTCAGTGGACATGCCCATCATTTTGGACAATAATGGTGTATCAGGTGTATCTATCAAATTTGAAAACTGTCAAAATATTCACGTCAATGTTCATACATAATAGCTATAAAATAAAATTAGTATCTAGGGTATTATGATATGGTAACTAACGTATTATATATTGTAACTAACGTATTATGTACTACTAAGTTATTGTGAAGTTGTTGTAATGTTATGATATTAATAATTGTCAATAAAGATTTAACTTAAAAGAAGCTTAATTTTCAATGTTACGATAAAATTCGTAAAACAAACATCTGTAAAACAAACAGGTAAGACTATTGAACAGTATACGCATATATCATCATTCATTAAGCAAAGAGAGATGAATATAGTTTATTGTGGAAGCCGAACCTCAGCTTGGACATCGACAAAATTACCATTCGTGTAATTCTCGACGAATTATAATGAAAAAACATAACTTTATGAAAAAAAATCTGTACACATGTCTGCAGTATCGCGATAGTAGCCATAGTTTTTGAGGTAAAGCTTTTAAATCTGGTACACATATTCTAAAGGTCCAAGACAACGAAAAATTCGGTGATGAGCAAAATTGGCCAGATGAAAGGAGGTCTACTGGCCCCAAAATTTTTTGTATTTGCCGTTACAAAAAAATATATTCTTGATGAAAGATTATAAACTATGTTTACTATATCAAGCCAATAAAATATATTTTCCAAATACTTAAATAAAGCAACAAATTAGATATTTCAAATGTCAAACTGCCAGATTTATCCCAACCCCATTTTGTAAGGTCAAATGCGTACAAAATTTCAGTTTACATCAGCTTTATTTAAGTATTTTTCAAATATATTTTATTCCCTTGATATAGTAGACATGATTTATAATCTTTCATCAAGAATATATTTTTTTGTAGTCAAATACAGCTGGCCAATTTTGCAAATTACTGAATTTTTCATTGTCTTTGGCCTTTAGAACAAGTGTACCAACTTTGAAAGTTTTATCTCAAAAACTCTGGTTGCTATCGCGATACTACAGACATGCAGACAGACTTACATTTTATATAAACTACAATACATTTTTACAGTTTAATAAAGTTAATTAAATATAAACATGAACACAATTACCAATTATATACGTAGCTGGTAGGCAAAGTCAAAATGGTAAACAATTCTCACCTTTACATAATTACACATTGACACAAATTAAAAATTATTAAAAAATAAATTCTAACCATAAAAAAAACGAATGTACTTTACACTATTTTTCCAAAACAACGGAATTCTAGTTTAAAGGTGAAACATTTTTATTACAAATATTTTATATAATAACTTTCATAGAAAGTCACAAGAAATTAAAAATAGACAAATAGTAAAACTAAAACAATTGAAACAGAGTCAAACACTCATTTATGATTTAGGAAACGATGAGTGGATAAAAAATTTAACAAATATGGAGGTTTCTAAGGATGTTTGTAAATTACTTTCGTTAGCCGCAAAATTCACCAGAGAATATACACATAAAAATATACCTACTATCGATGTCATAACAGTAAATAAGTGTATTGGCGTTTTTAATAGTAAAATTGAAGACATCAGAAATAGAATTTTTAATAACTATTTGGAGGAGACATTCATGCAGTCTGCCCAGAGATGTAAAACAGAAGAATCAAAAAGGAGAATTTCATTAGAAGTTTGTGATATAATTACATCTGAGATCTAAAATAGGTTTGGCTTCAGTAATCATTTAGCAGTGTCTCAGTTATTTCACGCAGATCGATTTAAAGATTATAAAAAAGTTTTCCTTAAGATATGTTTAAATTAGTTAAAACGGAGTATCCAGTCATAAATCATTTGAAACTTAAAACTGAATTAGAAGTATTACATAGCCGAGAAGATTTTTTCAATAGTGAAGGTGCAGTTGCTTTGTTACAGCATTTTATTAACAATAATTTGTGCAATACTTTTTCTGAAAGTGTCAAACTGTTAAAAATCTTGTGTACTCTGCCTATGACTACCGTCGAAAGTGAACGTTGTTTTTCCACCTTAAAAAGAATAAAGACATTTTTAAGAAATACCATGGGTCAGGAAAGGTTATCTTCTTTAGCTATGCTTACCATAGAAAGGGCATAAATAAAGAAGATAAAAGACTTTAATGAAAAAGTAGTTGACCACTTTGCATCTCAAAAAGACCGGAGGATCGACTTGGAATTTAAATCACTTTCAAAGGTAGGTAATACAGTAAACTTTTCTAATTGACCTCCCTATCTCTTGACCCACGAACCGCCACTGGTATAAATTTAAGAAGAGACATTGACAACTTAAGGATATTACATAAAAAAAAGTTTGTAGTTTAAAAAATATAATGTTTAATCATTGTTGATTTTTCTTTTTAATCTTCTTAGGATATGCAAAAAGTTATAATTATAACAAGCTTGTAATAAAAATGTTTCACCTTTAAACTAGAATTCCTTTGTTTTGATAAATAGTGTAAAGTACATTTGTTGTTTTATATTTAGAATTTATTTTTAAATAATTTTTAATTTGTGTAAATATGTAATTATGTAGAGGTAAAATTATTTACCATTTTGACTTGGTTTACTGGCTGCGTGCATAACTGGTAAGTGGTTTCGTGTTTATTTTTAATTAATTTTATTAAATTGTAAAAATATATTGTAGATTCTGAGGATTTCTGAAAAAATATAATTCGTGCATTGAAAATTATAAATAATTTTTGAGAAATCTGCACTCAGGCAAGTTAAGCTGCACGTGTTTTTCGTAGTTTGTCTAGCACTCATGGAAGTTTTCCTAAATTATCGATAATTTACAATGCACCTATTATATTGCTACTGATAATTTTCCGATAGCTTTGTCTAGATCAACGATTGCATGTTACTTAGAACTGCATTTCCAAAAAGCATCAAGCATGAGAGTTTAATCAGTTTGTTGCTTGGTAACGTCACGAGACAAATTAGTGATCAAAATTATGAGCCCGGAGGGCGAGACTACTATTTAAATGTTGTTAAGTGTTGTTCAACGTCCTGTGTAACTAACACCTGAATTTTTTAAATACTGGATAAAACTGGTTTGACAATGAAATTTGCAAATCATCCTTGACAAATAATTGAAAATGACTTTATTTTAAATTGAACCATTCGGATGGATAATTTATTTCAATTATTGACTAGCTTCGTTACCACCAGTACAAATCGATAAAATCTGAGTATGATTTATGACTCAAAAAACCATCGAAAATAAAAATATAACATTAGAGAAACTCTCACACCACCCACACAGTCCTTGTCCCTCTGGTCACACTTCAACACGCTTCACTTGGGCCGCTCAGCTCTTCCTCCTTTTCTTCTTTATTTTTTCTTGTGGCTCATCACATTTCGATAGCGAGGCGTTCATGCATACTTCCACAAATTAGTATTTTTATATAATCACTTAAGAGTGGTACCAAAAAATTAATAAACAAAGTTCGTCAACCGCCAGTGACGTTAATGGTAAATGACAAGAAAATTTACTTGGAATAATTATTTTTAAATTTATATGTTTCTTGGGTTTTTAAATAACATTTTTATATTGTTATAATGCACTTCTAATTTTGTGTGACGAACTAAATAGTGAACTAAGTTTAATTAAGGTAAAATCCGAAATAACTGATGACAAATTTGTTTGCAACAGTTAAGGTAAACGACTTTTTTGGCAGATACCAAGAGAAAGCTAAAAGATATACAGTACACATATTTTCAGTAGTAATATAATAAGTGCATTGAAAATTATCGAGAATCTCTCTCTGAAAGATTTTTCTTATTTTTTTTCGCAAACTTAGTCGCCTAGTTATTTTTTCTGTAAAGAAAACACTGCTCTTTGTTATATAAAAAAATCAAATCCTTTAGTGTCCGAAGGTGTACAAATGCGCCCAATGTATTTTAATTACGGTTGTGCGAATGGAAATTTATTAAAAACTGTAGGTCTTCATTATTTGCGTGCCTTCATGAACGTCTACATAAGGCGAGGAGTTGTTAAAAAAGAATCTGCGGCTGAAGACCTAGAGAAGTTCAAACGTCGTAGACAGAGGAAGCAATTATATGGCTCCGTGGTGTAGAGGTAACGTATTTGCCTCGAAACTTCGGGGTCCCGGGTTCGATTCCCGGTCGAGGAACTGGGATTTTTCTGTGAGAGAGATTTTTTCGTAGTATACTCGGATAATTGGGTGTGTGTCCATTGTTTCTAAATGTGTAGCCCTCTCCCACACAAGGTCATTCCAGACCTTCAGGGATAAAGGGGGTTGTAATTTCATGTGGTGTTATTATTATTATTATATTATAATTCTTCATCAATTAAAGAAGATTCAGAAACAAATACGAGAAAAATTACTACTACCCTCAATGTAAGCCACCAACTTGTAGAGAATGTTAAAGGAATAACAGCTGTACCCATGCCACGTTCAGCAGTTCCAAACACGCTTACTTCGCAAAGACTTTTTTTTCTATGAATAGTTTAATCAGAAGATAGCAGAAAGTCATCAATTTTTTATCACAAATCCTCTTCACTTTTTCCTAGTGAAGGTAAATCAATTTTCGGAACAACCACTTATGGATCGAAGAAAACTCACACGCAATAACTGAGACCCGCCATTAATATCAATTTTCTTTTAATGTGCGTGTCGAATTTTGATGATTTATTTATTAGATCCCCCGTTTTTTCTTTTACGGCTTAATGGTAATACGTATCGCCGTTTTGTAGAAGATGCCCAACTGATCTTATAAATGTAGATTAAATGACACTGTCGTATTTCTCCACGGAACACCGAAATACCATAATACTACCCTCGACGTGCGATTCGCCAACCAAGTTGGCATAATCTGAAGACTATTAAAACTAACCTTATGCTAACACTCTATCCTATTTATACCTAAACTGTTGCTACGGTTCAGTGAACCGTGATTCACTAACCAATATAATTTTTTACAGATACTATTTTTATACTTTGCAATTTCCAAGCTATCAAATGCATCAATGCTGTCTAGTATTTGTTACATTCCTAATTAATCTTAACTTGCTGATATCTATCTTATGGTTGTTCTCAAATGCATGTTGGGCAACATTACTCTTTCTGTTCTACCATGTTTGAGATGGGCCATATGTCCTTGAACCTTCGAGGCTTCGTGATCGAGTAGTAAAGAGCACTTGCCTCTCACCTTGGAGTCCCGGGTTCGATCCCCTATCGAGGAGTTAGGATTTTTTTCTAAAACCAGAAATTAATCATAGCATACTCGGATATTGGGTGTGTGTCCATTGTCTCTAAATGTGTAGCCCTCTCCCACACAAGGTACCTTGAGGTACCTTCAGGGATACAGGGGATTGTATTACTTGTGGTGTTTAATTTAATTTTATCTAGTTTGAATTGATCGTCTAGTTTGTCCAACAATACTCTCGATTACAATTTTTACAGAAAATTCCGTAAATCACCGACTTTTCGTTTGCTTCAATTTTGTCTTTGCCTAAAAGTTGTTGTAATTTATTTCCCGATGAAAGAACCACTGTCATACCTATGTCTTTAAAATCTTACCAATACCACCACGGGTGATTCGAGGATCGTATGGAATTGATACAAATTTCTTACTTTCTCTCTCATTTTGAAATTTCGAAGTGTCTTTTTAAATTTACTTTTTTAAGTATTGTATCAATTAAACTTACAAAATATCCATTACTCGCAGCTATCTTCTTAATCAATGCCTTTTCTTTTCCAAACCTCTAGTTATTGAGGAGGAAACTTAAAAGGCGATGAACTAGAAAATTAAAACTAGTCACTTTGTGTTCAGCACAATGGAGAAAGTCATTAAGGATACGTCTTTGAGTGCCGGTATCTTTTCTGTATGTCAAATTCTAACTTATTTTCACTACTTCTAATTATTAATACCTATAAAAATGGCAGGTGTTCACAGTTTTCAATTTCATATGTGAATTTAACTGACGTAATTCAACTTTTTAATTTAGAAACAAAGTTATCAATATCAGTGATTTTTGTATCAACACTGCAAAAACATCATTCACATACTTAAGCCAAACCCTGGGGAAATACTTTGTTTCTGTTTCGAATCTGTTCTTGAAAAGACTGGCAATGAATGGTGACAAACAATTACCCACTGCTCTTCCTTCGTGTTGTTCGAAAAACTTGTCACTGAATCGACAGCAATTTTATTTCATGCAAAGTTTTTGAGTTGAAGATATTCTTTTACTACATCTTGACTGAGTTTATTTGATCCGATTAGATCTTTAAAGCAGTCCGAGGTGTGTGGTATCAGATCACTTGGAAATAATAAACAAATGTCAAAAAAGATCAAAATTTTGCCTTCTTGCAACTGGATATTGTTCACCTTATTAATGAAATCATTGGAACTAATTGCAGAGAAACTAGGTGGTGCAATAGGTAAACTTTCGAACTCCTCTGTTAACCATTTTGAGAGCTGGTAAGTCGGCGATCCGATTGCTGAAACAATAGGACGTACCGACTTTCCTGGTTTATGTATCTTAGGCAAGCAGTACAATCTAGGTATTCTTGGGTTAGATATATGTAACCTCATATTTAAAGTCGGATTAATAAGGTTGTTGCAGGATTTAAGTACATTTCTTACTTCAGTAATCATTTTTGGTAATGTATTTCTAGAAAGTTTTTTATAACACCTATTACTAATCAGATTGTCTACCCTTTCATAATCTCTTTCATGCAAGCGTTTGATAATTTTTCTATCCTTTATGGATTTTGACTTTCCATTTATTTTGGAAACAATATTTGTCAAGATTTGACTTCTGTAAGCTTCTCTGACAAATCTTTTAGACGAATGGGGATGATAATCTCTTCTAGAATGCCTTTAGAGGCAGGTAATGCAAAATTAAATCCTGCATGATTTTCTACAATGATGAGAACTTTTTGAGGAACACTTTCTTTTGATGTACCACTGATTAATCTTTTGAGTTTCTTTTATGACAACATTTTCTTAATAGATTTAGTGTTAATTGATAGAAACATGTTCCTCTGAAAGTCACACCAATGTTCATGCTCTAAATTATTAAACTTATAGGTAAGTTTTTTTGTAGTCCATACGCTTATAATTCAAGCGTACTTCGATTACTGCACAGATATTTAATTTCTAAAACCAGCCATTTTTGCTTTGCAAACATTGGCACTTTATTTGAAATATGTGAAGATACTGTAATTTTAACAAAACAAAACTTGGACAAACTGAACGACGTTTGCAAGTTTATAAAAAAAATTATTTATCTCTATTAATCTAATTTTGGCACTGACGTTAAAAAAAATCTAAAATATTCAGATGCAAGAAGGTAAAATGTTGATCTTCTTTGACGTTTGTTCATTGTTTCCAAGTGTTTCGATACTACAAACTGTGGACAACTTTAAGGATCTACTCGAATCAAACAATCTCAGTCAAGATGTAGCAAATGAATATCTTCAACTCACTTGTTGTCAATTTAATGATAATTTCTTTGAACAACATGAAGGAACAGCAATCGGTTAAGGATGATACACAATGGGTTGCAGTAAAACTTAAGACTTTAGACTTAAAATGTATTACGTAACCAACGCATGCCGTTTAATAGTTTCCACAAACTTAAGACGTAAAACTTAAGAGTTGGAATTTCTGACCGGTTCGATTTTTAAGTCTTTCGTCTTACGGAGAGCCAATCAAATTGAGGTATTTTTGATGAGAAAGAATTACCAACAAACGAATAAATAAAAGAAGGTTTAGTGCCATATCCCCCAAAAAGAAACAATTATGCAGCTACGGACACGTGTTTCGAAGTTATTGCCCCTCATCAGCGTAGCGTAGCTAAGGGGGATATGGCAACTAAACCTTCTTTGTTTTATTTTGAACCCCAATAAATCTATCTTGTTTTAACGAATAAAATATTACCTGGAAATGGAAATGACAATCGTTGTACGGTGTACGACAGGTTTTGGGTTTATATAAATCAAAATATCTAATTTGTTCAGTCTTTTTAATATTTATCTCGATATTCTACTAAATATGCTAATATAAAAGTATTAGATAGCTTTAGTATTAAATAGCTAAATACTTTAAAACAAATTATTCTATTAAAACAACTACCTCAAAAGGCAAAATAGGCCTGCCTGCATGGCGCACATGATGAGAGTTAAAATTTCGCCATCCATTGTCTCCAACAAAAGTATTTTAAAATTTTGGGTTTAGAAGAATATTTGTTATGATATATTATTATCCAATCTGGAAAACTAAGGTTAATGTCCTGCTCCTATTTTGACGTTTCTGTCAATGTTTTTGATTGGCTACGTATAGCAGAGGGTTGTCCCTGCATGTTAAGTTTTTCATGCATTGTGTATTGGAGACAGTAATTAAGTTTTAAGTTTGTTTTAAGTCTTAAGTCTTAAGTTTTACTGCAACCCATTCGGTATCAGACTTAACTCTTTGTCACCATTCATTGCCAATCACTTCCTGAATAGATTCGAAATAGATGCAAAAGAAGAATTCGAGTATTTCCCCAGGGCTTGACTTAGGTATGTGTATGAAATTTGTGCAGTGTTTGATACAAAAGTCACAGATATTGTCAACTTTGTTTCCAAATTAAACAGTCGTTTCACGTTAGTTAAATTCACAAATGAAGTAGTGAAAATAAGTTAGAATTTGACATATACAGAAAAAAATACCAACACTCTAAGATTGATCCCTAATGACTCTCATCATTGGCACTCAACACAAAATCGCTAGTTTTAACTTTCTAGTTCATCGCCAATTAAGATTCCACCACAATAAGAACAGGTTTGAAAAAAAGGCATTGATTAAGGATATAGCTACGAGTAAGGAGTATTCTGTAAGTAATATAATAATAATAATAATAATATAAGCTTAATAACCAAAAAAATAATAATTATAAAACAAATGTGAATGGTGAATATGGTAAAATAAACAAAAAAACCCACGGAAGTAATAAGTACCTGTTTGTGGACAGGTTTACTATTTAATAGATAAAGCACAAGTAAATCAACCATTGCATAAATGAATAGATATTATAACATGGTTTATAGTATACACATACACATAGGTACACATATACATTTTTTTGAAAAAATTGGTGAAACACGTCGACTTTGTTTCCAAGGGTGACATATTTTAATGTAATACTTGTATACCTATCATCATCCCTCTACCCTACACGGCCACCCCCTCAAAAAATTCAAAAGGCAAGGGGGGGTCGAGTGATAAAACTTTTGAAAGGTCTTTCAATTCTCTACATAACTGTGTTCTTATTTTAACTTTTATTGATTCGTTCTTAAGGAAAAGAATTTTATTTTTGATGATTACACACAATCGAAATCGTTTAAAAAATCTAAAATACACGGCACTGGGTACTGGAATTTATAAAAAAAACTACATTTTTTAGTGCTCTAAAATCAACACGAGTTTTTTCGACAAAAAACACTTTCCTTGCCCGTTTAGTTTTAGAATAATAAAAGACTCATAAGTATTTGATAGTCCTTCAACATTAATTTGTTCACAACCAATTTTAAATCAAGATACATTTTACCAAAGTGAGTTTTCAAAATGGTTTATACCCTCAGAAGAGAATAGAAATTGTCAGCATTTATTTTAAAAACGATAATTGTGCTAGAGCTACGGAGCGCATATTCAATAGAAATCACCCAGATAGAAGGGTTGGTTCTCAATATGTTTTACAATTATTGACAAAATTTATGGAAACAGGTTCTGTAGGAAACAAAAAGCATGAACCTCAGCGACCGATTAGGAATGAAGCAGTCGAAGTGGCAGTTCTGGGTCATTTGCAGATGGATAATACTCAATCGATCAGGAAAGTAGCTGAGGCTTCCGGTGTATCACGAAGTATTCATCGAATTGTAAAAGCCCACAAATTTCATCCATATAAATTTAAATTGGTACACGAATTAAATGAAGATGATCCCGATCGTTGGCTTGAATTCTGTGAGATTTTTAGTAAACAATTAAACGGTAATGCCAATCTACTGTACAATACGTGTTTTTCTGATGAATCGACATTTTAGTTAAATGGGGAGGTAAACAGGCACAATTATATGTATTGGAGTGAAACCAATCCACATTTGTTCATGGAAACTCATACCCAAAGGCCTCAAAAGTTAAATGTTTGGGCTGGCATCTTAGGGGGATCACATTGTCGGGTCGTTTTTTATTCCTGACAATTTAAATGGCGAAAGGTACCTCGATCTGTTATAAAATAACATCGACCCAATGATTACCCAAATCCTCGAAGAAGACGATAATCTTTTAGAGGGCGAACTGTTTTTTCACCAGGATGGGACACCCCCACATTTTGCTATAGCAGTCCATCAATTTTTGGATAATCGGTTTCCTGAGCGATGGATTGGAAGAAGAGGTCCTGTGGAGTGGCCCGCTAGGTCACCCGATTTAACTCTCTTGGATTTCTTTCTGTGGGGACATTTGAAATCGAAGGTATTTGCAACAAAACCCGCATCTCTGGAAGAGTTACGCGAAAGAATTGTTCGAGAATGCCGTTTATTGACTCCAGATGTGTACAGAATTTCAAGACAGATTATACTACTGTATGGAAGTCGGTGGGGGTCATTTTGAATTTTGAATAATACATACGATAATTTAAACTGCTTCTTTTATTTTTATTTCCCGAACCTAAAATAATAAAACTTATTATTTCTCAGGAACGAATCGATAAAAGTTTAAAAAAATACGTAGTTATGTAGAGAATTGAAAGACCTTTCAAAAAGATGTATCACTCGACCTCCCCTTGCCATTTGTACATATGTATGTATACGCACACAATTATTAAAATATTAAAATATACGTACATATATACACTTACATTATACATGCATACACACATAAGATGCATAGCTTAAAGTTAGGTTATTTTAGACATTGTTCCAAGTTAGCTCATCCCATCCAAGATTTCAAGCTAACAGTAAATAAGAACTACACATCCAGCTCTTAAATTAAGATTAAGATTAAGACAAATTGCCGTAGTAAAGTATGTTAGCATTGGTAAATATTTTTTGAATCAATAATCTGATGCAATAATAGTCTAGGAATGTTATGGAGCCATAATTTAATTTTATGTTTATATCTTTTTAAAGAAGTTATGGTTTTTATTAAGGGTGGGAGTAAATCATACATTTTTGGGCCAATGTAAATATATTTTCTTTGTCCAATTAGCTTTTATTTTTGTTTTTAGTTTATTGCGAGTGTTATAGACGTGCTCATTATATTTTATTTCGTGTTTATTTAAAAAAAAAAATACTAAGATTTTTTGACAGAGCAGCCGCCTAATGTAAAATTTTTTTGATAGGTTGAAAAGATCATTTGTTGAGTAAGTAATGTTTTCATTATACATGATTTTGAGGAACGACTTGTAATTTTTATTAATGATGCATATGAAAGCTGAGACTGTATCAAGGATTAGTACAGTATCTTAAGTTGAGGTAATCCTAAGAATTGTTTAAGATATTTGAATTTAAAGAGTAATATTCTTAGTTTATTCACTATGTTGTTTATTTGGAGGTTCCATCTAAGATGCCTATCAATTATTATACTGAGGTATTTAAGGGATTCAGCTTCAGAGATGGACACATAGCGTTATCTTTACTCGTATTTATATTGAGTTTGAGTTTAATAATTGATGAAAAAATTGGGAAACGTAAATTTAAAGAGACACTTCGAAATTACGCTACCTTTCAAAATGAAAGAGAAAGTCAGAAATTTGTGTCGATTCCATTCTCGATTCATGTGTGGTATTAGTAAGATTTTTAAAGATATAGGTATGTCAGTGGTTCATTCATGGGGAAATAAACTACAACAACTTTTGGACAATCCAAAAGACAAAACTGAAACAAACGAAAAGTCGGGGATTCACAAAATTACCTGTAAGGAATGTAGTCAAATGTATGTTGGACAAACTAGACGATCAATTCAAACTAGATTCAAGGAACATATGGCTCATCTGAAATATGGTAGAACAGATAAGTCTAGTGTTGACCAACATGCGTTTGAGAACAACCATAAAATATATAGTAGAAATTTAAGATTAAGTAGGAATGAAACAAATACTAGACAGCTGGATGAATTTCAAAGCTAAGAAATTACAAAGTGTAAGAATAGTATGAATAGTGACAGAGGGCCAATCCCATATAATCCGCTTTATTGTTTAGTAAGTGACTGCTCACTGAACCAAAGCAATAGTTTATTTATAAATAGGATACATTGTCAGCATAAGGAGAGTCTTATTCATCTCTAGATGATGTAAACTTGGTTCGTGAAACGCGAGTCGAGTGCAGTAAATGGTGTTTTGGTGTTTCGTGGAAAACTATGTCAGTGTTATCTTCACATCAAAGGTTTCAACCCACTTCATAAGTAGATTAAATGACTAAACAATCACATAAATTATTTGTAGTATACTACATATCATCCATATGATTGTTTGGTCGTTTAATTTAAATTTATAATACCAGTGTGCAAGTTGGGTGTTCTCCCTTACTGTGCATCTTATCATTGGATAGGTAGATCAGGAACACAGTTTTGACCTCTACGATCTCCAGAAATGAATCCACTGGATTCTTTTTGTGGACGACATTAACTTACAACATTAACTTACAACAGCCCTATTGAAAATATAGATGATTTGAGGAACCGCATAGTTAGCATGCGAAACAATCCAGAATACTCCAGGGGATTTTTGAACGTGTACGGCAGTCAGTGAGATAGAAACTGGATGTATGTATCATGGCTGGGGGTGCTCATGTTCAACAATTACTTCGTTTTTTTATTTTTTAATTTTTTAAACAATCATTTTCTTTTTTATCTTAATGAGAATTTTTCAAACAATTAAATATTAAACTTTAGTTTCGAAGTTTTTATTTTTCAGACTTATCAAAAACGGCTTATCATACACTGAAAAAAAAAACGAGACAATTTTTGTGTAGATTTTAATGAATATTCTAAAAAAAAAGGAAGCTAAGTTTGAAATATCTTTTATTTATATTACTTATACAATCCATGTTTAATTTTTCATTTTTTATGTGTAAATAGGTTCAAAGAATTTTCTTTTTTTTAATTTTAACCAGTAGTACATACCATCCCTAATCAAAAATTTATAACCTTGTTTAGGACCAAATGGCCACCACAATCTTTTAATTATAATTTTAGAATTAATATTGATAACATTTATTCTATTTTATGTAGTTAAAAATATATTTTTTAAGGCGCATATTTTTATGAAGTAAAATAATTAATAAAAATAAAGCATTTTATATTTTCCTGTGATCTTAAAAATTGCCTTTTCAAAATCTGTTGTATATGCAAACAAGTTCATTAGCTTGGGACAGACACTTACTTCTAAAAATACCAACAACAGACGCAATAAAAAATATTAAGCCAATTTAGAAGAATATTTGAAGGCCGTTACGTAGTGGCCCCAAGGGAGGACCCTATTGTCATAATATTTTTACGCAAAAATATAAAAATTGCATCAATATAAGCCACAGTTACTTCTCGAAATTCCGTCATAAAGTAATAAATGATGCAAAATTCGCCGCAAACATCAAAGACAGGGAAAGATTGCACAAAACTGGGTAGCAATTCATAGAACTTTACGGTACCCATATTTAAAAAAACCTAAAATTATATAGACACTAAGATTAATTTTTAAATACACCAATTCGTTATATAAATTGTTGCATAATAAAGTTATTTAAAATTGGGCAAAATTGTGAGAAAATAGAGGATTACGCACGTTCTAAGTATTCCTTTATCCGTAGGTAGAATATTTGTTCAATATTTATGACCAGTTTATTATAATCCTGCAAGAAGTCATATTAAGAATAACTAACAAACAGTTTGATTATCCATAAATTTTTGTTTATAATTTAAGAATTATTGGTACTATTTTATGTAATTATAATATAAAACTTAAGTCTATAATTTAAGACAATTCTTGTATTGATTTATAATATAATTTCATATCACTAAATCAAAAAACTGGATTTATAATTATTTCTCACCTTTTAAAAAATATGATTACTTTTATATTTTAATATGTCAGGACGGATTTTATTATTATAATTAGACATAGGGAAAACTTATGACATGCCAGAAACGGATTTAACCCTCCTAGTATATTTCATATTTCGCGCGATATAGTAGCAATAAAAAGAAACTGTTATTTCTGATAGTGACTCTACACATAAAGTTCTTTCACGTCAAATCGGCTCCGTCGCGAAATATAACCAATTGACACTCGAATAGAAACGTTTTGAAAGAAAATCATTGGCAATTTAACAGTGGTCAATTATTAAGACGCAAGTTGTGAACTAAGATGTACAGGACGTTTTTGAGAATCCCTGCATTTTTCCAACAATGCAACAACCGCTCACCTCACAATAATTTTAACCTCTCAGTTGTTATCCTTGGGGTACGGATATGATGAGGTGACCTCTGGAGGTCGCGATCGCGGTCGCTACATCAATGTCACCTCTATGTAAAACAACACTGCTTAGTTAAATGTGATTGCACACGGCGAGAGTGAAATACAGCTAGTATCCTCAATGTGGAATTCACGATCGCGTTCGCGATCCCGATCGAGGTGGATGTCGATGATGAGTGGACATACCAGACATGTTTACTCTTTAAATGTTCCGTACAGTTTCAGTGGATTGAAGGATTTTGTTGTGTTTTTATAAAAGTAGTTCTCCTTATACAGGGTGAGGTAATAGTGCGTCCGACTTCGATATCTCGAGTTCTATGATAGTTAGAAACTTGATTTAAAAACATAAGTAAACTAGACGAAAAAAGTCTATAACAGGAAATTGTTTTCGAATATACAGGGCGAGCCAACACGATTCTACGGGGCCGAGAAACATTTTTTAAAATGAAATGCCATGGATATCAGAACATTTTTTAAAACCTCTTTGTGGCCTTCTCTCACTACTGTATTATTATTGACTTTCTTCCAACCACTTGGATGTAACGATTTTTTTTTTTGTTAAAATTATACCATTTACACGTGTACATTAAAAATATAACTACAACCACAACTATCGATTTTAAGAAAAAATATGTTAGTACCAGTTATGAGATATCTGTGTGATGACACTCAGCCATTTTCACTTCCTAAAAGTATACAAGATGGCCAAAAAGGATTTTTAAATTTACAACTTTTTGAACTGAATTTTCTCAATTTTTTCAAATGGAACACCTTATATATTTTTAGACGATGTGATGTAGGATTGAAAAACGAATATTTTTTGTACGTACATTCCTATGGCTATTTGTGACTATTTTCAATTTATTGAACAATAACTGCAAAATTCAGCAATAAAAATTAAAAATTAGGGTTTTTTTCAAATGATTCAAGAGAAGGTATTATAATAAGCGTGTTATATGATGCCCATAAAAACATCACACCAACAACAATCCAAGATTTGAAGGAAAGGATTATATGCTTTTAGAAGTATCACTCCGGCAATTTTATGAACAGTAGAAACCTCATTCCAAAGGCGCATAGAAATGTATGCCAATTAAAATGGGCAACATGCGGAGCACTTTTTTATAATATTTTTCTTGAATTACAAAAAAAAATTCTTAACTTTTATTGCTAAATTTTGCAGTTATTTTTCAATAAATCGAAAATGGTTACAAATAGCCATAGGGATGTACGTACAAAAAATATTCGTTTTTCAATTCTACATCACATCGTCCAAAAATATACAGGGTATTCCATTTGAAAAAATTGAGAAAATTCAGTTCAAATAGTTATAAATTTAAACATTATTTTTGGCCACCCTGTATACTTTTAGGAAGTGAAAGTGTCATAACACAGATGTCTCATAACTGGTACTAATATATTTTTTCTTAATATCAATAATTGTAGTAATTTTTTTAATATGCACGTGTAAATGGCATAATTTCAACAAAAAAAAATCATTAGAACCAAGTGGTAGGGAGAGAGTCAATAATAATACAGAAGTGAAAGAAGGCCACAAAGAGGTTTCAAAAAATGTTCTGATATACATGAAAAAAGTTAGTTGATCATGTAGAATCGTCTTGGTTCACCCTTTATATTCGAAAATAATTTCCGGTTAT
This sequence comes from Rhamnusium bicolor, assembly GCA_029963845.1. Classification (NCBI taxonomy): domain Eukaryota; kingdom Metazoa; phylum Arthropoda; class Insecta; order Coleoptera; family Cerambycidae; genus Rhamnusium; species Rhamnusium bicolor. The sequence goes on along the minus strand of JANEYF010001618.1, from coordinate 174,197 downwards.
AGACTTTTTTTGTCTAGTTTATTTATATTTTTAAATCAAGTTTCTAGCTATTATAGAACTCGACATATAGACGTCGGACGCACTAATGCCCCACCCTGTATATTATTTTCAGTTTAACCTACCTAGTTTATTATTTAACACGTTGACTGCGACGCTTAAAAATTAGAAATTAATTTATGTGCTGTACGTATCTCCAGATATACGTAACTTATTTTCTGTTGTATGCGGTATATATCTCCCGGGGCATGTAAGCAGTTATAGTTTCAAGGCGCCATCTAAAATTCTGCGGAAATAGTGATAACATGAATATTGTTAAAATATGTTTTTATTGCATCCGCACATAATGGCAAACTAGTAAATTTTACCACCGCATGAACATTATAAGCGATACATGACGTCGAGGATATGTATCGCAGTCAACGTAATTAATAGGTAGTTTAGGTCGTGATCTTCCGTCAGTTTAAGCAGTTCTTGTCTCCGGCGACTAGAACCACACAACAATAATACTCTTTCAATACAAATATTCTATGAAGTGTTTGAAATCATATTGCTTTTATCAGCTTTTTCATTTATTTATTTTATTCATTTATTAACATATTTTACAAAAACAAGCAAAATATGGATAATATACTTAAATATGGTCTATCATATTGGAAGTCCAGGAAGAAAAGGGAACGCCCAAAGCATGGCAGCGGAGAAACCAGGGGTAGAACACTTGAAAGCTAAACATTGTAAATCTACAACATGCGATTGAGGAACCTGTAGAGGATGAGAACACAATATCAACTTAAGGATACTCGAATACACTAAGGGAATATGTGATAAAAGCATGCCGTAGAAAAAGGGTGGAATGGGAGATAGCAAAATCCCGAAAAAAATGCTACAGGAAAACAAGAACTTACACTAGGAATGTTAAGAAATCCAGACAGCCGGAGCAAAACCTGGGACAGCAGGAACAAAACCTGGCTTTATAGGAAGAATATCGAGCGAGCAAAGGAATACAGGAAAATTGTATCAGAAACGCAAAAAGGGCGAGCCGAATAAAGCCCTCTAAAGAATTAAACTCAACAATTTGATTATTTTCCTATTCACCGTTATTATTCTCCATTTCAGTCAATTCTCGATCGATTTCTGGATTTTGTAAAATTCCTTCATTACTTTCATCTTCGTTTTCATTTAGCATATATCTAGTACGCTTAGACATCGTTAAGAGTAGGGCTGTCAAAAATGTTCCGTGGGACAGTGGCGTACGCGAAATTAACTAATACGAGAAATATTAAACTGTTACAATTTATAACAATGTATGTAAACTTACCCTCTTAACTAGCTTGATGAACAAGCTTGCTTATCACAAACTGGAGATGTGTAGCCATTTTGCAGCATCAGGTATGTTTCTATGATTGTCTCCATGAGTGATGTTCGCTTTGGTGAAAACATATTCTTATATTTTGAAAACGACCGTTCGACATCTACTGATGTAATACACGCATACGTAAAATAGTCTTTGAACGCACTTAACGGAGCTTCACCATCACATATTTGTCTTAATTTGGTAAAATCGGTGTCTTTATTTAACACACTTGCAAACTTTTCTTTAACGCAACACCTATAGCGTGTAGCAGTAGATTTACTTCGTCCATTATTTGTAGTGACTCCGCTAACGACAACGCACTGTTTTCTAATTCTTTTATGCTTTCATGTAATGGTTTATAGTTCCTCGCAATATTTTTTAAAGCTGTTTCAACGGAAATATCTTCGCATTTTGTCTGGCTTTCCTTCCTCATCTGGATTGAATTGTAGTATCACAGCTTTTATTTGTTGGAAATATTCAGCATAATAAAAATCTGCCCGCAACAATGTTCCCCAACGTGTAAGAATCGGCTGTGGTGTTTCAGGAATACCGGGACACTTGCTATGAAATGCACGGAGACGTTTAGGAGATTTAAGAAACCCTTTTTTTGTACTTGCTATTAATGCATCCTCCTCTGGAAAACCTTTTCGAATAGTTTCTGTCATAAGATGTAATGCATGCACTTTACACGTAACATGTGTAAACGTACAACCTTGTTCTTGCAAAGAGCAGCCTACCGAACGCATTGTCACGGCGCTATCAGTCACAAACATCAACACTTGACTTCTTGACAGTTAAAATTTTTCTAACGTCCCCGACACCATCCTGGTAATTGTTTCACTAGTACACTGACTTAGTCTTTTGCTAGCTAGTAACAGTGGAACTGTCGGTTTAAGAGGGTCCAGTACTCATACTATAACATTCAAAATAGATTTTTTTTACAATCTGTTGTCTCATCAACAGATAATCACAGCCGTGTATTTTTTAATTTACATTTCATCTTATTTACCATGTCTACGTGTATAGTTTATAAGCGATACATGAGGATATGTATCGCAGTCAACGTGTTTATAATAGTGTTATATGTATGTTTATTCCATACTGTTAGATTATTGTAAACTAAATAAAGAAAAAAAGTTGTACTGACCTCGACATCGCATTAGACCTCGATGTAACCGGCGAGGGTGAAATGCTGCTATAATCCTTGACATGTGCTATTACATTTAAAGACGCAGGATTATTTTACATAGAGATGGCGTCGATGCATCGGTTTGTATTCACAAAAAACACGTGGTATAATAATAAATAATTAAATAGATACTACAGCAATACCACAACCCCGAAACCGAGGCTATCTAGAAGGTAGTTGCACTTAGAAAAACGTGGCATGTAATCATTTCCACCGACATTGCGAATGCTGGTGGCGAGATTCGAACTCGCTGCTACGGTATGATAGAAAGATTTCTAGTCACGCTTTGCCATCGCGCGCTCTGTCCAACTACGTCACAGAGCCGGTGTAATGTAAGAAAACATCTCAGCGGGAGGAAAAATTTCTCCCCGCTAGATTTTTACCTTAGGAAAGCACATTTTTGCAAATATCCATTTATTAGTTATTATTTAACAATTTATCATGTTCCATTATTTATTGTTTTTGTGCCTTAGTATCTAGAAATCTTTAAACCTACATAATACAGGCAAAACCAAATGTTTTATTTAACCTGTCAAGTTAATTCCTCCATATTTTTTTCATTTTCATTTACATTTGCAAATATTGTAATGATATAGCGAAGACCTTCAGAGAGTAAAATAGCTTTCCCACGGTGCGTGGCTCGGTGAGTATGGCGCGAGACACGCGTCATAGGAATGAAAAGCTCGGTCGTGCGCAGCTTGGTTCTGAGTTTCCGTCTGTTGTCGGTAAATATGGCACGAGTCAAGGAGAGCAAGTGTTCCAAGGCTCGGCTCGCATGGGCTCGTGTACGCTTTCCCACTCAAGGCATGAGCTTCGAAGCGATTCAATAGCGTTTTACCTTTCGTAGGATTGGTCTACTGTGGTTAATTTATTTTCGCGAAATACGATATTAAAATGGAGTGGTTCAACGAACTTATTTTAAAATTTCTGAAACTTTATGAAACGGAACCAGCTACATCTTCAAAATATCTGAAGGTGCTTGATGTAAATCTTCTAACATGTTCATACCGTTATAGATATCTGTAAAAGATAGAAATGCATAAATCATCTATTGGGTAAAAGAATTAACTAACTAAACTAATGATTTTTTACTCCATTTACTTCAATAAGAAAACTGTTTAGTCTACCGATTGCACTTACCTAGCCCGACTTTTACACTAATATGCTATCTACCATCGTGTTCGTTTCTTGTCTTGCCGGTTCAAATATTCATAGCTTAAGACCAGGTAATAAGCAGTAGCGCAGAGAGCAATGCGCATTGGTCGATTTCTGATTTTCAAAACACTTCTTTCTATCTGTACCACTCACTGTATGCGTTTTCTTCGGATATGCTGAATCTACCGCATCATGGAAGTGCAAGTTGACCTGAGCTGTAGCCATGGCTCGCCAACTCGCGTTGGTCAAATTAGTTTGACTAGTGTTGCCAGAGGGTAGCGGCGACATTTTGGACGGCTTCAGTAGGGTGTTTGACGCTATGAAAAATAAATTATTAAATTATCTGAATCCAATAATTCATCGAATAAGAAATCAGAAATTATCGGTTTGTATTCACAACAACACGTGGTTGATTTATTATTTCAATTTTAAAATTGCAATTTTTTAGTTTGTGAACGACATGTCACAAAACGATATCCATCATGATGGCTTTAAATGTGACGTCACTCTTGTAGTAAGTAAAACCAACGGTTATCTTATCGTGATTGCTTTGTAAATAGTTGGACTGATTTCGTGTTTCTTTTTCAAGTTTATAATAACTAATCATGGAGGGCAGTTTTTTAATAGCGGATAGTGCGAATTTGCCAAGAATTGAATTCTTTGCAACTAATCCCGATTGCTGTTCTGTTGAATTTAGGAACAATAAAACATCTGTGTAAATATGTAATATTTGTTTAATTCTAATTTTAACGCTTACGACTTATGTTCATAAAAGTGTGTATAATGTAGGAAATTAGAATATTAATTATTAGACAATCTTTAACATAACCTCAAAATTATAAACATGACATATTATGTGAAAGACTTCACTAGTTTACATTAGTTGTAAAGTTCAAAGCTGCTGAAAATATAATACAAAATAGTACTTACATCAAAGTGATCCTCACAAAAATTAAAGTATGCTTTTACTTAATAATTTTGGGTCTCTCCTGGCAAGTTGTAATAAAGTCTTTCTCATCTTAATATCATCTGGCAGTTTTATAAACAACTTTTGTCTTTACACTTGTACTCTTGTAGTTCGGCACCAAACACCGTGTATGATGATGGGAACTGATTATTTTATATGATAAATAAAATAAACAATATCGTGCGTTACTTGCGCTTGTTTCTTTACTACAAAAATGACGTCACAGTAGATAGTGATATGGCGGCTCATGTTTTCGCGCCAATAAAAAAATTTGAAATTTTGAATGCTATTTTACCCTACAAAGCGAAATAAAAATTCCTGTAGACTAATACATGAACATTTTAAGACAATTTAAAAATAAGAGTCACTTAGCTTATTGTATTTTAGGATTCTATTTTTTGTCAATTTTATATTTACCTCTCTCTATACGGGGTACCTACATTTAACAAAAAAATGAACGTATGCTGAATTAATCTTTATTCAGAAAATCATTTCCTGGACTATTAGTTTCGTCGTTAAACTAGGTCCAGGTCGAATTTTCTAAAAAGTTTTCGGAAATCACTCCTAGAAGTAAATCATTAATTTTTGACAACCTACGGCCCCGCTAATTCTGAAACTCTCGGTTGCCATCTCGAAATCAGGGTTAATCTACCTCAAAATCACTTCCAAGAGCACGTTTTTTCACTTTTCCGAGAATATCTATGTATGAATTAAATTGGGAGAAAAGTTGAAATGTGACATACAAAATTTTCTTTAAAACGATGTGTATAAATTTATAATCCCATTAGCTTATTGTCGTACAATGCAATTTGAGAGATGCATATTTTAAAATAGCAACAAAATAGTTGTCCAGAAACATGTCGGTTCACATTATATAAGAAATATATTCAGATTTCCATCCGATGTTCACAAAAGCCTTCTGAAATCACATATTAGTTTTTAAAAACCTATGGTTTAAGGGTAATTCGACTCTGTTGATTACAAAAATTTGTACTCATCGTCCATGATGGTGCGAAACAAGATGTTATAAATTGAAAAGAAATCTTACAGGATGGTTCTTTTTATTGGTGTTCAGTTATTTATTGTCTGTAGAACATACTTTATCTGCTTGAATTTATAAAACAAATAAAATTGTTTTATGTCAAATATTTCGATAAAAAAATATAAATGGTTGGATTGTGAATCAATAATCAATTTGTTCATCAGAATGTTCAAATAGCTGATTTAACTTATCTCTATTCGAGCATCCAGGCGTACATGGACACATACTCAAACATTTCAACAACTCTGATTTATGACTAGAGTTCAGATATTGGCGAGTCATGACGTCAAAAACAGAGTCGGCGTAAGAAATATTTGTTATTACTAAAGCTGGCCGAGGTCACCTGGCCGACAGAGCCGTCATATAAAAAAAATAAATTTTAACAATAATGTTACATTTTATAAAAATTTGTATAAAACTCACCCTTTTAAGCAGATTCATGAAGTAGTTTGGTTGTCGTCATCACAAAGTGGGGAAGATCTATAGTATAATAGCATCAGGTATGTTTCTACAGTTGTCTCCGTCAGCGATGTTCGCTTTGGTGAAAAAATATGTTTGTATTTTGAAAATGACCGTTCGACATCTACGAATGTAATACAGGCATAAGTAAAATAATCTGTGAACTCACTTAACGAAGTTGTAGATGCACCATCACAAATTTGTCTTAATTTGCTAAAATCAGGATCTTTCTTTAATATATTCTCGAATTTTTCACTAACGCGATTATTTTTTTGTGTCATTTATAGCCTGTAGCTGTGTATATACGTCGTCCACTATTTGCAGCGATTCCACTAACGACAACGAACTATTTTGCAATTTTTCTATTGCGTCGTGTAGTCCTCTATAATTGTTATTAATAGTTTTTTAAATCTGTTTCAAGGGAAATGGCTTGAAAGCTTGTCTGGCTTTCCCCTAATAGCTGCAGCCTCGTTAGGGTTGAACTGTAGTATCACAGCTTTTATTTGTTGAAAATATTCAGCATAATAAAAAGCCTCTTTCAACCAGGTTTCCAACGTGTAAGAATCGGCTCTGGTGGTTCAGGGATACCAGGACACTGTCTGTGAAATGCTCGAAGCCGTTTAGGAGATTTGAGAAATACTTTTTTTGTATTTGCTATTAATGCATCTACCTCTGGAAAACATTTTCGAATCGTTTCTGCCACAAGATGTAACGCATGCACTTTACACGTAACATGTAAAAACCTACAATTGTCTCTTTGAGGAGAACGGCCTACCACGCGCATTGTGCGGCACCATCAGTCACAAACATCAATACTTGACTTGTTGAAAGTTCAAATTTTTCGAATGTCTCCAACACCACACGCGTAATTATTTCGCCAGTACACGCAGTTAGTCTTTTACTAGCTAGTAAAAGTGGAAATGTTGGTTTAAGAGGGTTCAGTACACGTACTATAATATTTAAAATAGATTTTTTTTACAATCTATCGTCTCGTCAATACATAACCAGCGGAATATTACAGGCTATTAACATTAACAATAAATCAAACATAAACTGAGTTGTCAAAGGCATACCATTGTTTTTATTTTGATGTTGCACGGTATTGATATGACGACGACAATCTGTTTTATGCCAGCACATTAAATCTTGATTGCAAACTTTACAAATTATTTTGCATCCGTCATAGAATAAATCCGGAAATTCACCGATAAATTTATTCACTGTGTCCGCGTACGGTCGTTTTTTGCCCTTTTGGCGCGTTTGACATTATGTATAATTTATAGGTACAACCTCACGCATTAACCTTTCAAATAAGACTTCAGCGTAAATCACTTCTAAATCGGCACGTGTGACGCCAGCGCAAGACCGTGGCTGTACTCCAGCCACCTCGGCCAGCTTTACTTATCAGTGATTTCTTAACGGATTTGGAATCACCATAAATTTGCTAAAACTTATCCCATTTAACTGATCTTATAGCTCTTATGGTTTCCGAAATCGTAATGGTATGCATCGAATTTGGGACACACGGTATATCTTTTGCATTGCTATTGGACATTAGACAATAAGTAGCATTTCCCCGTCAAGATATGATGGTCAGTACGTAATTGGTTTTTGTAACTACAAGCCGTCCAATTATCAGATGAAAACCTTTAACTTTTTGTTCCTATTTTTATAAAGAAAACTGATTTATTGCATAGTACTTAAGAATTTTATCATGTCATATTGTTAGGGAATGTTTCAATAGGTGTTTACAATATAATACTCGCAGTATATCTATGTAAAAGTTGTCTTTGGCATTTATCTCTTATCTCCACGTCTCTAGTCATCCGACTTCATGGTATTGCCGTCAGAACTGCAATAAAAAATTTATTCATCCAGGATACATCGATAATCTGGAAAATTTGCAGAGTTTCATTTCCCATCCTATTTTATTTTATGTTAGAGTTGTTTAGGAAAACAAGTCTGATGGCTAGATATTCAACGAAATGAGCTTCCTGGAACTGAAAAAATGTTTCTGATTGATTGTGGCATTCGGAAGTTACAATGTTTCAAATTCGTACGAAATTATGGGAGTTGCGTTTCCCATGTTGACCAGTTTATTACTCTTCATAACTCAATCAATATTTGATATTACGGAAATCTTTTTCTGAAATTCTACGTTTTATATAAACTAATCATTTTTCAGATTAATATCTCAAAAAATAACTCAATAGTCAAGAGGTCGTGTTTTTGAGAATAACCGAAATTTTTAAAACGAAAAATTACGAAAAAAATGTCAGTCTATAGAAGATTATCATCTGCATCTGAAATATTGTCTATATCGGTGCTCTCCGAGAAATGGTTGGTATAATGAAAATCTCGTCCATTTTATAAAACTTTCGTTAATTTTTCGGAAAAATTTGGTAAAATGAGTCCAGTCTTACTAGTTATGACTAAACACAAAATAATTTTTAAATACACTTTTTACAATTATTTTTGTGACGTTGGAAATTTGAAACGGCAACCTTTACTTTATTGTCACACAGCATATAAATGAGAGATAATATTCAAAACCGTCGTGCGATGGAGCGTGGGGCTTTTTTTCTGAAGTGCGTACTTACAAGTGCGCCCTAAGACGTCGTCTTGGACGATCTCATGCTACCTGATACACAACCACCCTTTGGCCCTTGGCAGGTCTATTATAACAGCTAAGCTTTTAGTCCACACGCTCTTAGATTACAATCATAACCGGCGCGACATTATGAATACCATTCTGTTTTATTATATGCCCAACAATATAGGATGCTCCAATGTTCCAACGGCCATTTCTTTACACTACATGTATGTCCTTTAAGTTGAATAATAATAATAATAATAATAATCAACGAGCGACCTAACAACCATGTCGCTGATATAAATTAAATGTTTTTTTTCCTCGACAAATAGTGGTGAAGTGGACAAAAATAAAACACAATTATTTCAATTGACCGGTGGACTATATTCCTCTTCATATGGATCTACAAAACATATTACAATGAGATCTTCAGTTTCAAAAAAACACACTCAACAATTTATAAAAGATGTAAAAATGCTAATCAACTATTTTATTAAAATTATACGTACCAATTAAATTTCAAGCCCATATGCTCATGTCAATTATCAAGTGAATAAATAACATTACACAAATAAAATGTACTAAAAACCGAACAATAACAAACGAATTAAAAATAATTTAATTTTCAGACTAACTTTTGTTTAAAAACGAAATAGGTTATAATATCAAATACGTGTTACTCTTCTTCTTCTAATAAAATATCTAACCTCATAAGAAGACAAAATTAGGTTAAATCTTTTTCATATGAAAAGTATCTAATGAGAAGTCAACTATTATTACAAGGCACTTGATTCATTAGAAATTAATTTAATATTTCCTTTTAAAAAAGTGTCTAATATTTAAACTTAACTTTTTTTCAAGATTTCTCAAAATCATTCAATAATAACTGAACCAGTTTAAAATTCATGTTAATGGTATTTATTATCTGTGATGTAACGACATAATTATTTCAAAATATTCAGAAATATTTTTATATCTTTCCTGATGATAATATAATATACTCCAACATATATGTATATTATTGGAGAGCTTGGATTTTTTCCGATATTTTGAAGTCAAAGGCACTATGATTCCCATTTCAAATAAGAAAGTTGGACTGGATATCTTAAAATTAAGTAGTGATACAATTTTTTTGAAAGATGTATGTGAAAAGTGCTTGCATAACATTTTTACTGCTTGAAAATATATTCGCAAATAAAAAAGTTATGACAGTTTCAAAATCTGCTAATGTCAATTTTTGTTGATATCTAGAAAACGATTAGAGATATCGAAATCTGGGTTTCACGAAAATCGAGCTGTAGACACCTTAGTCGATTTTTCTCTATCTGGTCTAGAAGTAGAAGAAACAGCCAAAATCAAGCAATTTGGGATGTGCCATACATGACATGACGTCTATTAGAAATTACACAAATTATGAAAACCTTTGTCGTGGTCTTAAATGTTGTTACAAAAGTTGCTGTCGGCGCAACAAGGAAAAACATGTACGCAAAGGTCAAAGGTAATGAATTTTCTCTACTGTGATTTATAAAAAAAAAAAAATTAAACAATTGTCGTTTTATCTCTTTCGCCACAAAAAGAGTATTTCATTCCAAAAATTATGAGTATTAATTTTAAAATTACAGGTGTGAGGTACGGTGGTAACATTTAAAGATAAATTTGCAAGAACCCATTGTTGTGGAAGAATTACTGATCATATATGCAAACAAATATCAGCAAAACTCAAATAGTACTAAGTGTGCCATCTCATTTGCTTTTTAAATCTTTTAGTACCCTATTATATACATTATAAATTTGTATTTACTATCCAATAAATCGCATAGAATGACTTGAAAGATAGAAAACCTTTCGGCAAAGGACATAAGTGGTAATCTGCTTAATGGAAATTAAAATTTATTTTATACAGCGTGTCAATAGATTTCAAGATCTATTTTTTGTAGATATCTGTCTTTAGTTTTAACAGAATTGTACACCATTATAAAAACTGACAGAAAAAATTTTTTGTCTGTGTGTCTGTCTGTCTGGTTCGCGATAGCGGTTACAATTTTTGAGATAAAGCTTTAAAATTTGGTAAACACATTCTATAGATCAAGGAAGAGATTGAGTTTGTTGATGAGCAAAATCGGTCCTAATTTTTGAAACGTCAAAAAATGTGACTTTTTTGAAACGTCAAAGTGACTTTTTTGAAACGTCAAAATGTGACTTTTTTGAAACGTCAAATAATTCGACTTTTTGAAACGTCAAAGTGACTTTTTTGAAACGTAAAAAAATGTGACTTTGAAACGTCAAAAATTACTTTGCGTGCATGCGTGCGTCGTGCGTGCATACGTGCGTGCGTACGTGCGTGTGTGCGTGCGTGTGTGTGTATATGTGTATCCGAGATAACTCAAACAATACTAATGGGAGAATTCCCAAATTTGGCAATTAAGATTTTCAACAAAAATTTAGATGACATAGTAAATTTGGTGAAGATGGTATCACCAGAAGAGACAATGAATTAATTAAAGAAGAAAAAAGGTACAATTTCGGAAAAAAAATTAAAAACATTTCATTGCATATCTGGACGAATATCGACGAATTATAATGGAAAAACATAACTTTAGGGAAAAAATCTGTCTGCATGTCTGTAGTATCGCAATAGAAGCCACCGTTTTTAAAACAAAGCTTTGAAATTTGGTACACATGTTCTAAGGGTCAAAGATAATAATAAATTCGTTGATGAGCAAAATTGGCCTTCCGAAAGGAGGTCGACAGGACCCAAACTTTTTTTGCAATTGAGCACAAAAAGTATATTCTTGATAAAAAATTATAAATCATATTATATCAAACCAATAAAATATATTTTCCAAGTACTTAAATAAAGCTGATGTAAACTGAATTTTGTACACAATTGACCTCATAAAATAAGGTTAAGATAAATTTAGCAGTGTTATGTTTGAAATGTCTAATTTAGTTATAAAATGTCACTGTGAAGAAATTATTAAAAAATATGACATGAATTATTATTGAAGTATCGAAGGACCCTGATAATTAATTATTTTAAATTTTAAATGAAACATTTCTTGGTACGCTTTTAAAATATAATTGAGGTAAGTCAAGAATTAAATTAGAATAATTTTTTTAAATCAGGAAGATATACACCAGTATAAAAAAGTTATGTGCTAGCCATATCAGATATTGAATTATAATAATTTTGTGGTACTAATAATTTGAGAAAAACGTGTATCGACATTTTTTTGTAATAAACAAAATGAAAGCTAAGACTGGATTTTTTAATAAATGTTCCTCTGAATATTTTGTAATGATTTTCGGGCAAAAATTCGTCATTGAAATGTTTGCGTGGCTGACTTCCTTTTCTTCTCAAATTTTACTTGCCTAATAGTTTCCACGTCAATTATACTGCTTTCTAAAAATATCTATGAACATAGATATCATTATTTTAAAACCTATAAGATATGTGTATATATTTATGTGACCGATATTAATATAATAGGTGCCAGAAGTTCAGATTGTTTCCTGTTACCAAATACGATAACCTGACATTTAGAGATGTTGAGATGTAAATTATGTTTAAAGGAGGATTTCCAGATATTATTTATTTCATTGTTAATTATATGTTGTGCAGCAACTTCTTAGGCTAAAAAAGCTGAAGTATGTCCGACTATGATCAGCGTATTCTAGCACATTACATGTAGTCCACTTCAGCTCAAGGTCATTTAAGGGATATAGGGGGTTGTACTAATGTGGTTACAAGAAGCTGTTTGATATACATTATAAACTGTAGAGTATCGTCCTTTTACTCAACTAATATCAATTTCAGAGTTAGAGGCGAATAAGAAACATTTTTCAATCATTATTTTTGGAATAATTCTACATCTCTTTATAATTACGTAATATTAAGGCAAATATATATTTTAACGTATTTTTACGTATTAGTGTATTTATGCTAATGGGTTAATTAATACCGAATAAATAAGATGCCAAAAAATTTTCACAAATAAATAACATACAGATATTGTCCATGCTAAGTAACATGCAATAAAAAGTAGCATTAAATATATTTTTATTAGTAGTAATTTCTGTTTGTGACGATTTCTGTTTTTGATACGGTGCGTTTCGGCACGAACAGAACACAAACTCATAAAGTTAATACCAAACCATAAAAATATTAAGGAGACATAACACAAAATATTGGCATCCTTTTATAAAATGAATTGAAGTTATTCTCGACATTGTTAAAAGCTGATTATCTTAAATTTTATTGCAGTACAAATAAAATAGAGAAAACTAGGCAAATATTAAAATAACATTTTATAAAATGATCTCAACTGTGGATTAGTAAAAACTGAACAACTTTTGCCATTCCAGGATACCATGCTCGAGTTTTTAGAAAACCTGGACTTGCTGTGGTATAAACGTTCAGGTTGAATAAAATTTTTTCTTGTAGTTGAATAAACTCTGTTATTTTGTCTGTTTTGAGAGACTTGTAGCGTAAAATCCTTTTCATCTTGAAAAACTAAATGCCATAGATCTGCATTCGAAAACTTTCTATAAAGCCGCAAGGCTCGTAATGATCGACGCATTTTTGCATTTAATGAAATTGCCGGGGTTTGTAACCGTTTGGAGCATTTAAAGCCCGTTTTTGATTAATTTGTACAGACCTGCGACTGATTCTTAATCTATTTGCTATTGTACACACTGAAAAAATATATTTGGAGCAACAAAAATTTCTTTGTATATACGCAATTAAATTTTTTGTTTCTATAAAGAGAATGCAAGTCATCACACATAAAAATGTTTGTTTGATTCAAGAAAATTATTTCTCTTGTGTCTTCACATTTAAAAATGTTTGTTTGGTCGAAATATAATTTCTTTTAACTCAAATACATTTATTCAGGATTGACTGAAACAGTTGTCTCGCACAAATCGAAAATTTTCTTAATAAATTGCTCTCAAATTAAACCTGTTTTAGTTAGACACATCTTACTTTAAGTTTAAGTAACAACTTATTATTTCATTTAATTGCATGTTTTCTTCATATGAGACTTTTTTCAGTTGTCATGAAATTGAAATCTGTATATTAAAAACAACAAAAATCTTATCCCAAGAAAGAACTATTTTGACCAAATTTATTTTTCTCTTGAATCGCACACTCTGTTATTTGAAAAAAATAAATTTGTTAAATGCAATAAAACTAGTTCGTTGATTCAAAAGAAATATCTTAAATCTAACAAAACATTGTAGTGAATGTCCGCACAAGAAAATTTCTCTCAATACGAAGGAAGATTTTAATAAATTTGAAACTTGTATTTTGTTAATGTAATTAAAATTGATTTAAATCAAATATATCAAGACTTAAATTCTCTATACAAATAAAAATTTAGTTGCGTATATACAAAGAATTTTTTGTTGCTCCAAATGTATTTTTTTAATTGTGTACGTTGTGACAAAATAAGTTCCCGGTTGATTTTCTTGTGACAAAGACAGTTCATGAACTATATCTAAATTTTCGTTATTTGTAACAGTTATAGGCCTTCCATTCCCAGGTTTTCTGAAAATTAATCCAATATTTATCAGTCGTCTAATAGCACGATTTATTCTAGAATGTCGCCAACTCCTCCTTGAAAATTCTTCCGCAATTCTTTTACCACTCCAATTTCTTTCCTTGATAACAAGTTGCAATAATCTCTAAGTCAGACTTAGTTGTGAGGTGCCATTATTATAAGAAATCTCGAGATAATTGGACAGACCTTTCACCAAAATTATGATAATGTTACAACTAACTCGCAATTGCATTGACAGTTAACATTTGTTTCAATAACACCCTACTTAGTTTTAAGCTACTTATACAATTGTCAACTTGTAATACACCAATGAAATTTGCTAGCAATACCGTTCAACCTTTTGTATGTAAGAGAGAATAATATCAGATTGATATGTCAATGTATACAGGAGTTATGTAGCTTCAAAGAGGATTCGTTTTTTAATAGCCACCCGGTATTTTTTTTGATAATTGTAGTTGTTATCTGTTTTTGCTTTAATTTTGCTTTAATTTCTTTACCATTACTACAAGGCGGAAATCATTATAACCGCATGAGTATTTTCCGACCTATGTATATTAATTTAAAAAAACATCCTTTAAAAGGAATACGGCGACTTACCATACCATGCACCCTGATGTGTACCTATATATATAACATTATTAATCAATGATTTTCTGAAGTCATTGATATTAATTTATTATCAATGTAGGATTAAAGTTCTTTGTTCTTGCCAAAAATGCTAAGCTAACATATTAATTATTATGTATTTTAGCTGCCTATTTACAGTTTGTATATATGCATGGAAATTTTGTGAATATTCAAATGGGCTTAAAAATTTCAGTTTCATATGTACAAAACTTGTTATCCCATACCTGTTTGAAAGTTCGAGCATACTTTTATATTAGGTTTGTTCCAACAGCAGTCTTGGACCAGTTTGAAACCGTCAGAAATATTCACTCAGCTGCCTCTTATATGCTAAGCTCACTCTATTTATATTAATACTTAACAGGGCGAATATTTCTGATGGTTTCAAACTAGTCCGAGACTGTTGTTGGAACAAACCTATTATGTAGTTAGCTACAATGATTTGTTTAAATTATTTATACTTTAATAACATAAATAATTGTTTTCTAGGTCAAGAAAATTAATTAATGTTGGACAATTTACTGGAAATTTCAGAAAAACAGATTATAGAACTTATTCCTCAAATCGGAAAGAGAATAAAATTCATAAAACACTTAAAAGCACATAAAGAAATAATGTGCCTTCCTGTGGTAAACTTGAAGTCTCATATACAGTGTCTTCACGAATGGACTTATATTTGTAAAATGTTTTGTTTTTAGTTTCTTAATAAAATGTCATTCTTCATAAAAACTTCTTCTAATTCTGAAAAATCCTTAACCAATCCGAGAACTTCAAATTCGATTCAAATAATTTATCAGATTTATTTAAATATTGTCTGAATGTTATTTGTGGCATTCTCTAAATTTTTCCTTTTCTTTTTTGGGACTTACTACCATATGAATAATTCTTCGTTATCTAGAAAATATAGTTACCCAGTATGTTACTGGAAAAATAAACCTCTGCGCTTGTGACTTTACGTCAAAAGATTAGTCAGAGGGTGTTTTTTGATAACTAATATGAGACAAAAAAATAATAATATAATTCCTTACCGTTTCAAAAAACACCCTTTGACTAATCTTTAAATGTAAAGACAAGCGCAGAGTTTTAGTTTTCCACTATCATGCTGGGTAACTAACTATATTTTTTAGATAACGAAGAATTAATACAAAATCGAAAAGAAAAGATTTCAGTCAACATCAAATATTTATTGATTCATGTAATTTATCAGTTTTGTTTAAACAATACAGTTGTTGAACGAAATGACACATTTCTTACATTAAGTGTTAAATATAACAAATCGCAATAATCTCCAGTTTTGAACTGAATAAATGAAAGTATAAGTTAGTATTGAATATTATTCGAAACTTCCTCTTAGCTGAAGTAGAACCATTATTCTAAAGTTAATAATTAGTTATCATTAAAAGGAGACTAAGATAATGACTTTTAAGAATAACATTTTCCTTGGTGGAAAAATATCTATTCTTGCGGATATTTGAGTACATAATGTCTTAATTTAAGAACAGTAGTCATAAAAATAGTTTAGATTTTTTCCGTGTACAGATCCTCATATTTTTACGTTTCTGTCTGTATTAATTTATAAATTATGCGTAGGGTGTAGCTTATGAGATAGTACAAATTTCAAAAGGCATTTTCTTCGCAAAATATAAATGCGGAAATCAGCCTGAAAAATATTCATTGCGCAGTTATCAAAAAACGATTAGAAAAAAAAGTGAAAATCAACTTTCTTTTATAGAGCTACGTCCTCTTATATATTATTTTAAATAACAAAGGTTTTTGATAAAATTAACCTATTAAGAGACCATTACGAAAAACCGTTTTTAGGCGTCACATTTACAGGATGGTGGCTGACAAACAATGAATTTATCGTATCAGTATATCCTTTTGTTTTCGCGGAAAAAAACTCAATTGTGCCAAATTTCAGGTTTGTATCATAAAGTGAACGATTTCCATAAAAATTGCGCCAATTAACTCTACTACAAGTTATGGGTGACTATGGCTTGACCTGTCAAAGGCCTTCGACTGTGTGTCATATTGCATACTTGTAGAAAAGTTGAGTTTCTATGGTGTAGGAGGGTTTCCTCTAAAACTTTTTCGTTCTTATTTATGTGATAGAAAACATTGCATCAGCCTAGGCAATGTCACTTTTGAATTAAATCAGGTTAGGCATGGAGTGCGACAAGGCTCGGTCTTGGGGCCATTCCTGTTTATTATTTATATCAATGATATATTTCACTTAATGTAACCCAAAAAGTGTATTGCTTATGGTGATTACACATTCTTGTTAACTTCTGATAAAAGACTTGACGTTTTATTACAACAATCTACTATAATTTCTAATCCAGCAAATACATGATTTGTCTTGAACAAATTACCGATGAATGAGGAAAAAACCCAGAAACTCATTTTTTCTGCGAGTAACAGTGTGACTAAAGGCGATAGCGTAAAACTTTTAGGTGTTGATGATAAACTGATCTTGCCATATTGAACAGCTGAGTCATAAACTTTCAAATGTAATTTTTTTGTTTCGACAGTTGAAAATTAAATGAATGATTGAATGAATGAATGAATGAATGAATGAATGAATGAAAGAATGAACGAATGAACGAATGAACGAATGAATGAATGCATGAATGAATGAATGAAT
The DNA here is from genome assembly GCA_029963845.1 of Rhamnusium bicolor. Taxonomy (NCBI): domain Eukaryota; kingdom Metazoa; phylum Arthropoda; class Insecta; order Coleoptera; family Cerambycidae; genus Rhamnusium; species Rhamnusium bicolor. The sequence goes on along the minus strand of JANEYF010001618.1, from coordinate 156,612 downwards.
GAATGAATGAATGAATGAATGGATGGATGGATGAATGGATGGATGGATGAATGAATGAATAAATAAATGAAAGAGTGAATGAATAGATGAATGAATGAATGGAGTGAACGAACAAACGAACAAACGAACGAATGAATGATTGAAAGAATGAATAAATGAATGAATGAATGAATGAATGAATGAAAGAATGTATGAATGAGGTTTATTTATCCTAAGATAATACAATCAAATAACAAGTATTATTGCATTTTAAGTTATAAAATTAATAGTAGAATATAATTATTACAATACAATAATGTTAGTAATAATATATGATAAATCTATGTTAGTAAAAATAAAAATCAATACTTATTTATAAATTGTATGAACGATAAATAATAAAAACATTAATAGATACAAGATACATAATAGTAACTGATACAAACTCGATACACTTCCTTCACATCTGAAACTACTAAAAAGGGAGTAGAAAATATTCATTAACTTGGCTGGTGTGCGATGTCTTTAATGAAACATAAAAGTTGAGTCTTCAATTGATTGACTGTTTTACTAGTTTTAATTACGTGAGGAAGAAGTTTGAATTGTACAACTCCTTTGTGAAACATATTTCGCATCGTATTACTCTTAGAAGTTGTTTTTACATAAAATTTATTTGTAATAGCTGTTCTTGTATTACGCATATGTACAGTTATAACAGGCAGCAACTGTCATGTAAAATATTCAGGTAAAACTATTCATCATTTTAATAATAAATGTCATGGTTTGAAAGTATAGAAACTGATTGATGTTAAACCACTGTGATGTATTTAGAATTAACTGATTGCTTGTGAACCTATTACATCTTAATAATATCCTCATTGCCTTATTTTATAGAACTTGCAGCTACTAAAATTTGTACAAATTGTGTACAACACAGGCAATATTAAAGTATTAAACACAGTTAGTTCTGTATTGATTGATATAAAAGGAGCCCCTCTGCTAAAAAATCGAATCTTTTTCAATATTTTATTTCTTGAACAAGTTCAACTTTTTCATTATTTACTTCAATACTAAGATTTAAATTAGAAAACTGATAGTAACTATTACCTACAAACATAACTTTAGATTTTAATTCATGTACTTTCAGCTTATTGTTCTTAAATTTTTCTGTCAATAGTTTTAATTCTAAATTAACCGTACTTACCATTTCCTCAAAATTTGTACTCTCATAGTAAATAAGAGTGTCACCAGCAAAAAAGATGTATTTTGCATTTTTGCAATACATTTCCTTAAATTTAAAATTAGAAAAATAATATTATATTAATATTATTACTCTACTGAAGTATTCTTGGGCATTCTGACTGACCCTGTAAATTTTCCTATTTTAGAAATAATTTGATATGGAGCCTCTCACTGTATTTCCCTGTGGAGGTATTTGATACCCTACTTTCTTTTATGGATATTACATATATACATTTCTATATTTTGTGTATTTTCAATGTTCAATGGTTTTGTTTTGACAATAAAATAATTTTTGTAATTTAATGTCATTTTACAAATTGTTATGCTACTTTTGTATCAAGCAAATAATTGTCCTTGACGTGCAATACATGTATACTTTTTATGTAACATTGCTAACAAATGATTTGATTATGTTTGTTTCTTCGAAAATGAATTATATTAAAAAAATATTAGAAAAAGTTCAAGTTAATAAGATCTTTCACATCGTTCAGTAAAAATTGAGTGACGCCTAGCATAGATACGCCAAAAAGATCATTTTTGTGCTATATTTATAGAATAAATGAGCTAAAAAAGTAGTTTTGGTTTTCTAACTTTTTTGCGTTTAAGAAATAAAAGAACTGGGCAGGAATTATGGGACCCCCTCCACATTGGTACTGGTGATTATGAATACTGAAATCCAAATCAGGTGTGATATTTGTATTTTGTTGTGAAATTTTTGAAATATAATCATTCAAACTTAACATTATGAATGAAGTACGAACTATGTTATTTACCCACTAGAGAAATGGTTGTTTAGTAGTGTGAAAATGATTTCAAAAAGGTCAATATAATAGTAACCTAACCAAACTTCATATTAATAAAATATTGTGAATTGGTAAACAACTCAAGATAAAGTTGAAATATGTGCAAACAAAATATGTAAAGAAAACTCAAATTATGTAGAGTGTGCCGACTTGCTTTCTTGGTAACTCTTTTTATATTTATTACATAAATTTGGATTTATGGGACAATAAACCCAAATTGCCACACCACTATTGAGAGTTTGCAACCCCTTTTCATGCAATTACAGAACGAATATTTTTATTGGAAATTCAAGGAAGAGTTGGTGACATTTATTTATCAAGGCGGTAAATCTATGTCTGAAAATGTTGACAAATTGAGCAAAATTGTGTAAATATTCTAAAAGTCTAGATATTTATTGAGGGCTATGCACAATATAAACTATATTTAAACTGAATTGAATTATACACGTTTGAAGGAGTGTGTTTGCAGATTAACAGAGTAGTGCATTATGCAAAATTGGGATCAAAATATATGCAGGGGCAGAACTATATATGTATAATAGAGCTCAACTCATAAATATGAAATACAAAAATTTTAATTTTTATTGATTAAACTACTAGTCATTAGTTACTGTCAATACTTTGAATAACTAAGCTAATACATTTTAAAAAATTTGCGTATGGTTTTTTTAAATATCTTTGCATATCGAGTAGAACGACTTTTATTATATCAAGAAGTTCGTCGTCTTATCTATCGTTGAACTCTTCTTGTGACTTCTTTGAGAATTCCGTGGATACGACCTTTTAAAAACAAACAAACCTTAGGGTCGTAAAGAAGGTATTTCTTATATTTATAATCCACCTCTTCGTTGTTTCAGAAGTGCCTGGAAGGGTTGAAAAACCACCATTAAAGTAAGTCTTTCTCGTTTTTTTACATTTTTCTCGAAAACTGTCGTTTTTCTCAAAAAACGCAAGAGATTCAACTTATAGAACTTAAAGTTTTCTAATAAGTGGGGAATTTTTGGAGTCTGTAAGGAATTTTGGAATTAATGAAATACCAGATTTAAAAAGGTAGGTTTTTTAAGTAATTTCAAATTCATAAAAAAATCAACATCTTGTAGTGCACTTAAATTTACTTATTGATTAACAGGTATTTTTTTAAAATTGTCGAAGAATTTGCCGATGTCAGAAGTTATGGTACATAGCAGGGGGTGATATAAAAAGTCTTGTTTTCTTTTCAAACAATTATATTTTTACCAATTTAATTATTAACCTGAAGATGAGGTCTAATTAACATTGAAACTAGTCAGTGTAAAAATATAATTGTGTGAGAAAAAATACAAGACTTTTTATTTAATGAAACTTTCGTATCCACCACTACTCAATATGTTGATATTTTCTGTCGGAACTAAATTGGATAAAAATGTAAGAAAATCTCAATTTATCATTAAATCGACGTTCCGACAATATTTACTGCCTTCTTCAGGACATTTTCCATATAATTGATCAAGTCTAATATGTAGATAAAAAATAAAAAATTTTAAAAAGAAAAAAACATTTTTTTCTTTTAAAATCTTCATAAAAATTTTAAATTTTATAAATTCCCTAATATTTTACTTACATATATCAATAAAAAAAAGTTAACAATAAATGTAAAAACATTAAAAATATATAACTTCAGTATTTAAAAAATCACGCTTACCTAATGAGATATTTGGTTTTTTTGTCAACACAATCATCATCGTCAAATATTGTAAAAAAAATAATTAAAATAACGTAACATACAGAATTCAAAAACAAATATTTCAGTGTAGTCAGTAAAGAAACAATTTTCTATGTATATAAAGATTTGACAATTAACAGATATTTATCGAAAAAACTTTGCATAATAAAAATTCGGTCTGTAAAAAAACGTTATTATTATTTATTCATATATCAGTTAAGAAGTTAGTAAAAAAAATGCATTTCTAAACTAAAATTTAAAATACAGGATCAATTTGGTGTTCATTTATGTATACAGGGATGGCTATAATTTTATATATTTTTCTATTAGATTGTTATAAATTCTGCTGAAATTTTCGGTGTCCGTTTTTTTATTGACAGTATTACTGTATCTGTTGATAAGTATTATTACGCTTATTAATAGTTTTTTGTAATTTTGTTCGGTGTCCAAAATTTTAAAATTATCGATTTGAAAATCGAAATGGTGTGTTGCAAGAGCGGTTTTTTCCTTGCAGTTGTGGGGCTGTATTATTGGACAAACAAAATGACTCGGATTAATGAACATAAATGCTGTAATGCAAGACATATTAACATGCATGTATTGATTTTCTCAATCCTTCTTACTTGTAAATTGTTTACCCAAAAAATTAATGTAAAAAAATACTGATTTTAATTTCCACCTTTACCTTGTGAAAGATTCAAGCTGTCGCAAATAAGCTACAGATTTTGGGAAATTTTCAATCAAAACAGTTTACGATGCGCCCATTTTAAAGAGAAAACTGTTCTCTACATGCCTTGATTAAAACTTTTTTGGCATTGTTTTTACTTGCCACGATAATTGATCAGAAGCGATGCGTCGTCTTTCGAAACGAAGACATGGTATTTTAACATAGTTTTTTTAGATTAAGGTAATACTACATGATTAATTTTATACCAGACAACGTCTCAAACATGTCTGAAAGAATCTGGACGAATTTTAAATTTACATAATCGAAAGCATTGCAATATATCTCAAGGGCTATCTTCATAGAGGAATTTTCCAAAATTGTCTGGCTTAAAAACAAATAAAAAAACACAAGGAACTCTTCAATTTAATATATACTATCAATTAAAAATTAAATTATCCTGCTTATGCGATTAGTCGGTTACCAAAATTTTTACATTGTTTTTTTTTATTTTTATCAATTATTTTTCTACAAACTTAAAAAGTTTATAGGGAGTTATTAGTTAAAATTATACTGCCAATATAACGGTAAAAACCCTTCTAGAAATGGTCACGACTGCAAAAAATAATTCTGAAAGCCTATCATTTATCAATCCTTTGGAGTTTTATGACATCTATTCTTTTTATGACAAATTTCGCAATAAACTTTTAAACTTGTAGAAGAAGAGTTAAAGAAAGTCTACAAAGCAAAATTTTTTGCGTCAACCCTTGACTAAGTATTGTAAATTTTTATTTTTGCACGCCATAAAAATTGTTAAGGGTTAAATATTTTATTGGAAATGTAAAACTTTATAACTTAAAACCAACTACTTTAAGACTGAAACCCTTTTTTTATTTTCATACTCGTATATCATTTAGTATTTGCAGAATAATAAAATTTATACCTTTAAGATCAATATCCATACCCTTTTCTTATAACGTCTGATTATTATCTATTACTAAATTTTGCAATGCAATACAATTTATGAGACTGCAGTCTTCACATTTTATTGCAAAATAAGGGTTAAACGCCTTTTTAGCAATCAGTAAAAAAAGGTTTGGAAATCAAAGGATACCGCCTACCAAGCCTTTCCCAATCCTTTCAAATTTTATTACGTATTTCGGTACTTTTATATCAGTGTTTAGTTTTTGATTTTATAAACGATGTAAAAAGTTGGCAAAATGTTTGCAGAGATCCTAAAATTACTGCTTTCAACCCTCACTGTGTCTCATTTATAGTTACTGTACACAGAGTATTCTACTATAAACTTGAGCGGTAAGGACACTTGTCTCTCACCCCAGAGTCCTGGGTTCGATTCCTGGTCGAAGAGCTGGGATTTTTAATAAAGCTAAAATGGATCCAGCATACTCGGAAATTGGGTGTGTGTTCGTTGTCTCTAAATGTGTAACCTCCTTCCGCACAAGGTACCACGATGTATCTTTAGGGTTACAGGGGGTTGTATTACCTAAGGTGCTTATCTGAATAATCTTATCCGACTGTATCAATCAGAATACTTTTATAATTATTCTAATAATTTATCGGATATTTGCATTCCAATAATTTTCCGGGTATTTTTACTTTATGTATCCAAACATGTTTATTCAATTAATTTTTGCAAATACTTTTTAAGGAGAATATTTGTCCAACTAATTTTATTTGGATTAATAAATCATTATTAGCACTAACTATTTAAATGAAAAATAAATCTCAAAATTCATTTAAGACTAATTTCTGGCTGATATTTTTTTAGTTACTGTTGTTAGCTTTTATATATTAAAAGCGTAAACAAATACGTAATACAAGATAAAATAATAACGACCACACCGAACAAAGCTCGTGTTTATTATGATGTGCAATTCATAATATACATATTATGTCAATCAGAGTACACTACGCTTGGCGCTAACCGTTACAAATTTTCTGATTAAATTTAAGAAATATCTATTTAGTGTTGACTTATATGTAATGCCGTGTTCTAAAAAGCCTTTTAGTACACGGCGCGCGGCGCAGATGTATATTATGTAGAATTAAAGTTTCTATTGATCCGTTTTTTAACTTTTTATTTTTTTTGCAATAGATTGTATGCCATTCATTGTCAAACGCAAGGCTCAACATTTGAAATCTATGGTAACAATTTATAAATAAATTAAACTGGATACTGTCATTTTATTTATTTATCTATTTATTTATTTATTTATTTATTTATTTATTTATTTATTTATTTATTTATTTATTTATTTATTTATTTATTTATTTATTTTAATTAGGTATTCGAGTAAAAAATTAGTATTATATTTGTTGCATATTTTTTAATTATATTCGATAAATACATATATTCAAATAAAAATATCGATTAATTTATATATAATTAATTTAAATAATTTATTTAGTAACACCGTGTCCAAATAAATAAATTCAGTTAAATTCATCAGAATAAATTATTGCCAATAAACCTATTCGAACAGTTTTTGCCAAACAATATTTTTCGAATAAGATTATAAGGTTAAATTTATGCGAATAAACGTCACAATAAATTTATCTAGATAAATTTATTTGGATAAACGAATCCGATTAAAAGTAATCGATTCAAATTTATTTGCATGAAATTATTCGATTGGATGTATTTGAGTAAAATTATCTGAATAAATTTATTCAGATAAATGTATTTGTTTATTTTCATTCAGATAAAAATTTAACGAATAAAAAACGGATAAAAACGAACAACTTGGATAAATATCGATTATTCTCCTTAAAAAAAGTTCGTTCGATCAGTGTATTAAAAATTAATAATTGACATCAATTAAACCAATTATATCTCTATGTGATAAAATTCATAGCATTTTAAAACAGAAGATGAAATAAAAAGTTTAAAATCCTTGCTTCAAAAATCAATATTCTGCTGTGGAATTTGCCATCTGTACTCAAATAAAGTGGAAACAATGTGTAAACGGATTATCAGAATAATATAAAAAATGTTATACCTACTCCTTTATACTATTTATATGTTGAAGCAATTATTTTGTCAAGGTTCAAGGTTTATTTTTAAGTCAATACAAAAATATAAATCCTCATCAAAATATTGTCCATTCACATAATGCAATATAAAGAATATTTGGGAAAGTCTGCTTCAATCATTGATCATTAATTACTGGACTGAATTCGCATTAATTTGTCGAAACATGTCAATGAATATTTAAAGTTAGATATTGCCACTATGGACAAAATAAATTAGAATAAATGTAAAATAAAGTATGCTGTCAGTGTCTCATATACATATATAAAAAAAAATAATTCCCACTTTTTATTAGTTCCTGGATCAGTTTGCCTTCTGATCTACCGTTGAAATCTCCCAAATTTTATGAATGAATAATATATTTTATTGTAGAATTTTGTTAGATAGTTTAGATTTTTTTAGAATTGTATCTAGATTTGAACTGCTGCTGTAGAATAATTTAATAACTTAAACACTATAGCACTAGGGTCTCGATGAGTCCGAGTTGACATAAAAATATACCGGGTGGCCACGAGTCAATGTACTCCTCCAATATTTTGGTTGTTTTTGAATTTAAAAATTGGTTTTTGGTACACAAATTAGAAAATAATGGGCTACTTTCAGACTAACAGGAATGTAAACATCACTTCCGGTTGAACCGGAAGTGACATCAACATTTTTCTTAAATGGAATGACTATACTTTTTTGATGGTTAAGCATAAATTTCTAAGTGCAACAGTTTTTTCAGATTTTAAAAATTCCGAAAAATAAGTGAGATACGAACAATTTTTAAATTTTTTCAAAATGGCCGCGTCAGATGAATGCGATGTAAGAAAATTACTAAGTAGGCTATGGAAATTATTAGTAAGGTTGTAGACTTGTCTGTAAAGAAGAAAATAGTTGTTTGAATAACTGATAGGTACCAGTATTTTTTAAGGTTCTTTTTTCAAAAAACGGACTTTAATTTTCATTTTCATTTCCGTAGGGGTCCTATGGAAATTTTTTAATGGAAGTGTGCTATTTTTTTTATTAATCAGAAATAATGATTCATAAGCTATAATTTTTTTCGCCATTAATCATTTCTTAACGATATCCTTCGTAATAATAAAAGTATTTTTAAAAGGTAAGCGCCAACAGATCATTTTAATAAGGTACCAATCTACATTTAAATCCAAAATTGCAGATAGCCATGAAAATGACATTCGCAACAATTGAATTATTCTTGACTTACTAATTTTCTGAAGCAAGTGTATTAAATTTGTTATAAACAAGAAAATTAAAATAAAATGGCTGAAAAATATTCAAGAATTGAAAAAGTTGACATGTTAATTATTTATGGAGAGACTCAACGTAATGCAACTAAAGCACAAACTCTGTATGGAGAGAGATATCCAGAAAGAACACAACGTCAGAGAAACTATTTCGCCCGGTTGGGGCATCAATTTAGAACTGAACCTGATATAGAAATTGAAGAAAGATTTATTGTGGATGAAGAAATGGAAATTAATGTATTAACTTTAGTACATGTTGACCCAACCATTTCGGTAAGACAAATTGAATATGAATTACCAGTTTCCAATGAATCAGCCAGGAAAATTTTAAAGAAACACGGCTATCGTTCTTATAAATATCAATTGCATCAATTTTTGTATGAGAATGATTATCAATGAAGAATAACCTTTTGTAATTGGTTACAGTTACGCCAATTAAGAAATGAGAATTTTATCAAAAACATTTTGTCCACTGATGAATCGAGATTTACAAATCTTGGGTTATTTAATCTAAACAACACTCGATATTGGGCAATTGAAAATCCTCACATTATGAGACAGGGGCGGTTTTAGGAGCGGTTTGGCTTCAATGTTTGGTTAGGCGTACTGGGCGACCATATCATAGGTCCAATAATTTTTGACGGAACTCTAACTGGACCAAGATATCTAGAATTTCTCCAAAATATAATAGTTCCACAGATTAATCAAATTCCCAATACCAATATTGACGAGGTTTACTTCCAACAAGACGGGGCTGAACCACACAATGCTATTATCGTTAGGGATTACTTAAATCAATTGTTTCCAGATCGTTGGATTGGGACCCATGGTCCAGTCAGATGGCCTGCAAGGTCACCTGACTTAACCCAACTCGATTTTTTTATTTGGGCGCATTTGAAAAATAGAGTCTACATGACTGCTCCAACCACAAGGCAAGATCTGGAAGAAAGAGTTCGTCACGAAATTGCACAAATAACACCTCAACAATTACAGAATGTTAGACGTGCAACAATAAGTCGCGCTACTCTGTGTATTAATCAAAACGGTTAACAGTTTGAACAATTTTTATAATGGTTTATTATAATTTAGATTTTAAATTGTTTTGTTATTCTATTTATTCATGATTGTAACGTTTTATTAAAATTATTTCTTGTTTAATTTGTGTTTACCTTTTAAAAATACTTTTATTATTACGAAGGATATCGTTAAGAAATGATTAACGGCGAAAAAATTATAGTTTATGAATCATTATTTCTGATTAATAAAAAAATAGCACAGTTCCATTAAAAAAAATTTCTATAGGACCCCTACGGAAATGAAAATGAAAATTAAATTCCGTTTTTTGAAAAAGAACCTAAAAATACTGGTACCTATCAGTAATTCAAACAACTATTTTCTTCTTTACAGACAAGTCTACAACCTTACTAGTAATTTCCATAGCCTACTTAGTAATTTTCTTACATCGCATTCATCTGACGCGGCCATTTTGAAAAATTTAAAAATTTATCGTATATCACTTATTTTTTTGGAATTTTTTAAAATATGAAAAAACTGTTGCACTTAGAAATTTATGCTTAATGAGAAACCATCAAAAAGACATAGTCATTCCATTTAAGAAAAAAAGTTTTCATTCCTGTTAGTTAAAAAGTAGCCCATTATAGTCTAATTTATGTGTACCAAGAACCAAATTTTTAAATTCAAAAACAACCAAAATATTGAGAGCGTACATTGACTCATGGCCACCCTGTATGTCACTAAATTGTTTTCGCGTTTTTATAAGCTTGGAATAAGATTTCGTTAGCGACATTGATCTTATTTATATTTTATATATTAATTATTCATTATATGAGATTTTATTATTATTTGTTTCATAATGTATGCAGTTTAAAGATATTATATTTACCAGGCTGTACGTTCTCAAATAAGCTACTTGTCAACAAAAGTTTAAACATCAACACAACGCCCAGGTATTTAAAACGACAATCATAATAATAAAACGTGAGTACACACTTTCCCTTTCTAAATCCTTTTTTTTATGGTAGCGTTTACTGCAGTTAAACCCTTGCAAATTAAATTTCGCAAACTATCATAAAGTGTCATTATGGGTTATATAACCATATACCTACCCTTTGAGAAAGGGTTTCTGCAAAACCATAAAATAGTTTTGCCAATATTTTACTCAGAATTAAGTTTTTATTATGTAAATATAGACTAGTTTTAGACCTTTCAATATGATGGTCTGGTGACTATTACCCAATCTTTTCCAGCTCTTTCTTCTGCAATAACAATAACATTTTCATTTGAAATTAGGAGATAAACTAACTTTTGCATATTATTTGTACAAATTGTAAACAATTTTATCAATTTGTGACAGTTATACCGACCTATAAATTATGAAATTTTCTTTTCAAATTCTAAGAAAACAATACATTGAAATCAGTTTGTATGAATATACAGGATGATCACTTTAATTGCCTCATTCACATTCATTGTGTGGTTTTTCACCTAGGAAAAAAATTTCCAAAGCCATATAGGAAAACTTCCTTAAAATGGTTCGAACGTACATAATATTAAAAAATAATCATTGACTTTTTTCATGTTATATAATTTGATATGAAACGAAATTTCTGTGTTTAATACAGAGCATTTTTGTTAAAATAAAAATAGCTTGAACTGATGAAATGTGTGTCAACAAGATAAAACCAGTTTGTTTTAATTTTAAAAAAGGATCATCTGAATTTTAATCGAAAGTTATTTTTAACATTAAACAACACAGGTAATACAACTCCCTGTATCTCTATAATAACCTTGGCGGGAGACATTTACTTACTCCATATCCAATTATGCTGGAATTAAGGACCCACTTCATGCCCTCATTGATTTGTATTCATAAACAGAACTAATACAGGTATGGCAGCAACCACATGTCGCGTAATTGCTTAAACGACGTTTTGGCAGTCAAATCTGTCATCTTCAAGTTCTCAATAATAACTATTTACTGCCGCAGTAAGCAGTTACTCTTATCGAGTGGGGAATTATATAATTTTTCGAGGTTTTCACCTCCCAGTTTTAATAATTTTCAACTTAAAAGAAGCGGAAGACTCTGAGTTACAACCCTGGATAATTAAAATATAATAAAATAATTAATGGGTACCTAAGATCCCCTAGGTCATTTGTACCTATATATATATTTCAAAAAGTCGTTTGTTAAAAATCTGCCCATACTATATTTACCATCAGAAACTAAGAAATGAGGAGCGAATTGGAAGGGATAAGAAACGACATGACCACATTAAAAACGAGGAGCTGAAGATTTAAAAAATATATATATTTTTGGAAATCACATGACCAACTCTATAGGAAAACTACTTACCCTTAACGAGAGAATTCTCATTTTTTGGGACTAGACATCCGAATGCCACCGGGAGCCTGTAGGAAACTTTCCATCTGGATTAACCAAAAGATGGTAGAAACACGAGAGACAAAGATTGAAAATTGAAAGGTTTCGAGATTAAAAAATTCGAATTAAATAGAAGAGCATAACGAGGATTGAAGAAGCCGTCCATAAAATTCGAGACGCTATTGAGGAGGCAGCGAGTCTATCAAAGGGTTATAATACATCATGTGACTTTTATTTTGTTAATTTGAAAATTTGGCTATTATTTTAAATCTTTTTAAGGTTAAAAAAAATAGTTTTAAATTAATAAAGAATAACTGAATAACATTGCCATTCCTACATTTGGAAGAGGGGGTCGCCATCTGACCTATCACATGACGTACAAACGGGGGTCACGAAACGCCATGGTCTGTCATAAAATAGCCGAAAATAGATCACGAGTTTTATGGATGGCGCCGAAGTGAGACCTTGCGGTTGTCCATCTAAGAAATCGGTTTCGAGGTTATAAACATGGTTTTCTATAAAAGGCATGGCCAGAAAAAAGCAAAAGATAGAAAAAAGTTGATGAGTTGATATATCAATTCATTTTTTCTCATAGCAAAGTCTACAAAATATTCTAAAACATCGAGGTCACGCAAAGAAAAAGTTTCAAGAACAAACAGTGTGATCAGAGTTGAGACTTTGAGTTTTATATATCGTGCAATCAGTAATGTCTAGGGGAATTTTATTTACTTTCAATTTTTGATTTTGTAATTTATTTTGTTACAATAAATTTAAAAAATTCATCTCGAAGAATCTAAATGCATCAAAAGAAAAACCACTGGACAGGTAGTGGCATTGACCTGAAGATTTGTCTTAAAATTTTTTGTCTAAATAATTTTACGTCTTGATGAGATAATATAAACTCGACTTTGCTTATTGATATTTGACTTTAACTTTATTATTTTCGTGATTGATAAGATACCTTTCCCAACCTCCATCTCTTATAACAAAAATTTAAATAAATGAATAAATTATCATAAAATTTTTTGGGAGCTACCATCTTACCGCTCCAAGTGTATTAATAGGCCCAGCGAGTGTTAGCGACTTCTTGAAATAAGTGGCGATCCAGATTTAAAATACTAGTTAGGAAGTGTCACTTTTGAGTTTTGTAGTGTTGGACTGAGTCCGACTGGTTAGGAGGACTCATTACTAAACCGTTATACATATTAGTTCATTGCTCAGAATAGAGAGACATTTGGTATTTCTCAGCACTTATTAGGGTTTGAGTCCTCTGGGGAACTGTCATAAAGTAGAAGCACTACCTCATATATATCCACAGGCCATTTGACTTCGATAATGGTTCGTCCTCTAGAAACTGTTCCTTGCACGGAGGATCGTCACAATGAATTCTCAATTCGTTTGACACAAAATTTAATCGTTTCTTACTGTAAACAAGAAATGTAAGAACAATCCACCTTAAGATCAAATGAATCCCTAGAGTTAGAACTCTATATCTTGACAGCTACTGGCTTCCAACAATCAAATATATCACCAACTGAAAAGAGATCTACATTATCAAAGAGAATCTGAGGATAACAAATTTGACTTGGATGGTTGGTTGGTTTGATTTGACATTTGCTTCTGCTAATAATGTAGTTTCTATATTCTGACTGGTATGTATGTACAGGGTGAACCCGCGAGAATTTCCACCCCCTTTTCTCCGTTATTTTTCCAAAAAAATTGTAGGAAGTTTTAAGAATTTTTTTATGATGACTTCTGTGAATATACATGGTATTGCATAAAAGCGTGATCAAACCAAGTAATATTTTTCTAAATAGAACACCCTATGCAGTTTTTTATAATCGACGTTTTATTACGATTCCAGTGATATACATGTTATATATTTGCCTCATTTGTTTGGAAGATAAAAAGCTGTTGAAATATCGAATTAAAATGAAGTAGAAAGTATAAAATGTCCTATTTCTAGAAGCCTATGGAAAATAAATAAGCGTTTAAATATTTAAATATCTGTAAATCGATTAACTTGTCATTTTCTGTTGTCATAATTTATGTGTGAAATATTTCTCTTAAATAAAATCATGTATTATTCTGAAAATTAACGCAATATACTGGAAGCATATTTTAACAGCTTGTATCTTCCAAACGAATAATGCAAATGTACAACATGTATATATCACTGGAATCGTAATAAAGATTTCAAAAATATATAGGGTTTTCTAGTTAAAAAAATATAAGTTGGGTTGGTCAAACTTTTATGAAACACCATGTATATTCATTGAGTTCATCTTAAAAAAATTCATAGAATTCCCCACAATTTGCTTTTTGAAACGTCTTTCTAACTCCAAAAATAACGGAGGAAGAGGGTGGGAATTCTCGTGGGACCACCCTGTATATAGTTTCTGTGCACTATGTTAAGGCGGTATACAACAAAATGGTCAACATATGCCTGCACTCTGGTTGGTTAATGACTCTATGGACATTATTATGCAACAATCCAAATCAGTCTGTTATGACCTTAAACCCCCATTTTAACTACCTCTTCTGCTTTATTTAGCTCAAAAACGAGAAATCATCGTCCTTGAATATATCTCTCAGAAATTAACCTTAATCTTTAAAAAAAAAAATTAGAATCACCAATAAAAACGGAATGATTAAACCTTCTGCTAGTATATGGGAATTAGGTTACTCTAGCAGCTACACAAACTCGTCGCAAGGACTATTTATGAAGTGTCTGATGAGTAAAGCTGGCCGAGGTGGCTGGAGTACAGTCACGGTCTTGCGCTGGCGTCAGACGCCGATTTAGAAGTGATTTACGTTGCAGTCTCATTTGAAAGGTTAATGCGTGAGGTTGTACCTATAAATTATACATAATGTCAAACGCGCCAAAGGGTAAAAAACGACCGTACGCGGACACAGTGAATAAATTTATCGGTGAATTTCCGGATTTATTCTATGACGGATGCAAAATAATTTGTAAAGTTTGCAATCAAGACTTAATGTGCTGGCACAAAACAGATTGTCGTCGTCATATCAATACCGTGAAACATCAGAATAAAAAAAATGGCATGCCTTTGACAACTCAGTTTATGTTTGATTTATTGTTAATGTTAATAGCCTGTAATATTCCGCTACACATACTGGATAAACAACCATTTCGGGAGTTTTTTGGAATAAATACAAACCCCAGGTGAACTTACCAAGTCGTACATCGTTACGTAGATATATTCCAGCTGTTCGTGAAGACACTGTAAATAGGATTAAATGTGGATTAAAAAATACACGGCTCTGGTTATGTATTGACGAGACGACAGATTGTAAAAAAAATTCTATTTTAAATATTATGGTACGTGTACTGGACCCTCTTAAACCAACATTTCCACTTTTACTAGCTAGTAAAAGACTAACTGCATGTACTGGCGAAATAATTACGCGTGTGGTGTTGGAGACATTCGAAAAATTTGAACTTTCAACAAGTCAAGTATTGATGTTTGTGACTGATGGTGCCGCAACAATGCGCGTGGTAGGCCATTCTCTTCAAAGAGACAATTGTAGGTTTTTACATGTTACGTGTAAAGTGCATGCATTACATCTTGTGGCAGAAATGATTCGAAAATGTTTTCCAGAGGTAGATGCATTAATAGGAAATACAAAAGAAATATTTCTGAAATCTCCTAAATGGCTTCGAGCATTTCACAGACAGTGTCCTGGTATCCCTGAACCATCAGAGCCGATTCTTACACGTTGGGAAACGTGGTTGAAAGCGGCTTTTTTATTATGCTGAATATTTTCAACAAATAAAAGCTGTGATACTACAGTTCAACCCTAACGAGGCTGCAGCTATTAGGGAAAGCCAGACAAGCTTTCAAGACGTTTCCCTTGAAACAGATTTAAAAACTATTAATAACAATTATAGAGGACTACACGACGCAATAGAAAAATTGCAAAATAGTTCGTTGTCGTTAGTGGAATCGCTGCAAATAGTGGACGACGTAAATACACAGCTACAGGCTATAAATGACACAAAAAATAATCGCGTTAGTGACAAATTCGAGAGTGTATTACAGAAAGATCCTGATTTTAGCAAATTAAGACAAATTTGTGATGGTCCGTCTACAACTTCGTTAAGTGAGTTCACAGATTGTTTTACTTATGCCTGTATTACATCCGTAGATGTCGAACGGTCATTTTCAAAATACAAACATACTTTTTCACCAAAGCGAACATCGCTGACCGAGACAGCTGTAGAAACATACCTGATGCTTATTATACTATAGATTTTCCCCACTTTGTGATGACGACAACCAAACTACTTCATAAATCTGCTTAAAAAGGGTGAGTTTTATACAAATTTTTATAAAATGTAACATTATTGTTAAAATTTATTTCCATTTATTGTACTTATTCAAGTATTATGATATGATGTAAATATATGAGTCTTATGACGGCTCTGTCGGCCAGGTGACCTCGGCCAGCTTTACTGATGAGATGATGCAGGTGGTAACCAAAGCCAACAGACATATTGAAATACAAAACGGACAATTTACGATATAACCAAGAATAATGAATTCTTATGACTTGCTTGTGTTTGTACATTTAATACAACTCCTGACACACTTTTGTCACCGAATTGGTACATAATATGTTTTGCTTCTGGCAACACTGCTATAGGCGCATTTTAAAAGGAAGTGTTCTCTTGGTGTTTTGTTTTCGTTTACGCAAATTTTAAATTGCACTATTTCTTTTTATTTTATTATTCACTAACACTTGTGTTATGTGAATGGTTCTGCCTTTGTAGTACACTTTTGATTTTCCCATTTACTATGTCTCCATACTGTATATAAAATAATACCAAGCAAAACACATATGAATAGCCAACAAAATACACCAAATAAATCAAAATGACCCCATTTTGTTACACTCTGTCCATTAGGAGAGTAATACTTTTTTAAAATATAAAACATTAAGCCTTGTTACTAACATAATCGTTGGTGTTCCAACTGAATATAAAAAGTTGTGAATAACGTCTCGTGGTTCTTCCTATTTTTTTTTATCATTTGACGGTTGGTAATTCCTATTAATAACATACAACTAGAAAATATATTTATTGATGTATCAATAAACAATTGTTTAAGTGAAGGTCACAAAAGCCGTTAAAAAACAAGTAATTGGAATTTTTAATAGAGGGTTTACATGAATCTTTATAAAATCAAAGCTAACATTCTTCAATTACATCAACTCCGGTTCGGTATGAAAAACTTAGTGCTTGTTATATTTTCTGCCAACATATTGTACTGTATATGTGAAGGTAAGTATTATTTTTAGTATTTAATGATTTTTAGGATAAGGATAATTCGGCTGCTCCACGAAAAAATACAGTATTTGTAAAATTAGAAAATGTTAAGAAAGAGCAGTTTACTTCTCTAAGAGACGAGCGAACATACCTTACTTAAACCTTTATAGTAAACTAACATAAATAATTTTTTTTTGTCACAATACCAAAAAATGAAATGACTAATATTTATTATTTTAGGCAGTTTCGCCAATTAAGTACATGTGCAGAAACTGTGTATTATGTTGGGATATGTTCTCATTTTCTTTTCACAATCCCATTCAAAATTACAGCATCTACACAGTCTTCATAACATACTGTATTTTTTCCTATTATTAGTTGTATACCGTGTTTTGCATTGTGAAATCTACAATTTTAGTGCAGATACTGTGTTACCTACCGCATTTTGCATCTTCATATTCTTTGCAGATAGAACAACCGTTGCTGGATAAAAATACGCAGCACAGCACAATATCTGCACATGAGTGAAAATCTCAATTTAAAAAAAAAATTGTTACTGTGTAGTGTGTTCTTCCTTGGAGTAGCCGAATTTTTAAAACATTAATTTTTTTTGGTGGAGAACCTGAAAGTTACATTTTCTATACTTATATATAACTTTTTCTCTACTGACAGAAACTTGAAACTTGGTATGCACTGGTAACTAGATGTGAGTTTTCAATTGCAATATTTCGAAATTTTCTGGGCCTATTAATTTTGTAGTAACGATAGTCAATTGTTTTTTTTACTAGTGTGTGTGTCATATAGAATTTTCACACCAAAAGGTAAAGAAGAATATATATTCAACCATCTATTATATTTAATAAATAAGAGTATAGTAACAAAAAACTTTCTTTTCATGTCTTGTGTCACAAATATGGAATAATATCATGTCATTACAGCAGAAGTACTTAACCTACAAAAAAAAATAAAAACTACATAGTAATCACCAGAGTTCGGATATCGACTAGACATGACGTCATGACTAGGTCAGCGCAAGGGAATATTTGTTATTAATTAATATACTTTGTCGTGAATTAGACTTAATTGATTGGGCTTTCACGTTGGATATGTCGGTTAATGAAGTTTTATTTGAATTTTTTAAAAAATTATATGTCGTCTTTAGAAATAATGTCCTTAAAAAGATGCCCTGCCATAGATAGTGGTTTAATTGCAACACGATTACACTTTTAAAACGAGAAAGACCCATTTCAGAATTTGTCTAGGGAAATAAGCACGAAGTTAAAAATCATCGTCCCATTAATATCTTATGCAATTTCTCTAAAGTTTTTAAATTTTTGATGTATGATTATATTTCAATTCATACTAAAACTGTAGTTGTTGAAGATCAGTATGGATTTATCCAGGGACGGTCCACGGAGCGAACCTTGTATGCAAGACTCAATTTATTGCTGAAGCAATGGATCGTAAAGGTCAGGTGGACGTTATTTACACTGACTTTTCCAAGGCATTTAACAGATTGGACCACGTTATATATTATTAACAAAACTGGAAGACGTTGGCCTTAGTATTTCTTTGAAAAATTTAGTCCATTCCTTCTATCTCATCGATTTCAATTTATACAATATCGTGGTTACCAATCTGTTGAATTTACTCAAACGTCTGGAGTGCCGGTTCATAACTCGGTCCATTGTTTTCCATATATATAGTAATATTGTTGATAACCTAGATATACATTATTTGCTATATGATGATCTAAAATTATATTCTGATTCTGATTGCCTGAGACTCCAGCACAATCTTAATATTCCTAACAACTGGTGCGTTAACAAACGTCTCCCTCTAAGGCTACCAAATGTAATGCCATGTCTTTTTCACGAAAAACAAATCCATTTATGTTTGACTATAGTTTGTAACCTAGAGAGACCTGAGTTTGTGAAAGACCTTGGCATTAGATTTGATTCCAAACTAACTTTTGCTAAACATATTGAAGAATATGTATCTGGAGCATTCAAGAGTTTAGGTTTTGTTTTACGCAACAGCAAACATTTTAAGAAATTATCTACTCTACGCATGTTTGTTAGTTTTGTTAGGTCCAAACTAGAATATGCTTCTATTGTTTGGAATCCTAGTTACAATATCAACATAACAGCACTAGAAAAAGTACAACGAAGATTATTAAAATCTACAATTTTCATTTTGGAGGGTACATATCCTGTTGGAGGTACACCTCAAGAATTCTTTTTAAATAAATTTGAAATTACCAGTCTAATTAGAGACGAGTGATGCGTCAGTAATTTTTTTTGTAAAAAATATTTAATAATGAAAATGACTATCCCCCTATTACCTCACTTATTAAATATAGAACTCCTAGATTAAGTGCAAGGACAAATAATATAGTTATGTTTCCTACCTCTCGTACAAATATTTTAATAGCATTTCCTATGTATCAAATGTGCTTAAATTATAGTAGTTATATCGAGTACAGTTTGTAAAATTGCTGATATAAAAAATATATATTTAATGCATGTTTAATTAATGTCTTTTATATTCTATGTATTGTGTGATATTTTATTTTAATTTCTATTATTCTGCTTGTATGCTGTTATACCGAGTGTAAATGAAATCTAGCTCACCCCCTCTATTTTCATTGTTCATAGAAATAAATTGATAAAATTTCAATTCATAAAATTGCATTAAAATACAGTATTTTCATTTTCTATGCACTTCCGGTTTCACTGGAAATTACCTCAACTTTCTTATTTTAAACGGAACACCCTCTATGTTTTTACATTTTTGAAATCTATGGTGAATTCTGAATGTAACAGTGTACATTTTCTTTAATTTTTTATTTATTTCTTTTTTAACGAAAATTTAAATTTTTGATTTAGAGTGCTGTAATTCACAAAAATTGTTTCTGGCGGGGTTTCTTGCTATTGCAAAAATTGAATTACTGTTGTATGTTAAATATTCTTTTACATAGGAGCGTTCGAAAGTGAGAAAAGCGGTTTTTCTAAAAAAATCATATTTGTCAAATCCCAAAATGATGGTTCATCACGATATTTTGAAAATACATCTTTTTACGATTACAGTGATATTCATAACTTAGCAATTCAATAAGAATTCACAGTAGAAATATAAAAAATTTTTTTTTAAATAAACAAAGAAAATTTGCTTTTTTAAATGTTTCAAAATTGTATTTTCACTCTACACGTGTTTCGGCTTTTTAGGCCCTTTTCAAGAGTACAGATGAGAGGTACTAAATTATAATTTGTGTTCCTTGCTTATATACTGAATGTTACATCTGGCAACTCATACTAATAAAATGGTTTGAAAGATTTGGAATTATTTAGAAAAGTTAAATTACTTTATCTAAAATGTGGTGACCTGCATGAATATTTGTTGTTCATTTGTAATCGTTTTTTTATTTTTGGAAGCTTTCTTAATTTCTAATATTTCTAGTAAGTCTAATTTTTTGCTTTTCTTTTCTCATCTGTACTCTTGAAAAGGGCCTAAAAAGCCGAAACACGTGTAGAGTGAAAAATACAATTTTGAAATATTTAAAAGCAAATTTTCTTTGTTTATTTAAAATATTTAATAATGTTTCACAAGGAGCCAACCGCAGAATCAGTACAATGTATAAAATTCTTCTAAATAAAGAGGTAACCTGATACACAAAATATGCTGTGAAAACAATAATTATCTCAAATAAAATTATTTGTTTAAAATACCTGTCTTGACTAGTACACTTTAAATACGCTTACTCTAAAGCTAGTATAGCCATTGCTTACTTAATAACTTTTGACAGCTGTTTTTTAACAAATAACTTTATTTGAGATAATTGTTTTCACAGCACACTACTTTGTGTATCGGGTTTTGTGATTTACATTATAATACCTATTTATTTAGAAGAATTTAAATTTTTCTACTGTGAATTTTTATGGAACTACTAAGTGATGGTTATCACTGCAATCGTAAAATGATGTATTTTCAAAATATCGTGACGAGCCACCATTTTAGGATTTAACAAATATGTATTTTTTTTAGAAAAAACAATTTGCTCATCTTTGAAGGCTCCTATATAAAAGAGTATTTAACATAAAACAGTAATTCATTATTTGCAATAGTAAAAAACCTTGTCAGAGACATTTTTTGTAAATCACAGCACTCTAATCAAAAATTAAAATTTTTGTTAAAAAAGAAATAAATAAAAAAATCAAAGAAAAATGCATAACTCTTTTACTTAGAAATTACCGTAGATTCCAAAAATGTAAAAATATACAGGGTGTTCCATTTAAAATAAGAAAGTTGCGGTAATTTCCGGCGAAACCGGAGTGTGCATAAAAATTGAATATACTGTCTTCTAATGTAATTTTATATCTATAACAACATATTAAAATTTCATCAATTTATTTCTATAAACAATGACAATAGAGAGGGTGAACCAGGTTTCATTTACACCGTGTAGTTGTTATGTTTTATACTGTTATATATTTATATATTTTTGTACGCTATTGTTCACTATTTTGGTTTTTTTTGTATATATATTGTTTATTTATTATGTAACTTGGTTTTCTCACTCGTTTGATAAATTAGTGCAAATAAATAAAAAATAAATATTCCAATTAAAATCAAACATTTATTTAAACTATTAATTACTGTTATTACTAATATCTTTCAGTGGCTTACTTGTAGTGTAAAGGTTCTAAAAATGGCTAGTGGAGGTAGTAAAGTGAATGTGTATAGTAGCGCCAGCAGTTTATACCAATAATTTTTTTCGCTGCACTACGCACCTATTCACAGCTATTGCTGCAGTATTATTCCTTACAAGCGAAGTATATTAGTATATTATTACTCCATAAAATATAGTAAATCTACTAATCGATGAACTGTGATAAAACCAGGATTGTTTTGTAAAACACTTTCTAGTTTTTTGTTTACGTGTTCAACGATGTCTCCCGTCCTGTTTTTGGTCGAGGTTTAAGTTGTTCTATAACGAAAGGGATTCGTGAAATACTTGAGTATGTAAATGTTTTTTAGAGGATATTCTAATATCTATGCAACTACAGAATTCGCAAAGAGTATTATGTTGTTAAACGAAATTTGATTTATAATCGAACTAATTACTTTTAGATATATAGAAGGTTTTTTAAATTATGTGTTAATAAAAATGCATAAATGAATTCGTTTTTATATTGTTATATAAAAATGTATACAACGTAAACAAATTTGCATGGCATAAGCTTGCATTCCTTATCAAGGTTCCTGCGGACGGCACTGGAATGACTCGCAGGCATCCGAACTCTAGTAATCACAATTTAAAAACTTAATACCTATAAAACTACATGTTTCCTACTACTAACTACAATAAAAGTCAGTACTATCTAGGTATTCCGAAACACTATACCAACTACAATTTAACAAAAAATTTGCAGACTTTAATTTTGAATAAACTACTAGTACTAGCTATTGTTTTCAAGAATAATGCAGCGCAAAAGTAAAAGTTGACTATCATTACCATAAACCTAGTAGACCTAGACCATTTTAAACGGCTCTGATCTAAACTTTAGTACAGAAAAAGTGTTTCATAAATTAAGAAAAATAACCATCATTTGCCCGTTATAATTCCCGAACAGTAGCGAATATCCTAATCTTCTTTGTATTAAATTGACCAACGTTGTCTCAATTTAACCAACTTTGAATATCTTGCCATTTCCGAGATCTCAGTGGTGAACAATTAAATAGCTGCTTCCTATACAGAGCGTTAAATACTTTTTAATTATGATGTAATTGAATTGAATGTAATGATTATTATTTATGATCATTGTATTGAGTTATATCTATTTCCACAATATAGAGAGTGTTAAATTTACAAAAACACCATTGATGTTCAATAGATTTTTGTTCTACAGATTCGGATTTCTCAAAAAATTTGTCTTGTTGTCTTGTTTTTAAATACTTCCATTTCGTGACAGAAACTAACTACAGAATAATATTAAATGTATTTCTTATAGATCTTCATCTAATTGAACCAAAACCAGGGTTGTGCTTCGACGTATACCCAGCGGATCAACCCATTTATCTGAGCAAATCCAGCAAGTCCTGCACAAGTTTTTTGCCAGAAATTAAAAACTGTCTGGGACTTAAAACTCAGAACAATGAAATTATAGTATTAGACTGCAAAGAGGGTCAAAAGGCAAAACCGGGATGTTACAAAATTATCAATCCAGACAAGACAGAAGAAGATGTTTGCCAACAATTCAACAAGGCAAAGGGGTGTGAAATTATTACCACACCTACTTCTTTATACGTGGAAGTATTTTGTTATTCAGTGCTGCCTGGAGAAACTAAAATTATTTTAGTAACAGATACAACACCCAAACGACAGTAAATTATTTTATAACGGTTTTGTTGTACTGTTACAGTGTATCTAAAAGTGTACATCAAAATTTAAGGACACGTTCTACACATCAATATAAAGGGAAATCTTATAATAAATGTTTCGTTGCAGAAATACAGGTTGTTAGAAAGATATTGAGCCAAACTATATTTTTATATTTCAGTAAAGGATTGGCCAAAGAACCACTAATTTATCCGTGGGAAACATCACATTGAGTTTATTTCAAGGTTAAATTTTTACCCCTATGGTGTACATATAGAGGTCGGGTTATAATTTTTTAGTTTTCAATTGATATAAGTACCTACCGGGTGTACCACTTAAGATGTAAGTCCAAATAAAACTTTATTATCTTAGACAAGAAAAAAAGTTTTATACGAAAATTGTTTGTATACAATCGGACAACAAATTAATGTTTTTAAAACTTATACAGGATGTCAAAATTTTTCCTGGTCAAATAAAGTTTTATTTTTATACATATACATATTTATTGTTATATTTTTAGAATCCTCGAAAAAATGCTTTTCAAAAATATAAACATATTGAAGTAGCTCAATATTCCAAATCTACCCTTCAGATGCAAGAGTAACAGATAATCTTTATTACTAAAGATACGCAAAGAAAGTCGAACATATTTTATTATATATCGATTGGAATACAAATTGATATATTTAAACAGTATACAGTATAATCTGTTCTTTGGCTATAGCATCTGAAGCGTTTATTTGGAATGTTGAGTACTATTTCATGAGACATTAAGATTACATCTTAACTTGTTAATATTTTTGAAAATTATTTTTTCAAGGATTTAAAAATATAATAATATATAGGTATTCTATTTAAAAAATAAAACTTTATTTGTCCAGGCAAAATTTGACATCATGTCTAAGTTTAGAATACACTAACTTGTAGTGCGATTGATGTATAATACCTTTTGTATGAAATTTTTTTTGTATCTAAGATGGTAAAGTTTTTATTTGGACTTGAATCTTAAGTGGTACACCCAGTAATTGAATCATTTTTAAGTTCCTCACTCGATTTTTTTGCTTAATTTTCCACCTAGGGAAAAATTCCTAAATTAAACTTACGAATTCTTTTCTGAGGAATCCGAATTCGAAAAGAAAGAACATTTAAAGGGTTGAATAAAAAAGTTATCACCGAAAAACTGAAAATATGAAAATTGACATGCGGAAATGGACATGTGACATTTCACTGATTTATAAATGCATATCACATACATGTTTTCCACTCCCGGTTTAACCGAAAATTTCCCTAAAATTTTTTATTTTAAATATTTTTCCTTTTATATTTAGCTTAATTTAAATGAAAGTTTTTTTTTAAATTCAGCTAATATATATATAACGGGTGATTATAAAGTAAGGATATATTTCAACTTATTATATATTCTTAAGAAATCAAATTAATAACAAAAAGTAAATGGAATCTAGTTGCTTACATAATGGGATTTCTGATGTCAAACACTAGTTACCGGAAATGCTCGATATGACCTCCATTTTGTTGTTGTAAAATTACCAACCGTTCCTCCAAATTGTATACAGCACTATTCAACATTTCTGGTTGAATTGCAAGAATTTGCTCTCTAATACTATCCTTTATTCCTCCAGCGTTGTTGGCCGTGTCCTAAACACCAAATTTTTTAAATAACCCCACAGTCAGTAATCCGCTGGGTTAATATCAGGCGATCTTGGTGACATGAATTTGCAAAATGTCTGCTTATAACACGATCTTGAGTAACCGCAGTTAACAATTCTTTAACTCTGTTGGAAATGGCCGGAGGTACTCCATTCTGCATAAAATCATGTTTTCATTTCCTTCGTGCTCGTTTTGCAACTGTGGAATTGCATAATCCCCTAACATTTGCAGGTATCGTTCACCAGTAACAGTTACAGATACGGCCTCCCCATTCTGTATTTCCTCGAAAAAGTATGGCCCAATGATGAAATTAGCTGTGAAACCGCACCAAACGGTGACTTTTTTGTCATGAAGGCCTTGCTGAACGATTTCATGTGGATTTTTTTGTTGACCATATTCGACAGTTTTGAGTATTAATTCCACCATTAAGAGAGAAATGGGCCTCATCTGTCCATAAAATACGGGATAACCACTCGGGTTCAATTTCCATCTAAGCCAATACGTGTAATGAAAAATCGTACCTGAGAGCAAAATCTGCGTCATTTAATTCAAACAGCAGTTGCAGTTTATAAGGATACATTTTTAGGATATTCCGTAAAATTTTCCAAACCGTGGTGTATGGCATTTGTAATCGTTTTGATATCGCATTCACACTACTGATTGCTAGCGGATTAGTATTGGCTACGTTTTGATTTTCCTGAAGAACTTCTGCAACTTGGACATCACTAATCCTAGGTATTCCTGACCTCGAAAGGTCTTTTACAGACCCTGTTCTTTCAAATTTGCTAATCAAACCCATTTTCGTACGAAATCTTCGTAATCCAGTAGTGTAATTTTTACCGCCTTCATAATAACATTGCACTAAACCAATTCTTGTTTGCAGATCAATATTGAAATTGTTACAATTTACGTTTCGCGAGTTTTATTTTGAGAACAATTCTCTAAATTACGATTATTTCGTTTGACACTTTTATCAATAGTTGTCACGACAATTCTTTTGTTTTCCATAGATACACTAAAATCCAATTATTGAGGCATCTTATCTTATATTTCAAATGTAAACCCCAAGATCTTATTAAATATGAAAGATAGTGATAATATATTATACAGGGCGTTCCATAATTAATTACCTTTCTTCAAGGGTGTGATAGAACTAGCAAAAATAAGTTGATATTTGTATATTTGGACCATTTATTAATTTCATAATGTTACATATTTTGTCAATTTTTTATCTAAATATCACAATTTATTGGGGTGGTTACAAAGGGGATAGGGGTGAATTTTTTATCTTCATTTTTAGATATTTGAAACGGAAAATTTATCACTGTTAAAAACTGCATAAAAAAGGTGCTCTTACTAAATTTCGATAGAAGTCATAGTTTTGGAGTTATTTGTCTTTTAATATTGCAATACAGGATAGGTATGCATTCCACAATATATTTAACTATATTTTTTTGTAGAGCAATTTAAAATGTCGCTTTACGTAATGAAGTATGTAATTCAAGGACAGAAAAAACCATTTTTTTATTTACAATAATTTTATAATTAATATTATTTTAAGTTTGTGTCTTAAAGTTCAGAAGGTGATTAAAAATAACAAATAATTTTAAAAATATTTAAAAGTGATAAAATTAATTTGTCTTGATATGTCGAAATGAAATCGACGCATTTAATCATCGAAGTTGAAATATATCTTCTCTTAACATTTCCCGAATGAGGGCTACCGTTTTTAGGCTCACTAGTTGGCGCCACTGGCGAGTAAGGTCGCTGTCAAAAGTTATTGCTAGGCGCGGGTTTATAGGGTTTTATTATAATTATTTCGTACATCAATAAATAAAAAAAACTTGTTAAGCATGCCTCAGTGTTGTGCAGTTCCATTTTGTTTGGAAACAAAAGGCGGGCATATGCTTCCGAGAGACAAAACTCACCTAAAACAGTGGTTAGTAGCGATTCCCAGGGATAACTTTACTCCTTCGAAACATTCGTGTGTTTGTAAGGAACATTTTAATCCTGACGATTTTGCGTTACCAAAGGAGTCTACTACAGAAAATCATAAGTAATAATCATGCACATTCGTTGTTTTCATCATGCTCATGCTTGATATAACCTAACTTTAATGACATAAGATACCTCTGATAGGTGCAATCATTTCCCTACTAAGTCTTTCCCCTTCTGCCATAATTGTGTTAAATGTTTTTCAGCTAATTTTTTATAAAAATTACTAGAAACTCGCGTTAAAAAGCCATAGTAAACATTAATGTTCAGTGACAAGGATCTTACAGTATACTAGTGCCTCTCGTGGTGAAATCAAGCGCGGTAGCCCTCATTTCCCCTGCATTTCCCAATATTAATATAAATAATCACAAAATAATTATGACTTTTAAACAATAGAACAATTTCAACAATATTTCACTATAAAAATTATGCTAATAACATAAAACAAAGGCAACTGCCATAAAAGAACCAAGAAATTTGCTAAACTGCGAGCTGAGGTTGTCTCTCATGGTATTACAATTGAAGGGGTCGGTGCAAGAACCATGTATGTGCAATATACATAATTTCGAGAAAAATGAGAAAAACCTGTCATTATTTTATTTTTCAATTTAAATGAGTTTTTGTTACTTACACATTGTTATTGACTGAAAATACATATTTTTACTAATTTTTAATTGGAATATATTGATTAGTATACATTTTAAATCACATTTAAAAGTTCACATAGCTGATTCTTACCACCAATATAGAAATGGTATGCTTGAGAAAGGTAAATAGAGATCAAAACTTATTGTGATTATACTTTGTTTTAATTTTAACAAAATAAACATCATCAGTTACATCTTAGATAACAAAACTGAAAATAATAATAACACATAGTCAGCAAAAAAGTAGGCTCCAACTAAAATAAACAAAAGTTAATCAGAATCGTCATCATTTTCTGCTCTTTTTATATTTTCATAAAACGCCAGATGAACTTGGGGAACATATTTGTATACTAGAGGCATTATACTATCATATTTTTTCCATTTTAATGGAAGCTCTTCGTTATATGCCTGAGGAGCACTTTTTATATCCACCAGAGTTCCTTCTCCTTTGTATAAATGATAACCTTCCACCGTATTAATATTGTGGCTTTCTGTAACAAAAACCTTTCAGGATTTTCTGAGTCATAACTGAAAATTCTATACTTTGAAATACTGAAAGGTTTTTTCTTCACGACACATGTTTTTTTTAAAATATGGCCCGAAATGTGACTTAAAATCACGAATTATGTCTTGGGTAACTCTTTCCACCACGTATTTTTTCCCACAGCTTTCCATTAAACAATACCATTCTTCGGGGAGGTATATTAGTTCCTTTTCTTCGCTTCCTTTTTTCTATTTGTCCAAAATCCCTATCACAATGCAGAAAACTATGACCTGGCTCAGGTAAATGATGTATGATTTTTGAAAACCTTCCTGTTTTTACAAGGGATAAAAGAAAATGAACTAAAACACCATTTTTGTTTTGTCTGTTGGTAGCAAAAGCCGGCTACGTGAATCACATAGTCACTTATTACTACCAATACATCTACGTTAGTAAGATGATATGTTTACATGGTCAGAGCAAGAATGGGTTATGTGTAACTAAATCATATGCCTATGAATAATACGTGAACGGTTCTAGCGTCAAACGATGCACATGTACTTTTTTGGTTAAAAACTGACGATATCTCATTTTCACTCAAGTTGGTCTTTAATCAGTTCTTGCTCCAAACCCTTCAATTAGAAAATGGTCCATTGCAATATTTAAATACAAATAATTCCAAAACGATAGCTCCTATCGGCATTTAGTAAGAGGACCTTTTTCTATGCAGCATTTTACACTAGTGCTCCTAAATGTCTAAAAAAAAAAAACACAAAAAGTTATGGCAAAAATTCAACCCCATCCCCTCTGTAACTACCCCAACATATTTTGATATTTGGATAAAAATTTAGCAAAATATGTAACATTACGAAATTAATAAATGGTCCAAATTCAATTTTTGCAACTTAAGACGTTACTAATTTATTGGCAAATAACTATGTTGTACTTACCCCTTTAAGGGGTTGTAGCTCCTATGAACTGATTTGTGGCAAATGTTTATATACAAAACTAACTTATTTTTTCCCTGAATGAAAGTACTTAATTATGGGATACTGCTGAATTCAGAGAGAATTTTTTCCTTAAGCAGAGCCAAATATACATGGTGTATCACTTAAAATAAAGTTGAGGTAATTTCTGGTTAAACCAGAAGTAGAAATATGTGATACGCGTTTCCAATCAGAGGAATACCACATGTCTATTTCCGCACTGATATAAAGGGTGTCAATTTTTATATATTTCAATTTTCCGGCCTTTTTTATTTGACGTTCAATTGTTTTTTTTGGAATTCGAATACCTCAAAAAAATTTATGAGCGAGACACTTAAAATGATCATCCTCTACATGTATTTTTAAATAAATAATTTACAAAGATCGCTCTTATTTGTAATATCAAAATATGAACAGTAAGCAATAAAATCATTGGAATTTTTCATAATTTGATTTGATATTAATTTTCCACTACAAGTTCTTAAAAACATATCATCCACTGAAGAACTAAAACATATTATGACATTCAAGGGAAAAATTTAACTCCAAAATAAACCAAATGTGACTCTCCCACAAATAAGTTAGATGATCAAATTTTAAATATATTAATCAAGCTGTTAGAAAAATATCAAGAATTTTTAGTGTATAAATTTTTTGTCTTATTTTAATGTGATATCTATAACCTCTCTTTAAATTTTAGGCATAAGTTTTTGAGACAGAGACAGCGAATTCAGCTGTAAATATGCATGGAAATATTTTATTATTAAACTGTCATAATAGTCGGAGAGCTGGTGTCCAAAATGTGCAAGAGTTTTCAAAGCTAATTTTTTGAGATTAGGTTACTTTTTAGTGTTGGAAAGTAACTTTAGAGTCAGCACTTCCGGTACCGGGACACCTGGCGCTGGGACACTCGCAAAGGTGTAATATTAATTAACGTCTCTAAACTGTTTTCTCAAAGCTCAAAATTTATAGAGAACGAGTAAATATAATATAAAACAAGAATCCAACAGTCAGACAGCAAAATATAGGGACACGTGGCGTCAGCGCTACTTTATACCTGTCAAAAAATGACGTGTGTCAAAGTGATTTCTCAAAGCTGAAATTCTCCAAAACATTAATTAAAACTATAAACTTAAAAAAGGAGACAGTCAGACTCATTTATGATAGGACCACGTCAGTCAGCAGTCGATAGATGTGAGAACGGTAACTGCGCGCATTAGTACGCCTTTTCTCAATACATATCGTTTATTTTATAACTCAATGGAATGTGGGTTACCAGGGCCGGCCCGATGGGCAGGCGAGCCAGGCGGTCGCCTGGGGCGCTGAATCTTGGGGGCGCTGACTTTGCCGCAAGTCGGTTGTAGTTTCTGAATAATTAAATTTAAATTTTAATCAAAAGCACGCACTTCAGATAAGTCCGCACCTGCCCGCCTATCGGTAAGCGTGCTGTATGATAACAAAAAATCAAAGTAATACCGGCCGGCGGAGTACAAAGTGTTTGCATGGCTATGATGTTTACGTTTTATCGTTTTTATATAGAGCGCCGACTGCCGGTCTTCTTTGACCGAGTTCTGGAATTTTCTGTATTTAATTTTATTATTTATTCTCTTAACTAAAAACAAAGAATAAACTACTCTTTTTGCTAAAGAAGCCAATTGTTGAAATCAGTCTATTATATTAATATTATTACTATAATAGTATAGTACGGTACGCGTTTAAGTCTCCAGTGCTTCAGTTAGCATATTAATATATGTATAATAGATATAACATATCGTGTCATCTTTTGTTGCAGCTTGCCAGCTTGTACTAGCTTTCTTCGGACTTTTGTATATTAGTTATTAAAAACTAAATTTGCGTTGTGTATTGTGTTTGTTGACGTTAGACAATTGAGAAATTTGTTGTCAATTATATGGCTTGAAAAATACTTGTGATGTAAATGAGGCTCGCTTTCTACTTTTCAATAAGACTTACGCATTCGAAGACACCAACGACCCTTTCAAAATTGCCACGAAAAAGTCGATGGTTCCAATTTACCGCCATGCAAGACGGAATTGAAAAAACAAATACAAAGGGCTGCGGATATATCGAACATTTGGAGTCATGCTGATGAAAAAGTGCCCACTGCAATGATTCCAGAGGAAAACGGTTGGCAGTTGATCGATGGCCGATATGATTTCAGTTGGTACGAAGACGATCAGCTACCTAATTTCATTTCTGACGTTTTGATTCAACCGGATGATACACCTGCAGGTAATTTTTGCCAGTCGACTCGCAAATGTGATTCAAAACCTTACTTATTAATGTAATGTATTGCTTAACGCTGAATTTTTGATTTGTATACAGATTCGGAATCAACCACCACTGATGACGCCGAAGAATATGGTGCAATCGCGTTTTATTCTGATGAAGATAGTGGCGAAGAACACGACGACGGCAATGATTCTGACGATTAGATGTTTTTTTTTTCAATGAATCAATGAATCTTTTTTTTTCTATTATAAAATAATTAAAATTATTTTTTCTTGTATAAAATAACTGATATCTATATAATAACTGATATATAACAATTACAATTATTAAGGAACAATTAAAATTATTTTCATATAAAATAAATGATATGTATTGAGAAAAGGCGTACTAATGCGCGCAGTTACCGTTCTCACATCTATCGACTGCTGACTGACGTGGTCCTATCATAAATGAGTCTGACTGTCTCCTTTATTGACTTTATAGTTTTCATTAATGTTTTGGAGAATTTCAGCTTTGAGAAATTACTTTGACACACGTCATTTTTTTGACAGGTATGAAGTAGCGCTGACGCCACGTGTCCCTATATTTTGCTGTCTGACTGTTGGATTCTTGTTTTATATTATATTTGCTCGTTTTCTATAAATTTTGAACTTTGAGAAAACAGTTTAGAGACGTTAATTAATATTACACCTTTGCGAGCGTCCCAGCGCCAGGTGTCCCGGTACCGGAAGTGCTGACTCTACAGTTATTTTCCATCACTAAAAAATAACCTAATCTCAAAAAAATTAGCTTTGAGAAAACTCTTGCACATTTTGGACGCCAGCTCTTGGACTATAAGTAGAGTGCAAATAAAATTTCAAATATACTCATACATTCACAATTAGAAATTTTGGCCGCACTCTAAAGTATGTAATATAAATTGATTTTTTTTTTAATTCCTAATTATTTTTTAGCAAGAGTTAAAATTACATAAAAATTTAAAGTTTCATTAAGGAAATTTCAAAACTATTTGTAATTCTGAAATTTTTTTGTGTATTTTAACTAAGTTTTAATTTTCATTTTAAGAAAACTTCAAACATCAAAGTTAAAAATTAAGAAAAATTTAATAACAATTCAAATCAAGGAATGTAAATCAAAATTTCGTAATTTTCACATTTTTTTATATGTTGTATAAAAACAACGAAAAAATTTACAACCGTAGTAATTTTCATTGAAATTCCTCCTCTTGAATTATTATAATTTGTTTCTTAATTTTATTATTCTTCGTCTAACTTTTTACTAAAATAAAATTTTTATTTCCTAAAATAAGATATATCAGACTAAATCTGTTGTCGGGATTATCACTTCACTCTGTATATCATTTAATTTGTGATTTTAATTAGGAGCTTTAAAATTGTTAATTATTATCTATAATAATTTTTTTCTGATATTAGTAATAATACATAAATACAAATAAATTTCCCCCCTATGATCAGTTTTTAGTATTCCCAGCGCATACAAAAAACTGGTAATTTTAATTACGATCCAATTCCTTCAACCAGTTTCAAAACCACCAAAACATAATGTATACAACAATAATTACATACGAATTATCATCTTAGTACCATCGAGAAAAACCTAACTTTGACTTCTAAAAAACATATCTTTTAAATTCACTAAAACCTCATTGTTTTATTTATAAAGATGGTTTTTTAAACTTTTTACAATAAGGTGAAATAAATAACTTGTACAGTTGTAATTAAACTGTAGAATTTATTCTGAAGGACACGTAAGAATCGTGCAATGGCAGAACTGGTAACTGGAATTTTTTTATAATTGAGGGATACCGTAATTATCACTTTATAAAGACATACTTAATATTCAAGTAGGTTTGCAAAATTCAATATGGATTCATTTGTGTATACTGTTTTCTGTGTTTTCTTTTTAGTTTACGTAAATTCTGAAGGTAAGTTTTTGAACTGAAACTTTTTTAATCTTTTAATCTCTGGAAAACTATGAGGGCTAATTAATTCCATCCTGTCCCTCTTTAAAATGTTTAAGTTAAGCGTATGTTTCACATATGTTACTATAAAGGAATATCGTCCATACCTTATATGATATAATCAATTGTCACAATTTAATTACTATTAGTTTTTAACATATTTCAGGCCTTTTTTAATATTATGCAGGGGTATCTAGGCTAGTGTATCCAGCGTCAGAAGATATTACTTTATGAAAAAATTAGTTGTTTACTAGAAGTATAATAATATCCTACAATAAATACATATTACGGAAGCTACACCTTGTGTCATGAATATGTTTTTCAGTTATAAATTTTATTCTTAATAGCTAAGCAATAACTTAAAACAGAGTAAAAGTTATTTTTTGTGATCGTTATAAGGATTTTGAAAGGCAGGCCTCTTTTTGTATATTATTGCTTTACACCACTCAAAACTACCCTACTAAAGCAAGATATCAGTAATAAAATTTGTAATATTGTGCGTCTACATCAAGCAAGTAAAATGTGAAAAGTCTATTTAGTGTAGTAATTTGTTCCTTGAAAATGCCTCGATACTTCCACTATTGAGTAAAACCAAATCCATTTAACCATGTAAAATAAGTAGATTTTCGAACAGACCCACCTAGAGATATCATGCTGGCTCTCCCTCTTCCCCTACTCCCCAAAGGAGTCAAATATCTGGGTACATATTTTTTCCCCCAAAACGGTAAGAAATACTGAAATTATCTGAACACCATTCGATAGAAAATACAATTTTGCATAAGACACGTATTTTGCATATTACTGTTTTTTCTTTTTCTAAGGTCCCACAGCAAAAAACCTGTGGGGGCTCTCTAACAACAACATATTTTTTGCTATAACTTTAAAACGGTCCAATATATTAAAATTTTACAGAAAAAAATTAAAATCTCTATTTTGTCTATTTATAGCTATATAATTTATACATACTATTTATTTAAATAAAGCCAGCAGTGACGTGTAAAAAAGAACCTACAAATTACGATAGCGCTAGTATTTATTTAAAATAATTTATTATTATTATTATATTACAAACCGCAAGACATTGGAATTTTACTTGTAGTTACTTCAAAGAGTTACTCAAAAGAAATTAAGGTGTCATATTCTCAATTGAAATCAATGCATGGCCGCTTAGTGCGCTCTTATATAAAAAATAATTTACCCACTCTTATAATTTCCAAATATAAGATTTTATTTAAACTTGCATTAACTTGTTTAGTTAGAAAAGTATGTGATGCAAATCGACGTAATTAATTTATCAAACTAAATTAAAAAACTAAACTCACCAAAAATTCTGTGACGTACTTCGCTACTCTACACAAGAGCAGAAGTGTCACTTTGACGCCCAACACTACGGCGGTGCTCACGGTATGGATATTTCGGACGCCAGTTTCTGTTTAGAGTGCAGAAACACCACTTTACTCTATCGGCGGGACGATAGAGGCCGGGCAACTACAGTGAAGAAACGGATAAGCCAGGGGTCGGAAAAAGGGTAACTTACACACTACAGTTAATGAACAGACTCTCATTCAATATATTTACATTTATTCTACACACTAATTATTATTTACACTTTATATACACCTTAGTAACTACAACTTATATTATAACGGTCTTAACTACGGGCGAGCGGGGCAGTAAGCGGGCGGTCAAGCGGTGCGTTTTACCAACTCTAAACAATTTCCAGAAAATACATACCAGCCAAGTAATACCTGCTTCCTCTCTGGAGCGGTCGGTGTCGGCACGTCTGGTCGGTACGGGCGGCAGCAACGGACTGTCCTGGATGCTCTGAAAAATCCTCAAGCTACTAAACTCTGCCAAAAGCAGAAGTAGGATGAGACGCGGTAGTCATGCGCGGAATATAGCAATACGTCACCCGAATTCAATTTAAACAAACCTATACCTTTATACTCACAACAAGATTACTTACTATGCTGGTCGGCGTGGTTCTTCAGTCAGCAGCTAAACGGCAACTGACTGGTTCGAAAAATCCTCAAGCTACTAAACTCTGCCAAAGGCAGAAGTAGGCTGAGCGCGGTAGTCATGCGCGGAATATTGCAACTACGTCACCTTTCACCGACTTAGAAAAATTCGCAATTACATTTGTATACCTATGTACCTCTATACTCACAAGTTTACTTATTAATTTTGCAAAAAAAAACTGCTGAAAAATTAATTTGACCAGCAGAATTGATATTTTAAAATTTCACGAAGTACATCAACTACTGGAAACAAGTATTACAGAAATAGATGATGGAGACGGTATTGAGAACTATTTTAAAACACATAATTTAACGAAATTATTAAAGACTGCAAAAAATATATTTGGAGCAACAAAAATTTGTATATATACCGGGTGATTTTTTTTAAAGGGAAACACCCCTCTATCTCCATTAATATTTTATTTACACTATCAGTTCTTTGGTACTTTTTTTCTATAATGGCTTGTGAACTATCTGATAACGGCTGGAAATATTTTCATCACTTCCGGTTTCACCGGAAATAACCTTAACTTCCGAAATTTAAATGGGATACCCTGTATTTTTTCTGCAGCATTATAGATCAATCAATTCTAAACATTTTTGTAAATGGAACCATATCTCTAAAATCAAAAATAACTTAGTTATGCAAGAAAAACTGTTTTTTACTTATTTTATTTCATTTTACAATATCTAAGAACACAAATGGCTTTGAAACAATTATAAAATTATAAATGAATAAATGTATTTTACACTTGACCACTATTTTCAAAAATGCCACCATTTCTATTGAGGCAAGCCTCTACCCTTTGTAACGGGTGTCATATCTTCTGGAATAATTTGTAATATTTCTTGCACCCGGTTTTTCATTATGTTCTTATTTTCCCATTCGTTGCTATACATTTGATTTTTAATGTAACCCCATAGAAAAAAATCCAGAGGATTTAAGTCGGGGGACCGTGCTGGCCATTTGAATTTTCCATTATTTTCAATCCATCTGTCGTCGTAAATATTCGTTAAATACTGGCAAACTGCTGCGGAGTTTCAAAGCCATCTGTGTTCTTAGATATTGTAAAATGAAATAAAATAAATAATAAAACAGTTCTTCTTGCATTACTAAGTTATTTTTGATTTTAGAAATATGGTTCCATTTGCAAAAATGTTTAGAATTGATTGGTCTATAATTCAAGAAAAACGAAGTATTGGGAAGCTTGGAACTCTTTCCGGATGCCACTACTACTTTCATAGATTTGGTTAGAGAACTAAAGCATCCTAATAATGAACAATTAATAATTCATAACAATTTACGATAAGTATTCAGACACAGATAATGTCGACCTCTGTCGAATGCAGTCTTTACACAAAAAACCGGACAGTTGGGAACTCACCCCCAACAATGAATGCTCTGTCAATTCACATAAATAGACGTATTTATCACGCAGAATTTGTTTAGGGTAAGCTCTGTCAATCAATTGTAGAACTCCCATATCATTCCAAATGAGGATAGATTTTGGAAAAAGATAAATGGGTGTCACTGTGGATTACCTCTAAAAATAATCGGATGTTTTATTAAAATATAAGTGTAAAACTTCTGGGCCAAAGTGCACATG
Source organism: Rhamnusium bicolor (assembly GCA_029963845.1). Classification (NCBI taxonomy): domain Eukaryota; kingdom Metazoa; phylum Arthropoda; class Insecta; order Coleoptera; family Cerambycidae; genus Rhamnusium; species Rhamnusium bicolor. The sequence goes on along the minus strand of JANEYF010001618.1, from coordinate 119,218 downwards.
TTTTTTAAATAATTTGATGTGTACAAGATTATGTTCACGCATAGAATGTGCAATTAGGTTATTTACTTTGTGATTTATTTTTATTAAGCACTATAATTTAGGTATTTTATTTTCTTTCAAATGTTCTTTTTGTTAATTTTATCATTATTTATAATACATTTTTTGTTAATGCATTATAAAATAAAAAAATAGTAAAAATATTCTTTCAATATACTAATATTAAAAATAGATTCTAATGAAATTACATGTTCTGCCTTTTCTATGCACACCACTGTCGTTATTTAAATAAATAACATACACAAATTATATACGAATTGATAGACATGGCCAGTGATACGGCCATATATAGTCATTCGCACAGTGCGCAAGCAGCAAATATATCATTGAACGCGCATATGGCTGCTAAAGCCACAACGTATATGACTAGTGGAAGGTAAAACTAAATGAGGATAAATCAGAGGCGACAGTATTCACTAAAAAATTTAAAAACAACAAAATTTTAACACCAGTTTCGATCAAGGGCACCAAACTGAATCAAAACCTCTTGTAAAATATTTAGGGGTTCGTTTAGATAAGGGGTCAACTTTCGGCCGACATATTAACACGTCTATACGAAAAGTCTATTCTTTGACTAAGAGCTTATACCCACTCTTGGCAAGGCATGCAGATTATGCAGGACAAATAAAAAATTAATATATATATATACTATAATATATATATATATATATATATATATATATATATATATATATATATATATATATATATATATATATATATATATATATATATATATATATATATATATATATATATATATATATATATATATATATATATATATTATATATATATATATATATATATATATATATATATATATATATATATATATATATATATTATATATATAATATTTATTTTTTTCTTGACCGTTAATATCAATTAATATTGATAGTTTTTTTTTTGGGGGGATTTCGGTCAGGTATAACTCATTTAATTTTTTTTCTAACGTTTCGGTTTATTACACCATCATCAGAGAACTACAATTAATATAATATTTTAATATACGGCCTACCAAAACTGCATAAAGAAAACATTCCATTGAGACCAATAGTTAGCAATATAAATAGTCCCACATATAATCTTTCACAGTTTTTATCTAAGATAATAAGTAACATTTTAGGAAAAACTGAATCCTTTGTTAAAGACTCATGGCAATTTTGTGAATTGCCCCCCCCCCCGACCCCATTTTTTTTTTCTTTTTGGGTTAATTCTATAAAAAATAATAGGAAGGGGGGGGGGGAAGGAAGGGGGGAAAAAAAAAGGGGGGGGGAAAAAAAAAAAAATACCCCCCCCCCCAAAGGGGGATAAAAAAAAAAGAAGAATTTTGTGTATAAACTCTATTTTTCCCCCAAAAAAAAATTTTTTTTTCTCAATTTTTTGGGGATCCGCCGTGGGGTGGCTTTTTTCGGCCACTATGGAAAATTTAGTAATGGAAGAATTAGAAAATAAAGTATTAAAATCACTAAACTATAAACCAAAATTCTACAAAAGATATGTAGACGACTGCATTATCTGCTTACCAAAAGATAAAATAGAATATACGGTTAATATTTTCAATAATTATCACTCAAGGTTACAATTCACTAAGGAAATAGAACAAAACAATAGCATAAACTTCTTAGATTTAACAGTTAAATATAATAAGGATGGTATTATCGAAACCAACTGGTACACAAAAGAAGTATGGTCGCAAATATACTTAAACTTTAAATCCCACATATCAAACAACTACAAAAAAAGCGTCATCAATAGCCTAACAGATCGTGCCATCCAACTTTCACATCCAAAATACAGACCAAATAATTTGAAAAAAATCAAAAAAGTTCTAGAAGCAAACTCCTACCCTAAACACTTTTATGAACCAATAATAAAAAAAGAATACACAAAACCTATAATAACCTACACACCAAATAATAGTAATAATAAATATGTTTCAATGCCATGCATACCAACAGTATCCGAAAAAATAGCAAGCGTATTTAAACAACACAATATAAAAATAGCCCATAAACCATTCAATACCACGAAAAAATTTTCCACAAAACTTAAACCTAGACTACCAACCGAAGACGAAACTAATACTATATACAAGATAGACTGCAACGACTGTAATGGTACCTATATAGGCCAATCTAAACAATATCTACATAAAAGAGTATACACGCACAAATATAGCATAAAAACTCAAAACCAAAACACGACAGCAATAGCCAAACGTAGAACAAAACCACCGATTTAATTTTAACAACATACAAATATTAGAAAAAGAACCTAACTATAACCGAAGAAACATACATGAAATGCTGCAAATAAAAAGACATACCAACGCCATAAATAATCGGACTAATATAGAAAATTTAAGCGAAATCTATTTTAACTTAATTAAATGATTGGGGTACATTACAACATGAAATCAATTTTTACATCTGACCGATACAAAATAATAATTCTTGAAATAAAATATCTTATTACATATTCACTATTGAGGCAAAACACCCACAATAAACCATATACATTCCAACGTTATCTCTGTAACATAAACAAAACTTTAAGAGCCCACAAACTATGTTAAAATATCTCAGTTGCGTTAAAACAGACAACCAAACAACATGTAACAACAAATTTTAAAACAAATTCCTAATAATTAATAGTGTAAGTAAATTTTAATGTACAATAACCATAACTATGTTTTTAAAATATTATATTAATATTGTAGTTCTCTAATGATGGTGTAATAAACCGAAACGTTAGAAAAAAAAATTAAATTAGTTATACCTGACCGAAATCACCCAAAAAAAAAACTAACAATATTAATTATACTACAATAGTAAAACCAGCCCTAGTGTATTCAGCCTGTCCCGCGACAAAATTAAAAACACTTCAAATTCACCGAAACAAGATAGTAGACTAGTAACTTCCATTGACAGATATACGCCCATTCGTCATCTACACGAAATTACCGACATACCACCACTAACGCAATGTTTCATTGACATATCTAAAAAATTGTATACTATTCAACTCTCCAACAATCCACTTACACGCAGTATAACACATGTTAGGGAACATGATGCTCAGTTTAAGATTAAGCACAAGTTGTCATACCAGATGTTGCCAATTTTTCGGCAACCAAATTTAAAAATTAACCCTCTTCCTCTTCTTTCATTTTTGTACGTTTTTGTTTCATCTTCAAAATGGTCTCTGTAACTTTACCAAAAATTGTGTTATACTTTTTCTAAAACCAAAAATTGGCCCTATTCCAGGTCAAAATTGCCTTAAGCGGGTTTTTACGTTGATTTATTTTCCCGTCAACCCAGTAGAACAATGTTCTTGACATATTGTATATACCCCATTTTTAAGTTGTAAATATTAGATATTAAGTAGTTTAATTTGCACTGTAGCTGCATAATTGGTGTCAAGTCTAAATATATAATTTAAGAATAATAGGTGTTAGAATTTTAAATCAATTGTTATTTATCCTCCGGACCTCACCCACTTCCAACCCATAAATTGCCACGATGCACCGTCGCATGGATGTTGGGTTGACTTCGTGCGCGAGTAATCCGAGAAGAACAAGTTTATCCAAAAACTGGTAAATAAATTGCTTTGAATTGAATTTTTGATAGAAAATATAACGATCTTTATTTTTTATATTATATAAAATTTTGATTTATTGGGCCGTTTTAGAGTTATAGCCAAAAATATGTTGTTCGAAAGCTCCCACATATTTTTGTTGTGGGACCTTTGAAAAAGAGAAAACAGTAAAAGACAAAATACGGGTCTTACGCAAAATTTTTTTTGTCGAACAGCATCTAGATCATTTCTCTATTTCTTACTGTTCTTGAGAAAAAAATATATACGCAGATACAAGTGGCCCCTTGTTAAATATAAATGTGGATACATTTTGTAAAATAAATATATTTTCTTAATTTCAAATTATTTTTGAAACGTGTTGTTTTTTATCGAGGTAGAACAATTATATCCACAACAATATTCGATCATACCTAATTTTCAATATTAGATTATTCATAACAGTTCATTATTATATTACATACAGTGTGGAACAGCCAAATGGAAGAAATTTAGTATCTCAATTATTGTGCATATTCATAAAAATCTCCGAGACACGTCGATTTTGGATTCGAAAATGACATCCGGCAACGTAAAAATTTCATCCCTCCTTCGAGTGGCAGTTGCAACTCCTAAACTTTTAAATCAGAAATAGGGACTTGTGATACCTCATTTGAAAGGTATTTTCATTCTCTATTCAAAAATGCTATGGTTTTAATATTTATTGCAAAAATTAACGGTCTGCTTGACGAAATTCGCTACAGCAAACGAAAAACATAAAAATTACAGATTTTGTTTTGCAGGCTAGCAAAAACAATTTGTATTTTTTTTCAACATTACCAACTAAAAAATAAGACAAAAAACTTATCAAGATTCTTCATAGTTGACATTGCCAGTTTTCTTGAAAACGCCGTAACTACTTGCTATTTGATTAACAGCAATAAATAGTCAGTGTTTTGCGTATTGTTTGAGTTTTGCTAACTGCAATTCCTAAACATGGTTTATTTAACAGAAATGCATAAAATAATTATACAGATGGTTGGTTACGGAGATAGAATGCGATCACAGGCCGAAGCTGCTCGCCTATTTCAAGAAAAATTTCCTGATTGTCGCCTAGGAACAAAATTGAAAAGCAGTTTCGCGAAAATGGACATGTACGGTAGATAAAAAAAACTTCCAATACAATGAGTAACGATACCAAATTAGATATACTGCTTGAGTTTGAAGAAAACCCACATAATTCAAGTCGACAAGCAGCTTCAGCATTGAATGTTTCCTATTCGTCTATTATTCGCCTATTAAAAGAAAATAAAATGCATCCCTATAAACTAACCACAACTCAGAAGTTTAGTGATGATGTAAAAGTTAGAAAATGTTTTGTTTTCTGATGAGTTCATTTTTACTCTTCACAGCTATGTTAATCGTCCAAACTGTCGCTACTGGGCTAACGAAAATCCTCACTGAATGAAAGAGTTACATACGCAAGATCCTGAAAAGGTTAATGTATGGGCGGGGATAACTGGAGACCATGTCATTGGTCGTTTTTCATTGATGGCAATTTGAATGGAGAAATTATTTAGCTCTGCTCCAAAATAATGTTGTACCAACTTTGACAAACTTATATCCTGCTCAAGCAAACCCACAAGTTCCAGCCGATGTGATATGGTTCCAACAGGATGGAGCACCACCATATTACCGAATCAATGTATGTAAAAAGTTTGGTATACAAAACTAAGCCAAGCGATATAGCTGACTTGAGAAGAAAAATAATTGTTGCGGTAAGGTCGGTTACGCCTCAGATGTTGGAAAATGTTAGAAAACATTTTTATTTAAGATTGGGATGCTGCCAAGACATTCAAGGAACTCATCTTGAACATCTCCTACGTTGAAATTAAGTTTTTCTTTAATTTGCTGTAGCGCATTTCGTCAAGCAGATGAACTTATTTTTTAAATGTTAATTTTTGCAATAAATATTAAAATCATATTATTTTCGAATAGAGAATGAAAAGTCCATTCAAATGAGGTATACAAGCTCCTACTACTTCCCATTTAGAAATTTAGGGTTTGCAACTGCCACTCGAAGAGGTTAAATTTAGGGATGAAATATTTACGTTGCAGCATGTCATTTTCGATTCCAAAATCGACGTATCTCGGGATTTTTTATAAATATACACAATAATTGAGATACTAAAATGATTCCATTTTGCTTTTTCACACTGTATATGTATATCTCTTGGTATATTTATGTAGCGTAAAATATTAAGGATCATATCATAATTATCATTTTAGCTATATGCGTTCACACTATAACTCGACAAGATATAAATAAAGAAAAATTAGCAGAAAGTTTGCAAAAGTTTGGTGGAATGCTACTTTTTTGTAAAATGACAAAGGTTGCATTAATCTTTTTACATAATATGTAGATATTATGGCTATAAGAATGTTGTTGAAATGCTGATTTAAATAAAGTAAGACTGTTAAAGATAGTTTAGTCGTGTTACTAAGAATTTTTGAAACGCTATTGCAACGTTTCGTAACAGTCTTATAGATTCCCAACTTTGTTGATCTAAACATTTAAAAAACTTTAATATAGCTATGTTTTGGTTTTGTTAAAGTTTTAGTAACAGTTTTCAGTTTTAAATAAAGTTCTTTTAACGTTTAGCAAACCACTATGTAACCAATATGTACTACTTGGAGGATCCTGCAAGCTGAGAAACCTGTAAAGTGTGGTTACAGTCAATCCCTAAGAGAGAAATCGTCATTAGTATACTGCGCGAAGTTAAAAAAAATTGCATGTTGATAATGGCATTGAATTCTAATTTTATCTGAAGCAATATCTGAATCATATAAGTTAACCAAATTTTAATCAAATTCCTAGTATTAACACGAAACTTTTCTCGACAGACCGACAGTTGGACCATATCGTTAACATTTTCAGATATTTAGCAATTGGTGCTGATTTCCCTTCTTTTTTTAGATCTTCACGTAATCGAACCTAAACCAGGCCAGTGCTTCAAAATACATAATCCGACGCAACCACATCTTTATCAGAATCCACGCAGACCAGAATACGACAACCTTTACGAATCGTGTACCCAATGGTTGCGAGAAAATAAAAGTTGCCTAGGACTGAGAACACAGAATAATGAAGTTTTAATGATATTTTGCAAAGGAGACAATAAAAGAAGAAGGCCAGGATGCTACAAAATAATCAATAAGAATAAAAGAGAAGAAGTTATTTGCCAGAAGGTCAACCGCAAAGAAGGCTGTGAAGTCATTACTACCAGAACAAATTTAACTGTGGTTGTCCATTGTAATTCTAATCCTAATCCTAATCCTAATCCTAATCCTAATCCTAATCCTAATCGTAATCCTGATCCTACTACAGGTGTTGCTGGTGTTTTAGACGTAAGAGATAATAGACCCAGGAGACAATAATGTTACTTTTATTATTATTAGTTGTGTAGGTAGACTGTATTCACATAACAAAGTTACATAATATATAATACTTGCACCAAATTTATTTACCTTGGAATAGCCAATGCAATAACATCGATGCATCTAGTTGCAGCTACTTTATAAATTGAAGGCAAGCTACAGGCAGTGCAAGATCGCTCATCACGATATGACGTAATGTCGATTTTCTAGGTGAATACAGTCTATTATAATTTTTAAATACTGCCGAAATTGTATACAGTTAGAATGTAAATTTAATTTAGTAATGAATTAGGAATTATTTTCTGATATGATATGTGCAGGCTGATTTTAAAATTATTAAAATTTTTATATGAAATAATAAAATTGTTGCCAAAAAAGTACCTACAATCTTCAAGAAAAGTACTCTCTCGAAAATTGTAAAAAGTGAGTAATTTTATGTTCTTTATTTAAATTGTGTCTGCTAAACCAAAAATAGGTGAATACCAGGTTTTGAAATATATTTTTTACTACCGGCATTGTAAGGGGCCATTATGGTCTTGATAGCAAACCGATAAGTGCAACTTATCGCCTTGGGGTCTTGTAGTCTAGGACTTTATATATCTGACACAAATATCGAAACTGAATAAAGAATAACCTCAAAAGAAATATTTTTATTGACGAATAACAAAATTCATAACATTTTAGAGTTGAGTAACTACTTATTTATGTTAAATGTGAATGAATAATTTGAACAATTAGAAATACTGACAACAGGATCCATTTCTTTCTTCAGCATATATATATATATATATATATATATATATATATATATATATATATATATATATATATATATATATTATATATATAAAAATAACCCCCTTTCCTTCTCCAAACCAACATTAGATCGTTTCAACATTTGTTTCATCATAGGTTATGGAACCAAGATGCCAGTAGATATAATGGTAAGTGAATAGCGGTAGAGTATATATTATTCCAAATTTTTGTTTATTTTTTTTTTTTTTTTTTTTATATATATATATATATATATATATATTAAATATATATATACTGGAGAAATTTGCATATCTGTACCCATTTGATTATGAAGCAGATGTACCAGGTGTACCACTTTAGATGTAAGTCTAAATAAGGACTTTATTGTCTTAGACACAGCAAAGAGTTTTATACAAAAATTAATGTACATCAATCGGACTATAAATTAACGTATAGAAAACTTATATAGGATGTTCAAATCTTGTCTAGTTAAATAAAGTGGTATTTTTTAAATGGAATACCCCATATATTATCATAATTTTGGAGTCTTTGAGGAAAATGATTTTCAAAAATATAAACATATTGGCACAGTAAACAGTAACCAGTAGCTTATCTCTCTTTGTTGCAAGGCTTCGCCGTCTGTGACCTTCAGGCCGCTACTCTGAGAAGCATCAGTGTAGTAGTGGCCGTCGGAGCGAAGTGTACAACTTGGTTACCCGTAATACACTCGAAAGGATTGCAAAGAAAATATTTGCTGTGATACCAATACCATAGTTAAGTTTTAAAAATTCGGAGCATAAAAAACTATGAGAATTCGCTTTAACACAATTAAAAGAGCATTAAAACAATAAATAGGGTTACCATATTTTCTTCATGCCAAATGAGGACAACTCAAAAAACTCTATATGGTTCAGATTAGTATCGAATTGGAATGGATTATTTTATTCAACATGAATAAACATTTTGACTAGTTTTAATATGCATGTTAATGAACAAAATCTGTGTTTTTGTTTCCGTATTTTGGTTAATGATTGGATATATCTCTGTGCTTTCGTTTTTGTATTCGCTTTGTTACTGATAGTTTTATGACAGTTTTATTCAATATTAAAGAGCACTAATTAATTATTTAAATGGTTTGAACATTTTTTTCTCATGAGATAATCTTGATACAGCACATTAAATTAACTAGGCAACATATTTTGTTTCTCATAATAGAACGAATTTGATTTTCGATCATCATTAATACACTATTACTACTTGCGATATCTCCTATTGCCAGTATTTTATTCATATCAGCGTGTTCTGCTAAAAAGAGGGCATTTCACTAAAAAAAATTAAATAAAATATATACTGCGCAAAAAATTCGCCCTAAGAAAAGGACATATCCGGTAAAAATCGGTCATTTGGTAACCCTAACATAAATATAATAATTATAACTTGCTCGTCTAATTTTCTAAACAAACGGAAAATTTTTCTTGGCATTCCTTTCCAGTGTCTATTACGGATGTGCTAACTGTATGTTTCTTTATCTACATCAGCGAAATAATAAATGTAAAACAACAGTTATTGTAGTTAGGGAAAGTTTTATTTATATATCCTCGTGAAAAACTGTTATATTATTCAAGCATATTGTTACGTGTTTGTTATCCACACAAACAAATATACTCGTAGATTCGTTGATTGAAAGTCCAGATAACACTTACTCACTACTTTATTTACTAATTAACAATTAACAACAATAGATTAATTACTGTCTTAACTATAATCACACTTGAACACTTTCTTATTTCTTCTTTACTCGTTCACGTTCAATTTAAGATTGGTCTCGGTCCACCGTGCGTCTTATTTATACATCCATTCACCCGGTCTAGAACATTCCAGAATATTCCCGGCCGTTCCCATACAATTCCAGTCTCATCTAACCAGTTTACACAGTCCAGTAGCGTAACACTGCCCCCTCCTTAAGCCTGAGCGTCCCGATCAGGCAATTCATTGTTCCCTGCATACTTGGCTAGTCTCTCTATAGTCACCACCTTCATCTTGGATTTTGGACTTTGCTGAATTCTATATACAACGTCGTTTAGTCTGGTGACGACAGTGTAAGGACCTTCCCAGGGCAGGTGAAGCTTCGGGGACCTGCCTTTCTTTTGTTGTGAGATATATAGCCAAACCAAATCTCCCACCTGGTATCCTCCTGAATTAGCCTGAAGATCATAACGAGCCTTCATACGGTCACTTGTTATTACAATTTGCTCAAAAGGAGTCCTGGCACTATATTGCTTATTTCTTATTTGTGGCCCCATTCTTGCCGCGCAAACTTCACATTGGCGGCACCAAGCCTCCACATCTTGACGACTGTTTACCCAGTAGAAACTTCTCAATATCCACTTAAGTACATTTGCTACGTGACACCTGGGGATTAACAATTTCAAAATAACTTTCCTCCCATCTGGACTTTCCCACGCTCTCTTCAGCAGTCCATCCTATAATATAAGGGAATCCCATTGTGCCCATAAAGCCTTCAGCCCCACTGATTTATTTGAAATGTCCTTCCAATCCGGCCGGGTTCCTCTTTCATTTCAGAATAGGACCAGTTTCCTTATCGTTTAACTGCGTTTCCTTTAACGACTCTTTTGTCCAATAATCTGGAACATCAATCTTAACGGTCTTCATTATTTGTACATTTTGTTGTTTTTCCTTACGGTGGCAAGGCTTGCAGTCTTTCTGATAAGGTCTTTTGAAAAGGCCATCTGCTATATTTCGTGAAGTACCAGCTCGCCAGTTTTCCTGTGGCTTCTCCATTACTGCGACCCTCTCAGGACTGCGCTGACGACAGTTACTCTGAATATGGCCCACTCTGCCACACTTAAACAGCGCATGTCTCCTCCGCTCTGTCTCCCACTACTTTTCTGTTGGTTTTGTCTCGGCTGGAGATTCGGAGTTTATCAGTAGTTGCATGGTCTTTTGTACTTCGAATATTACATCTTGAATATTGAGCTCATGACAGTGCCTCTTAATATGGCATAATTTGCCACAGTTATAACAACGGATGCCTCTATTCAGCCTCCCACTACTTTGTTGTTGGTCTTGTGTCTGCTGGGAGTTCGATTATGTCATGTCAGTAGTTGGGTCATCATCTTGTGTAGATCAGATATCAGGTTTTGTGTTGTGTTCTCTGACTTGTCTTCCTCCACACTCACAGCTCGTACTCTCTGATTTGATTATTAATATTATTTTTAAATTTTATAAGTTTGGTTATATTTTCTGGTATATTTTCTTTTCTTGGACCGCATATTATTTGTTTTGTAGTTTTATCTCGTGCTTTTTGTATTGTAACTGTGAATTGTTCTATTAGCATTACCTAATGATTCGGCTGTATTTATATTATTGTTTATTTCTATATTATTGTTCATAATTTATTTAACTGTAAACGATGCAAAGTAGATACTATGTTTGCCCCTTAAGAATGTGTAATCCTATACAGGGTAATTCATAAGGAGTGGGTAATATTTTACTTGCGATTCTATAGCGGAAAATATAAATTTTGGTGGTCAAATATTAATACTTACTGGGGTGTTAAAATTATAAAAATAATTCAGTAATGTTTTTATATTTCAGTTATTTTTTTCACACATAAACATAAAAGTCGATACAATTAGGTTTTTTGACGTGAGAAAATCGAATAAGCTATCATTTTTTGTGTATCGCATAGAGGGCGCTACATAAGCTATCTTGGTTTAACAGAATCGGTCATAACTTTTTTGTACTTCGTTCATTTATAATCTCATTGCAATTTTTTTATTTAACCATTATTTTTAAAAAAATTAAACAGTCTTAGTTTATCTTCATAAAATGCACCCTTATCGAAATATTTGGAGTTTGAAACACTTGATTCAAGTAATTTCTTACTTGTTAGGGAAATCCTACATGTGGTGGTACTCCAAGTAATTTCTTACTTTAGGTGGAAATAGGTGTCTCATCCGATGTACCACATATTTATTCTTACAATAGGTGGTATATCATCAAAAAGTTCTGGTAACTGGTTTCTTAAAAGATTTAGGTAAAGTACTCCGTTTAAATTGGGAGGCAGCTCAATTGGTCCTAAAAATTTGTCTCCAATTACGCCACACCATACATTAATCTTAAATTCATATTGAAAATGCCTTTCCCTGATTAAATGCGGATTTTATAATTACCAAGAATGACTATTTCGCCAGTTAAAAACACCACGTATCGTAAATGTAGCTTCATCTGTAAAGAGGATATTTTTGCAAAATTAATGGTCTTCATTTTGTTTTCTTTGCATCCCGCGACAAAAACTAACTTTACTTGGGTAAGGTCATCCCGTGGAAGTAAATTTTGAACGGGAATAAAATGAAACAGGGGAAACTTCTCCTTTTTCAACAGTCTTACTATTGAAGACTGACTAATTCCAGTAGTTAATGACACGTGGTTTCGGGATCACCAGTTACTTGAACTAAAACTTCATCTACTTGGTCAGATCGTATAATTTTGGGACATCCTGTATAGTTCTTGGCGTGAAATGAACCTGTTTTGCCTAATCGATTGAACAAGTTTTGAAAAATCTTGTAATTAGGCTGTATTCTACCAGGATATGTTTGTCGATATACTCTAGCTGCAGCAAAACCAGAGAAATTTGCTCTTGCATAAATACAGATTATATCTCTCATCTCTTCATTAATGAAATCGTTATGTCATGGCATAGTCACACTATTACTTTAACACAATTTATAATTGACAAACACCAGCAATTCAAAAATAACAATAAATATTTGACAGATAGTAAATAAATACATCTGTGTCAGTACGTTTCATTTATTTTCGTAGCATACTTTGTTAAACATTTTTAGCACCTATCCATTAATTAAGCAGGATGTCTGTTTTCCTTTACTAAGTACAAATTATGCATTTTGAGGAAAAAAGAGAGGATCACTGCAAAAAAAAGGTATTCAAATTTGACCATTATAAAATTAATATTTTCCGCTATATAATCGGCAGGTAAAATATTACCCATTCCTTATGAATCACCCTGTATAGCTCTCAGTGCACTAACAGGTCGACAGACAATGCTATTGTTATAACCAAACCACAGTATAAAAAATGGTAAAAAGCCCATTTTATCAAAGAAGCTGATCTTCTGAAATTTAGCGTACGGGGATAAGTTTTCATTGTGAAAAACTCTGTTTTGTATAAATTTCTTATTATCTTTAACAGAAAAGCACTTCACCTTAAAAGACTTTTGTTTTAAAAGAACTGCCAGCGCCCTCTATTCACAAACTAATGTCTGTAGGAGACGTTCCTAAAAGGCGATAATAAAATTACTTATTTTTGTAAGCTGAATTTCACAACAAACGAGCACTCTTGAAATATGACAATAAAGACTTGTGTTTTATGTCGTATCATCAGCGCTACAATGTCAAATATCAAAATTTTAGGTTGAGCTTGAGTTTTACGTTGAGCAAAAGCAGATTCCACAAAATTTTACTGATAGTCAAACATGTTTGATCTCTTACACCTTATTTTTGTTGTCTGTGGACACGCTATATGTAGAAATCAAAAAATCTTAGAACCTAATTTTAAATATGACTGAAAAATTAAATAATTATATACGGTAGTAATAAATGTTACTGTATTTTTTAATATTCCAGAGTGCTTATTTATGCTATATTATTTACTTATTATATTATTAATTATTTAAAATGCGCCTCATTTAGTAAAATAAATATGTATACATGAAAATGAACTATTTTAAAGAAATATAAAAATATTAAATAGTACTTAAATGCATGGTATTTTACACGAAAAAAAATCCATTACATACGTCGTACTAAAATGTAGATAAAGCATGTTTAAATATAAATACAGTGATAAGAAACTGACTAACAGCATAACTTCAATATTATTGTTCAGGTAAGTTACAATTTCGATTGCTTTACATTGCCAAGAAGTAAATTGTAATAATAATTAATAAAATAAGAAACATAAGCATCCGTTGTCATCACAAAGTAGAATAATTTTGATCTTGAATCAAACATCATTTTAGATTTTTGAATTCGTTGCTCCTTATCAATGATATACAAGGTGTCCCATAATTAAGTACCTTCCTTCAAGGAGGAGGTAATAGAACTATAAAAAATAAGTTGAGTTTTGTATATAGACATTTGCCTTAAATCAGTTCAGAAAGGGAGTTGCAACCCCTTAAAGAGGGTAAGTACAACATATTTATTTGCCAATAAATTCGAAATGTCTTAAGTTGCAAAAACTATATTTGGACCATTTATTAATTTCAGAATGTTACATATTTTGCCAAATTTTTATCTGAATATCATAATTTGTTGGGGTAGTTGGTGAATTTTTTTAGACATTTAAAAAAGATATCAGTGTCAAATACTGCGTAAAAAAGTGTTCTTACTAAATTTCGATATGGGCCATCGTTTTGGAGTTATTTGTATTTTAATATTGCAATACAAGATAGGCAGACGATGATGGATAGGTAGCTGTTGCTACATATCTCTACAAAAATAATTGCACAATATTTTTGTTTACATTTTTTGTAGAGCATTTTAAAATGTTGCTTTACGCAATGAAGCATGTAATTTAAGGACAAAAACATTTTTTTTTATTTAAAGTAGGTATTTTATAATTAGTATTATTTTAGGATTGTGCCTTAAAGTTCAGATGATCAGGAACAAAAAAATAATCTTAAAATTACTTAAAATTAACAAAATTAATTTGTCTTGATGTTTCAAAATGAAATCCTCGCGTTTAAAAGTTAAAATATATCCCCTCTAATATTTCCTGAATTCTCCGTGCGTTTGCATATTAAACGAATATTCACAAAATAATTATGACATTTCAGTTTTGATTCAACATTACAAGCAATAAAAATATTACTTACAAAGTTAATGTAACACAGAAAATCAGTGATCATTTAATACAGTCCATTAACATACCAAATTGAAGGAAAAAAGTGAACAAGTTAGAGTCATAAAACATTCTAATAAAAATTATAATGCAGCCAACTTTCAGAATATGTAATACGTACAGATTAGAATAACAGTATCACATGTCAATAGATTGATAAACTCCCTAATAAATGATATCTCTGATACACTCAATATAATTTATCCTACCATTGAATTTACCATAGCAGAAAAATATCAATATATCAAATGGACTTGCAAATGGATTAATTATGAAATAATTAATTTAATGAAAGGAAGAGATAGAAAATATGAAGAAGCAACTTTTACACAAGATATACAAAGACTTAAGAAACAATATAACAACTACAATAAGAAATGAAAAAGAAATAAACATAATAAAATAATAAATGAAAATTAAAATAATACCAAACTAATGTGGAAGGACTTAACTGTTACTCAATACTAGGAAAGTTGTAGGTAAAAATATAATATTTGAGAATGTGAAAATATCAAGTGAGCAAATTGTAGCAAGTAAATTTAATATTTCTTAGAAAGTATTGATTATAATAATCATTGAAATAATAATTCAAAAAGACTTTGATACAGTAATAGCAAACACAGACAGTCATGAGCCATTTAGTGCATATAGTCATTAATTTGGATGAATGAAAAACAGTTGTGTACACATTAAAAGATATTGCTGGAACAGAAGATGACATATCTACAAAAATAATTAAGGACGCGTTTATGGTTAATCGTTTTCTGGATATTGTAAAATTCATCATTACAGAGTGAAATTTTCCCTAGTGACTGGAAAACATGTGTTGTGTCTGTTCCCAAAGTATGTAATATGCATTTCTGTGAATAATTTAAGCCAATAAATACTATTTATAATACTAAATTTTGTATCCGATAAACTAGAAAATTTAAATGGTATACCACAGGATACGGTCTTAGGACCTACTTTGTTTCTATTATATGTAAATGATATTGTAAAATATGTACAAAAGTGTGGTATAAGTAAACTTTTACACTTTTAATCCGGATCTTATAATATTATAATCACTTTTTTTAAAGTGTTGTGAACACAGGTAGTGCCACTTACTGGCATTTTCCATTTTGAGAGCTTTCTGCCAACTTTCTCGGGAAATCTGAAAATAATCACGTTTTTAATAGCAACCTTTAAAATTGAATTAAAAAAAATATCAATTGACTTTAAACATCTACAGTTTGTGAGCAACTTTAAGAATGAAATTTCCATTGTAGTTAAAACAAATATTTTTGTTTTTTTGATAAAACGTGGATTTTTATTGTTCGAATGGAATCAGTCATAACCACACAACTTTTATTTAAAATTTTTTTCTATAGGCAATAATAACGATGATAAGGGGTGGGTAATTCATAATAAATAATCCTGTACATGTAATTTTCCATGTCTTTTTCAAGCTAAAAATAATTTAAAATTATCTCTGTTCTATTTAAAATTCAAGAAAAATTGCATTATAAATAATCTAAATAATTCTTACAACAATGTTTAGTCGTTTCGCTGCCTAAAAGATCGTCACTACGTATAACTTTCTGCCACAATTAGAAAAAACTTTTCGTTCATGGTGTTTGTTCGTACTGTTCTTGATGATATTTATTTATTGTTCATGTTTAAGTTTTCAGAAAATACATACTTTACAAGGAAAACCTAATATCAATTGTCCTCAGAGGATGTGCCAAAATAAATGAAACCACGACTAAAACCTGGTTTTCTTCTTTCTGCAGACCATACCTCAACTAGTTTAAAAGTAAATATTTTATCTGGCGTTTTCAAAGTAATATTTTTACATTCGGAAACTGAGAACTACACAGTATTTATGGTTTTTTCTTTTATTTTTCAATTTAAAATAAGTATTTCCATTAACAAAATAGTAACAAAAATACGAAAACAGGTAGCCGATAAACACTATATTAAACGATGATAAGCGGCTCAACTGTGTGCCAGTCTTCCATCTTTTAATCGGCACCGACTGTCATCCGCAGACTACATGGGAACTGATGACGTCACGTTCGACATCGGAGCGTTATTCAGTTCACTGACTAACAATTTCTTTACATAAGAAGGCGATGTCTGATATATAAAATTTTTTGCACACTTGCTAAACACAGTGCAATCTTTCAGAACTTGCAATAAAGAAATAATGCTAAATGAGCCTATTAGAAAATAGACTACATTGCATTATTCAAATACAAATAACTCAAAAACGATAGCTCATATCGACATTAGTAAGATTTTTTTTGTGCAATTTTTAACACTGGCGCTTCTTTTGTAATAAATATCTAAAAGAATAAGATAAAAAGTTATGGCGAAAATTCACCTTTCACCCCCCTGTAACTACCTCAACAAATCATGCTATTTAGATAAAAATTTGTCAAAATATGTAACATGAAATTAACAAATGGTCCAAATTTAATTTTTACAACTTAAGACGTTTTGAATTCATTGGCATATAACTATGTTGTACTTATCCCTTTTAAGGAGTTGTAGCTCCCTTATGAACTAATTTAAGGTAAATATTTATATACAAAACTCAAACTTATTTTTTCGTTATATCACCCTGAAGGAAGGTAACATAATTAAGTAATTATGGTATAATAGTTACTTGTTTATTGCAAAATAAATGTATATTCGTAAAAAACAAAATCTGAGCATCTACAGATGCTTAAAATATCACATATATCTCATTGTCTATTGCAAAATTTTAATATTTGAACATGAGTATATAATATAGTAATATAGTAATGCCAATAAAAGCATGGAGAGAATAAAGCACAATTTCAAAAAGAACTCATCGATAAACGTTAATTTTACAAAATTTAAACTAAGATTGTCATGACAAGAAACGAATTCAAAAATCCAAAAATAAACAGGATGTTCCATTAAAAAAAAACAAGTTTGTTGTATATCTTTGAAACGCGATGCTCGATTATATTTTGTTTAGTGCGTTGAAATAAGAAGAAAATTTCTTACAACTTTTGAATTTACCATTTTTTTTCTAGGACAAGAAATACAAAAGTTAAAAGGGGACAATATGTCGTACAACTGGTTTTAATTGGTCACTTTATATACTTAGTTTGAGGGCTAAAGTATCACTACGGCCCGTCGCTCAGGCGCCGGGCCGTAAAAACTCTTTATTTATTTAGAACTTTTACTCTGTTTTCTATACAACATTTTCGACTTCTGAGGCAACAAGTCCAACGTCGCAGCCTCTGCCGTTTCTGTAATTTCTGGTGGAGTACAGAAAAACCAATTTTCATCCTTTTCCATTTCCAGTTCGAATAAAACACATAACACTAACGATTGTAAAACTCTATGAACGATTTTCGCTACAAAATTACAATATGGCTACCTTTTCTGTATGGTCGGGGAAAGAAGACTCGCGGAAAGAATGTGATTTCTGCATTCCATTCACAATTAAACGTAAATGAAATTAATGAATTAGTGCATGGCAAATTTTTGTGATCGTTTGCATCTGCACCTACCCATTGGGAGAGATTATTATAATCCTAGTATATGTTTTCGTTGGCGATTTATCGGCAATACTATCCCTTGCCCCGCGGGCCTTCTTTCGCCGGCTGGACAGTAATTACGTTGTTGCTTAGTTATTTGTATTTATTTTTAATTCAAATTCAAAAATCAACTTCCTACCTGCCAGTGTGACAATACGATTTTTATTTTTAATAAATGTCAAAATTTAACAGACTGACAAGACAATTCTTATTTATTTACAAGATAGTCCACATATACTTATGTATTATGTATTAATTAAGACTGGTCGTACATAAAATGTTGTATACACCTCTGGCACAACCAACGTTTATGGCACTTATCGTGCCTAGTTTTCGCGTCGCAGGCAATAAACGCCTCTTTATACTTTCGGTACATAAATAACTATTAGAAATTCACTGTACATTTGCCACATAGATATGAGAAACGCTAAAATTTTTATTTTCCAGTAAAATGGGTATATGTAGTATTGTTCTGATTTTGGCACCATTGCTAATAGAATTATCTGCAGAAGAAGCATTGCAACAATTTGCAAATGGAAATCACAAATTTACATCAGACATTTATCAGGTATCTTGTGAAAGTTTATCATACTATAAAGTTTTATTTGATTGTATTTTGTTTCTTTTGGTTTCTTTTAAAACGGTGGCAAAATTGAGACTAGTCTCAGATACTAGTTTTAAACAAGCCAGCCCTGATTATTGTAGATCTCGAATTAAAAAATTAGAAACATTTCTGTAAGTACGCTGTTAATAAGAAATTTAAGTGTAACGATTGTAACGCAATACCTAAGGAAATTTTGCAGTAAATATGTGAAATATGAAATATTTAGTGAGTGATAGCAATAAAATCAGTTAATATTCTGGACTAGCTAATTTAATTTATTCAAACATTCCTAAACGACATGACGAAGTAAACGTGATGATAATGCTATAGAAATAAATCACATAATTTTAAAATAAAATACACAGTAAATTTCTTGTTTTTTTTTTGTAATGGTTTGCTAATAATTTCATAATATTGCAGGTCGACCTCGAAAAAAATTTATACCGTGTATAAACATTTTTTCTAATAATTTATTTAAAGTTTCTGTAGGCGACTTTTGTTAGTAGTGAAAGGTATTCAACAGATGAAATTAAAGAAAAATGGGGTGTAAAGATAAACTATGAGAGAAAAAAGAGGTGTAGAAGAGTTTATTGGAAATTTTAAGGAAACTGAATCCCACTATAATAGACAGTACTGATGCTGAAGAAAAAGTTAAATACAGCTATTCTATTGACAAATTATCCAATAACTTTAATGCTCAAATTCGGAATGCAATAATTGCTAAATTTAACGAAACTTCAAATATAAGAGGTTTACTATTCTCTATAGTCAAGGATTCGGAACATCTGCAAAGGACACAAAGAATGAAATTGCAACTACAATTGAAGGGGAAAAACGATCAGAGTCACAAAAACTACTTTTACAGAATAGAGAAAACAAAGTTTACAGACTCATATTTTATGATTCTAGTGGCAAAGTAACATCATTTGTTGTCCCATCTCATCATATACTTATTAGACAGCAAAGTAATATTACTTACAAAGGTTTCTAACATTACCTTCGAGGTTCAGAGCGGAAGATGCAACATAACTCCACATATGACTTACAAAATCGATCACAGTCTAGGACTCTGATCGTTTTTGAATGTTATAAAGCAACGCAACAGGCTTAGTGCAGTAAGTGTGCAAAATCATAAACAAAGTCGGAGTAGCTTTCCACATTTTTATTTAAGAAACAAAAGTTAATTCTTAGTGTAAACATAAACAATATTGAAAAAGTCGATAAAAACCATTCATATTCCCTTTACACTACTTCTCTGCACCTTTCACTCTTCTTTGGGCCTTTACAATACTTGTTTGCACCTTTACACTTCTTCTTTGCGCCTTCTTCTTTGACGTGCCTAAAAATACAATGTATTTAGCAGATTAATAACGTTCATTGTTATTAATATTACCCTTCTTTGCGCCTTTACACTTTTTTGCAAGTTGTGCGAGTGAAAGGGAGTCATCAGAATCCTCTTGGTCAGCCTCTTTGGAAATTTGTTGAAGTTCTCCGATAGGAAACAGTTCATCAGCATCTTCACACTCAGCATTAGGAGAATCCACTAACTTGGTCAAGAATTCGTGGGATGTTATGGAACAAAATTGCTGTAAGTGCTTAATATCCTTGAGCTTGAGTGTGGTTAATGGTAAGGGCCCATTGTACAAATTTGCTAATTTTGGAATGTGTTTAATGGTTTTGAAATCTGGATTCTTAATGGCACTTTTATTAAACAAACCGTTAAAAGTAGATTTATATTGTACCAAACTGCAGTGTTCCTGAGTCACCCGAAACACTCTAATTGGTCTGGTAAAGAATGGGTACTTTGTTTTATAATAATATGTTAGATGTTCCTCCCAATTTTTAAACATCTCTTGTTTACAATCGATCACCAAGAAATGTGAAGGTTTTAGTCTGCTGTTACGTATAATATCCCACCAATCATCAGATGTTTCGGCTAAAGTTTTCTGGTTGATTAATCCCATATTTTTGTCACAATCGAGATATTAATGCCCTCGTATAGGGAAATAAACTTCAATAGTTTCAAATCTCGTCAATACTGTGGCCAGATGCAGTGCAAAAATCGAAGAACGGTGTAGTTCTTGTTCTGACCACCACACGAGTCACAAAAAATGATGAGATGTTTAACTGACTTGCTCAAAATGTTACTTGCAAAATGATACATCATAGAACATACATCATTTGATCATTTTTTTGCTACAGTTTGATCATAAGTATAAAAAGTGAAACGTCGGTCCGAGAGTATATGAATGTTAAAACTGTAAAAGGACAATTGCCTGCGGTAGTATACATCATTGGTACTGATGTTTGACACTGGCAAATTTTTCTGAAAGTCCATTGCTATGGCTTCTATGGATTCATCTTTCATTGCCCTCTTTCTAGCTTGCCTGTTCCGTTTGTAGAACGTATCAGCCTTTAGCTTGTGCAGTTTCATGTTCACTTCTAGTTTCTTCAAATCTTTTTCGATCTCCTTCAGCTCTTCCTTATTTTCCTTGTGTAAAATAAGGTCCCTTTTGTATTTTTCTTCATCTATTTTGTGTTTATCACATGTGCTACATGTGTCGGTCCTGGGATAACCAAACGAGATATTGAATTTTGTTGAGAAAATTTCCCGAAAATTTTCATACGACAGCGAATTTTCTGGATGCTTGTCAACGTACATGCTGTGCAACTTTTTAATATTCAACACTTCCGGTAAATATATTTTGCTGGTATCCTTAAGACTATAGTGAGCTTTTCTGCCTTTCAAGGAATTCAAAAACGAGATCACGCAATTTATTGTGTCAGGAGAAAGTTTCTTTGGACGATTTTGATGCCTTCCCCTCTGATCTGGTTTGAAGACTCCAGTATTTAGCAATGAATGTTTAATTGATTGAACTCTTGGATTGGCTATTCCGTGTAAAGGTAGGAATGCTTTGTAGCATACATGTATTTTAGAAGCTTTTCCATCTCTAATAACTCTTACACGATATGCGTAAAAACTATTATTAAAGCGAGCTTCGTTTTTTGGTTTCCTATTTCGCCTTCGCGGTACTGGTATTACAGAAATTAGCCCACTAAGGTAACTATTCTGGTCATTGTAGGTATTATATGCATTAAATTTATTAACCAAGATATTTCTTTCCTCCAGAGTAATATTTTCAAAACAAGTCAAATGCGAACACTTACAGTCTTCCCCGGTAACATAACCTTTTACTTTAAGTTTCTTCGAAACATCCCTAATACGTCCAATTATAGGTCTTTTCTTCGGTTTAAAAATATTGGTACTAGAGCCTTCACCCTAACTTTCCTCACTAAATTCCATACTTTTTTACAAACTGTCACTACAAGATAACCTACGCACTTAACGAGATTTAACAACAAACATACGTCTCCTTCGTCACCGATGCGATACTCTGGACTCTGATCGTTTTCGTATGGGACCGCTCGGACTCTGATTGTTCTTATGCTGCATATATTTTTTATTTAAATTCGTTACAGCGACTGTGATCGTTTTTGCTTAAAACCGACAGATGGCTATCTGAAAACTTGGGTCGCGAACTACAAGATGGCGTGTCTAACGAATTTTCGACAAAAATGGACTATGATCGTTTTTCCCCTGAGCCCTTCAATTGTAAAGGAATGAAAAATCAAGTTAAAATCTCTACCAGTAATGAAACCAAAAACAAATATATGTATGAATTAAAAGTGCATAAAGTAAGAACTAAGTAATTTAATACAATATTGAATGAAGACGAAAATGGAACACAAGCGAACAACAATTGCAAAATTTAACGAAACTTCCAATGCAAGATGTTTATTATTATCTGCAAACAGCATTTTATCCATTTTGGATAGTTAATCTTCAACTAACAGACCCTCGCTTTTTATACGTAGCCCGAAAACCATTTATAAAGAAATAAAAATTTTGACAATGTGAGAAAAATATGATTTCTTCAGATGATCGCGGGGATAAAATAAAAACTCGCACCGTGTTCATTTGTTGATGTTTTGGCTACACAAAGAACAGCTACCTAATGTTACGAAATTATTGTTGGCTATTCCGGTGTGTGGTTATTCCTACTTACCAGTGGATAGGGTTTTTGGACGAGTAGAGAAAGAAAGTAGCCACACTTGACTGATCCTCTTGAAGGAATTGTTGCGATGTGAAATATAACTCCTCAGATTACTGAACCAGCATCCAAACTACTGGAGAAAACATAAGACTGCTTGTATCTCTGTCTACCGCACGTAATTTTGCTATATTGGTAAAAGTGACGTAAAAAATTAAGAAAAATGTTATAGTAGTTCAGAGATAAGATAAACGAATATTTCTTTTGGTTGTAATTTTGTAGTTTTTGCGTTATTTTTCTACGTCACGATAGAAAAAAAATGTAAAAAATACAAAATGAACCATAGTGATTTTAATTTTGAAGTAGATAACAATTTTTGAAAACTGTGTATCTGATATCTGGCGACAACTTTTAATTTCTTATTGACAAATTTAATTAAATTTACCTTTTCACTTAAAATTTTGAGGAAACTCAGCTCTGTAGATTAAAATTTTTAACTTCTTTTGTACATTTTATTTCCGTCTTTAATACTCCAAGTCCAGCAATATATACTTACACCGAATATTAAGTTGGAATTCAACGTAAATTTGGAGACTAAATTTTAAAACTATTAAACTACTCTAGTTTTTGATCTTTAATTTATCTTAATATCTACTATACTACTGCTATACAGGGTGTCAACGAAAAGTGAAAACAGTCTGCCATTTGCTTGTCTCTTAAGTCAGGATTTTGAAATTTGGAGGACTTAAATTACATAAAATTAGTCACATTTTGAGTCTTTCGTTCGTCTCAAATCACTTCCGGTTTAACTGAAAGTTATCACAACTTTCTTAATTCAAATAGAACACCATATTTTTTTCATTTCACCAGATTCTGCTTAAAATTATTTTTCCAATGATACATCATATGTAGATAATTTATTTTAAAATAACCTTAAAGCAGGCAATAATCGCAAAAATGAAGATGGCTGTGATTTCATGTATTTTTTTTTTTTTCACCAAGTAGGCCATGATATCTACGAAATGATTGAAAATCTTACTAGTGGCAGCAGTAGTTGGAAACATTTTATGTTTATGCAATATTTGTTGAAGAAAATCGTGGTTTTTTCTTTTTTTTTTTAATAGAAGCTTCCGAATTTTATTATTACCTATGAAACCCACATGAATGAGGGTTAACGTGCTTGAATTTACCACGAAAGGTGCTAGTGTACGGAAAAGTCAATGTCACTGAACATTAATGTTTACTATGGCTTTTTAACGCTAGTTTTTAGTAATTTTTTAAAAAAATTAGCTGAAAAACCTTTAACAATGATGGCAGAAGGGGAAAGTAGTAATTTACTTGCTCAGTAGGGAAATTATTTTCCTTATCAGAAGTGTCTTATGTCATTAAAGTTAGGTTATATCAAGAATGAGTATGATGAAAACAACGAATGTACAGGATTATTACTCACGATTTTCTGTAGTAGACTCCTTTGGTAACGCATAATCGTCAGGATTAAAATGTTTCTTACAAACACACGAATATTTCGAAGGAGTAAAGTCATCTCTATCAACCACTGTTTTAGGCGAATTTTGTCTCTCGGAAGCATATGTCCGCCTTTTGTTTCGGAGCAAAATTGAATTGCACAACACTGAGGCACAATTAACAAGGTTTTTTATTTGCTGGTATACGAAATAATTATAATAAAGCACTATAAACTTTTCCCGCGCCTAACAATAACTTTTGACACGACCTTACTCGACCAGTGACGCCAACTGGTGAGCCTGAAAACGTTAGCCCTCATTCCCTTTTAAACGCACCCATTAATTTAGTTGTTTTCAGGAAATTGTTCGCGTAACATTTCATCATTTAAATAATATCTTATTTCACTGGGATTTCTGTGATTTTTTATTGTGATAATGGATTACACTAGGAATAAAAAAGTTGTAATGCTCCTTGTACATGGAGAGTGTAAAATAAATTTAAGAGCCGCGTAGGAAATGTATGCCAGCCGGTATCCTGACAGTCGGCATACGTGTAATTCATATTTTTTTAAACTGGAAGCTCAGTGCAACACTCAAGAACAACGAGCGTGATGGCTATTTTATTATAAATAAGGAAACTGAAATTAATATATTGGCTTATGTAGAGTTTCACAAGTCTGCGCCCTAAGAGAAATTGCTCAACAATTTGACATCAGCCATGAATCAGTACATTGAATTTTGAAAAAGCATGGTTACAAACGTTTGAAATACCAGTTGCACCGCAAATGATTATGAAATGAGGATACATTATTGAAGTTGACTCATTGTACGATCTGGCTTGAAGGAATAATGTACACTCGTGACCAGTGGCTTCTTACGGCTCAAAGGGACCATTGGCGGAGACTTAGATTAAGGTGGTTTATACACCAGGAATTCTAACTGTATTGTGGTGGTGATTGATATTCCATGAACGTAGCCTCACGTCCTGAACTAGGCTTGGATAGGAGTATTAATAAGTAATAACAGATTGGTTAAAACTAATTTATTAAGAAAAAAATAAATTCTATACAGTGCGTCCATGAAGTAACGCATAAATTCATTATTAGGTAAATAAACAATATTATTGAAAATTCCCGAAACACGTCGATTTTTGATTATAATTTGACCTGGTCTCATCCATGAATTGGCTGAAGACGACTTTGACCGAAGAAATAAATTCTGCGAGTATATGATTAATCGAAACAACAATTTCATTGCTAACGTTTTATTTTCCGACGAGGCAACGTTTTACTTGAACGGGCATGTTAATCAGCAAAACACCCGTTATTGGTCTCAAGAAAATCCACACTGGATGCAAGAATGCCATACGCAACGATCACAAAAGGTCAATGTGTGGGCTGGTATTGTGAGAAATACACTTATTGGTCCATATTTTTTTCATGAAAATTTGACAGGAGCATTGTATCTGAATTTCTTACAAAATACAATCATTTCTGATTTGACCCGGCTTTTTCATGATATTCAAATAGCCAATACTTTAGATAGCAGAATCTGGTTTCAGCAGGATGGCGCATCGCCACATTTTGCTGCAGCCGTGCGCGAGTTTTTACACAGAACCTTTCCAGATCGGTGGATAGGAAGAGGGGGAACAGTGAAATGGCCCGCTAGATCACCTGATCTTAATCCACTAGACTTCTTTTTTATGGGGTTATTTAAAATCTAAAGTCTATACCAACAGACCTGGCAATATCCGTGAGCTAAAACACCGAATCAGGCAAGAAATGTTGACCATAACACCCGCTGTGCTACAAAATGTCAGAGACGAACATATTGCCCGGTTAGGTCATTGTCTAGCGGTCAATGGAGAATAATTTGAACATTTTGTAAATTGTAAAAATACAATAACGTATAACTTTCTAATTAAATTTGTATAAACACCTTTTGTATTGTTGCCACCTCTGTACTAGTTTGCAGCAACTTGTGATACATTTTTGGAATCAGCTCAGCAAGGGACATCCGGAAATTGAGAAAAAAGTGGGGTGTTCCATTTAAAAAAAACCGGTGATGACGTCATTACCCAAAAGTAGATCACCCTGTATATTAAATTATTATTTGAAAAAAATAGCAAATTAAAATCAAAAATCGACGTGTTTCGGAAATTTTCAATAATATTGTTTATTTACCTAATAATGAATTTATGCGTTACTTTATGGACGCACTGTATATATTATCTAATATAACAACAAATCATAACAAATGTAATTCACCTATTAAACTTGTCCTAGTAAAACTGCTAGCAAAGGATGCAACGTTTGTATTAGTTGCAGTCTTTGCTGGTTTTGTTTTAATTACTGTGAAATAAATTTGGCCTGGTTTAAAAATAATTAACGACGTGGTAAATAATATGAATAATGAAAAAATTTATGTTTTTGATTAAACATTCTGGCGTCTCCCAACAGGACACCGTAACGGCTGGAGCTCAATCATCTTAGGTTGCGGATTTCAGCATTCCTGTTACTGCTGTCTGCGTTTATGTTTCAATAGAAGACGGGCGAATCCCAACAAAAGAATCAGTACAACTATGACGATGATTTGATAGGAATCTGGGCGGTGGATAAAAGAACTGTGCGATCTTCTCTTCCATCATGACTGCTGGAGGTGGGTTGTTCTTCAAGTTGTGATTTTGTCTGATCGGTTGCAATAGCAGTGGAGGCGGTACGTCTAGCTCGTCTTCATGTAGATTTTTTGTGTAGCATTGTGTGATGCGGAAGTCAACAGGTTTGGCATCTCAGTTGACTTTGGTGTTTTTCTCTGTAGTTATGGCTCAGACAGTTGAGACACAAGCATCTGTCTCTTCCAGCTTGAATCTTTTCAGTGATAGTTAAATTTCGGAAGTTAGGGCAGGCATAGATGAGATGTTGTTGCTTGCAATAGCTACAGGAGTTGGAAATACTGGTAGTGTATTGGCCAGTATGCTGGACGATATCTTATCGGCTACGGCAGTGGATTCCAGGGACTGGAATCTTTTCTCCAGAAAGTCCATCAACTCATTGAAGTCTTGGACTTTATGTGGGGTCTTGAGGGACTGTTCATACAAAGGATTGGTTTCTGCGTCCCATTTTTGGGTGACGATGCGAAAGGAAAAATGTATATTTAAGTGCTTAAACATTCTGTCGTCTCCAAACAGAAGTCTTATGTTTGGATTATATAGACCAGTGGATGCTAAGGAGCTCGAAAGGCCATTGGTTGATTCTCTTGAAAAGTGGGTAGCAATGGATTAGACAGGACTTGAATGGTACCACTGGCTGGTTTTTTCTTTTCAAATGTGGGTACCAATGTATTCGACAGGACTCGAACGGGGCCACTGGTGGTTCCTTTTTGCTCGAGGGACCAATGGACGATCCGCTTTGAAGGACCAATGTATGATCTGGCTCGAAGGAATAATGTACGCTCGTGACCAGTGGCTTCTTAGGTCTCGAAGGTACCACTGGCGGAGACGTGGATTAAGGTAGTTTATACAGCAGGAATTTTGACTATAATATAGTGGTGGTGATTAATACTCTCTCGACACAGCCTCGCGTCCTGAATTATGCTTAGATTAATGAGTAACAACAGATTGGTTGAAACTGATTTATTAAAGAAAAATTCTATATATACCATCTAATATCATAACAATAAATCATAACAAATATATAATTCACCTAATAAACTTCTCCTAGTAAAACTGCTAGCAAAGGATGCAGAGTTTGTATTAGTTGCAATCTTTGCTGGTTTTGTTTTGATTACTGTGAAATAAATTTGACCTGGTTTATAAATAATTAACGAAATGTGGTAAATAATATGAATAAAGAAAAAACGTATGTTTAAATGATTAAACACTCATTAATAATAATCAACAAATGAACAACAATTCAATTCAAGGTATTTTATTCTCTGACGAATCTCGATTTAAAAGTCTAGGTTTATTCAATACGCAAAATACTCGTTATTGGACCCAAGAAAATCAAAAGTTTTTTAGAGAGTGCATATCAGGATTAATTCGGGTTTAACGGATGGATTAATGGGACCAATTATTTTTGATGGGACATTGTCAGGTGAACGGTACTTAGGCTTTTTAATGAATGAAATTGAAGATATTCTGGATAATTGACCCAAGAAGAGAAAATTTATTTCTAACAAGATGGTGTTCCATAACTCAAGAATAGTTGTGAATTACTTGAATCAGAAGTTTGAAGAAAGGTGTCTGGGAACACGAGCCTCTGTCTGCCAGTGGCCTGCGAGATCCCCTGATTTGACCCTACTCGATTTTTCTTGTAGGGAGACTTGAAAACTAAAATACATTTATTTGCTCCTACTACACGGGAAGATTTGCAGGTACGTGTACGACAAACCATTAATGATATAACCAGGGAACAATTATAAAATGTCGTGCAAGAAGTTCTGGATAGAGCAATTTTATGCAGAAATCAAAACGGACAACATTTTGAACAATAATTAAATTTAAACGTTTCCTAAATGTTTTTATACCTTTCTTTACCTTATCAATAATTATTTCTTCATTAAAGCATTTACTTATTCACGTAATTATGTCTTATTTAACAGTTCTATACATTTGTTATGTGAAACAACAAAAATTTACTATGAAAATTGTTCGTAGTCTACTAAGTCAAAATGAAATTTAATTCCATAAACAATTTTAAATAATAATTAAATTAATGGGTGTATTTAAAAGGGAATTAATGTGAGTTTCATCAGTAAAAATAAAATTTGGGAGCTGCTATTTTAAAACAATGAGGAAACCAAGATTTTGCTCAAGAAATATTGTATAAAAATTAAAATACGATTTTTTGGCACCATTATCTCAATGTTCACAACTAATGTTACCAGTAGAAAGATTTTCAATCTTTCGTAGATACCAAAACATACTTGGTGAAGATAAAAAAAATACATGAAATCACAGCTATCTTATTATTTGTGATTATTGCCTGTTTTGAGGTTATTTTAAAATAAAATATAGACATATGAGCATCATTGGAAAGAGAATTTTAAGCACAATCTGATGATTTAAAAAAATATATAGTGTTCCATTTTAAATAACAAAGTTGGGACAACTTCTGGTTAAACCAGAAGTGCTTTGAGGCTAACGAAACAATCAAAATGTGAGTAATGTTGTGTAATTTGAGTCCTCCAAATTTCAAAATTCGAGCTTAAAAGACAAGCAAATGGCAAACTGTTTGCACCTTCGTTCGAAATTCGTAAAATTTCACTCTACTTTAATATTACAATCTTTTATTAACATAATTAATTTTAAGGAATTGGTGATAACTGATAATAAAAGTATAATTGTGAGTCCCTTATCCATCCAAATAGTGTTGGCACTAACCACAGAAGGTGCTAATTGTCTCACATCTCAAGAACTAACAAGAGGACTTCGCCTTCCAAACTCTAAAAGTGTAACAAAAACTGCAGTTAAATCATTACTGACTTCTTTCAACAAAACGTCTGACAATTTAAAACTATTATTAGCCAACAAAATGTACGTGGACCAAACCTTTCAAGTAAAATCAAGTTTTATAAGTGTTGCAACTAGATTCTATGGAGCCGGTGTGCAGAATGTGAATTTTGGAGACAACGTGGTAACAGCAGATTTGATCAACCAATGGGTAGAGGATCAAACGAATAATAGAATTCAAAACTTAATTAAACCAGACCAACTTAACTCTGATGTAAGAATAGTTTTGGTCAACACACTTTATTTCATTGGAAACTGGACGATCCCATTTCCAGATTATAGAACAACTAAAAGAATTTTTTACTCATCCAGTCATAGTTCTAAAGAAATCGACTTCATGCATTCCGCTGATTTTGCGACCTACAAATATTTTCACTGTGGATACCTGAAAGCAAAATTTTTGGAAATTCCTTACAAAGGCGGCAACATTAGTATGATCATAATTTTACCTGATGCCATAGACGGCATTTCATATGTGGATACACATTTGGAAGATTACCTAAAAGCAGATAAATTCACTGTTCAACGGGTTGCAGTACGTTTACCGAAGTTTTCCATAACCACAGAATTTGACGTTAAACCTCTTTTACAAAACGTAAGTAGTACACTGTAATTTTTTATATGAAAAAAAAATCTTCACTTAAATTTTCTAAACCTATTTGGCAGGTTATTATAAAAGTCAGTAAGTTAAGAGCGGGCTATGCGCTATTGATGCATGTATGTTTTTAGTCTATAAGTATATACAGGTTTGATTAAAAAAACACCATGGATTCGTTGAAAATTTTGTTTAAATTTCCAAAGAAGCTTTATTTCGTTATAATAAAATAATATCAAATGTTTTATAGAAAAACCGGATTTTCGATAAATCTTTGTATCAGTCAGTTGCAAAATTCTGTACGAGGAGCCAGGTCTCTGGGCAGAAGTTTTTGTACCCGGTTTATTTACATGTTATGGATGTAGTAATCATTACTTCAGTGTTTGGTGCTTCACATATTATGAAATTTTCAGTTTACGTGCAACACGTCTCTATACTTATCTTTGGATTCTTGTAAACAACATTAAGAATGTCCTTTTACACGATATACACCGTGTCTCAAGAGATTCTGCAATATGCATTTTATACGTATGCGCACATTCCTTCGCAACCCAACCTACCAGCATTATCAGTGAGTCAGGTAGGCCATGAAAAGCATACTAACTAGCCTCGCCCCGCCTCGATTTTCCCAGTCTACTGAAAGGGCTGAAATTTTAAAATTATTACAACACATGACATGCCTTAAACGCACGTTATTGGTCTTTTTAATGTATCATAAATCGGTATTTACTGCGAAATTATTTTATTGCACAATGACGCACTTACTAGTCACGCCCAATTTGCAAGAGGTCTTGAGACACGGCGTATACAGCGTGTCTCAAGACTTTTCGCAAATTAGGCATGACTAGTAACAGAGGGTTATCTCTACTAGTAAGTGGGTCATTGTGCAATAAAATACAGTCTAAGTTAGACCCCTCCTCTAGCCAATAATGCGTGTTTAAGGCGTGTCATGTGTTGTAAATCGCCACCCTTACGGCAGACTGAGAATCTTTTGATTCACGTGCCCACCTGACTCGCTACTAAGGCTGGTTGGTTGGGCTGCGTAGGAATGTGCGCATATGTACACAATACACATTGCAAAGGCTCTTGAGACACGGTGTATACGAACACTTCATCCACGATTACAGTTCCCTTTGTTTAGACGAAGCTGTTTGTCAACTGTAAAGAGTATCGTATGATGAAGTGTTCGGCGATTTGGATATTGCTCTGTACATTATCTGGCTGCTGCCCTACCACGGCCATAACATCGTCCCAGCGCAGAGTTCAGATCATGTCGTAGTTTGTATAATACACCATATCAAGCTGCTTAATAATGCTTAAAAACTATAAACTTTCATGATCAGACAAACAGAAAAATTCTCATAAAATTCCTTTATTGTGTGACCGGTTTTAATCTGTTATTTTAATAGATTGTTAAAAGTACCTTTATCTCTAAATCATTATAATCAGGAACTTTCGGTTATTAAGTAAATAGGAGTCACTCATAACTACAATACTACTTTAATTGATACCTTACAACAAAAAGATTAAATAAATATATCCAAAATACGGTCTACATAAATGCATGCAGAGAAGTTCCTCCGGAAAAAAAAACACCAATAAAGGAATTTTAGGAAAAATTTCTGTTTGTCTTATCATGAAAATTCGCAAGTCTTCCCATACTTTACTGCCAGAAAGCACCACTAGTAAAATATTGCAAACTATTTTTTTATCTATTCAGTGGCAGAGGTGGATTTATGCACCATATCTCAATATCCATGGAATCAAACAATTTTTGCCGTTTTTCCTTTGGTTTTCGAAAAAATTAGAAAGATTTGTAAAGTTACGACATTTTGAAATTTAAGTTCTTGCATTAGTAAAATTTGCAAATTTTTTTTTCATAATCAGAAGAAAAATGTATCACCCCGTTTTTTCTTTGGTTTTCGAAAATTTTGATTTTTTGTAAAGTTATGACATTTTGAAATTTAAGTTCTTCATTGTGTAAATTTCAAATTTATCAACAACGGGGTGATAAATTTTCCTTCTGGTTACGAAATAAAAATAGTTTGCAAATATTTTACTAATGGTCTAGAAGTAATCTGGGATGGCAGCGCATTTTTGTAACTTTTTTCTCAAATTTTTTAAATTTTTTCTGCAAAACCTTTTCAGTCAGTACTGGTAGTCCTGTCTTAAAATATTGCTTGGGTTCCATGCTCCAATACTGAGATATGACATAACCTAAGTCTACCAGCCGTCAGTGGACTGACTATGCCACCTAACCCCAGTATTATCAATATGTTAAAGGGACCTTTAACTCAAAGCGAGTTTTAGTGACAAGGAAATGCATTAACAGTAATCCCAACAAAACATAAATCGAGATATAAATACGATAGCCATTAAATCTAATTTTCGCAAGTAATACAACAATTGTTTCGATTTATGAGCAACAAGATATGTTGTGATAATCCTTAATTAAACGAGTTTTATGTGATAAAGAACGTCTGTCGAACAGCTGGCGGCCGACTATCAATACCACCGTAAAAGTACCTAGTCAGAAACGTAACGAAACATTGGTGATTAGATGTAACATCACAACACCTTTTTTGAATAGAATACTCTAATTCTTGAAATAGTGTCACTTAACACCGTTGTCCATCTACCATTATTAAATGTAGTGTCATCCAAAATTCCTTTTTCATTCTGACAGACAATGACCTTTTAGTTAATGTATGTATTAATTTGCTTTTAGTAACTATGGTAACAAGATCACAGCCATAGTTAGTGCTTTTTAATATTGATTAAAACTACAAAGCAAAATACAAAAACGAAAACACAAGTTAATATTCAATCATCAGCCGAAATACAAAAACTAGTACACACATAGTTTTCGTTTATTAATACGCGCATGAGAACCAAGAAAAAACTTTTATTTTATCTTGATTGAAATAATCATTTAAACTATAGGGTTGCTATCTGATATTTATATTTTGTTTGTAATACATTTTCTTGCCACTAAAACTCCCTTTGGATTGAAGGTACCTTTAAAATGTTAATAATACCACGAGTTAGTAATTTACGTAAGTATGCTAAATTTCACCGAATAAAGTAATATTCCCGAGAAATTTAGGACGTTTTCAACCCTCAACTTTGGAGGGCCGATTTGTGCAACAGGATATTTAGGAAAAACACTATCAGAAATTAGAAAATCGAAAATCTCGTGGTTGGTTTGTAGGAGAAATTTAGGGACACCCTGTGTATTAAATTACCCCCAATTGGTGCCCCTACAATTCTCAGGAATTAAAAATTAATTTTCCAGAAACTTTTACTTTCTCGCGCATATCTGCTGTAATTGATGTTCAATTGTTTTTCTGTTCCCATATTCGGATTCCCTAAAGAAAAACCTATAACGTCCTTATTTAGATTTCTACCCTAGATTAAAATAAAGTCAGGAAATCGAATGAACCATGTAAATTAATAACATTGTACGTCCTTTGTTTTTAAAATATTTTTTTCACCAAATAATCAACAAAATCGAACAAAGCAGTACACCTTGTTTTCATATTTCCACGCTACATACGGAAGTAGGGTGGTTCAAACTCGTAAATTCGGTGTAGTGACACGGCATAAAGAACGGAAAGGGTAGCGCATAGATTGCATCCGCTATGGCATATTCCACTCACATTTTGTATCTATGGGTCTGTACGAGCTTGACCGAATGCTTCCCTATGTAGTGTTTAGAGATAAAAGTAAGGTGTAGGATGGATATATTACCAACTAAAAAATTTAACACACCAGCAATCCTAAATGTCGATTATATATGTTTCAGTTGGGAGTTCAAAGAGTATTCAACCCGTCGCAATCTGATTTATCTGGAATTTCGAATGAAAAGGGACTTTATGTGGATTTCGTCGTGCACAAGGCATTCATAAATGTAACAGAAACTGGGACAGAAGCAGCAGCCGCAACTGCAGGTAATATTTCATAATAGGGAACTTGCCTATAATTTTAAAACTAAAAATAATACTAAAAAACATAGCGTAACGTTGTAATAAAACGTGTACTTCACAAAAAAATAAGATTTCTAATTCCACGCGATCAGTATGAAGAATCTAAACAGCGATAAAATTGAAGTGGCCCGAAACGAGCTACTATTGACTGTGACGTCACACCATACAATATTCGGTAGTCGTCGCGCCGGGAAGCAACACAATCAGATGTTTACCAATTCCAATTCCAATTTAAAGTCTTTATTCACAATTAAGTAGATAAATTTACAACTTGTATGGGGTACAGAGTAAGATTTATATTAATATATACATATATACAGAAAAAAAGAAAACTAAAAATCAACTCATTCATAAAATACTTAAAAATAATAATACAAACAAATTAACAAAGTATGACATTCTATATAAACATATGTACAATATGGTGTTATTAGACTGTGGTTGATTTGTTAGTGACTGTCCTGATATAAATATATAATTGTGTTTTATAGTACCGCTTATTGTAGTTGTACAGATATTTTAAAATGACTGATCAAGGTTTTTCAAAGGGCCAATCTGATAATTTGCCTAAAGTGGATATGTTTATGGTGGCATCTTTTATACAAAATCGTGAAAGTTTTTCCCTTGGAGAGGTCTGCGGGGTCAAGGCAGAGAAGTATGTATTTTTTTAGCTTTTAGTAATAATTTATAAACATAAAATAGTTATGACTTGATCACGGAATAAAAAGAAATAACTACAAAATGCTTAGTCGCAACAAAGCATTTTTAGCAGACTTAGTCTTATGTTTGAAAAAAGTAATTCTTTACAACAGCCACTTCTATATTTTTCGTGTTTTTTTTTGTACACACGCGTAAAGTGTCTCTATAGAAGACATTTGCTGCAAAGGAAATCTTGCGCAAATGTATAATTACCTACCGTAGGTATTTTCGTACTATGTTTTGGGCCAAGGGAAATAAGTGACTGTTTCGTGTTATCATTCACATAATAGATAAATGTACGATTTGAATAGAATAAATTAAAGGACAAGGGAAAGGTATTTGCAATATACTATATATACTAGCGGTAAACATTTTACTCTTCGCAGACAGTACTGTTATTGAACTTTTATATAATTGTTGCACATTCTGTAGGATACTCTTCGCAGTTTTTTGAAAAGAATCTTGTGTTTGTCTTATAAACTTCATTCTTACAATACCTAATGTATTGACTACATATTTAATTTTCTCTCCCGATGGTACCGACTGTATTGGCGAAGCGCGTGGCAGTATATTTTATTGTATAAACTAAGATTCATTCTTACAATACCTAATATATTGATCACATATCTAATTTTCAATTTTTTTCATCTCCCGATGATGCCGACTGCGTAGGCGAAATTTATGGTAGTATATTTTACAACATTTTGGTGTCTATAGAAAATTACTTCAGTTTTAGTAGCACATTGAAAATTGCAACCCTCTGTAGATTCATATTTTTAAATAAAATGTCTTACAACTTTTTTATTTACTATTTGATTTTTTTTCAAAAAAAAATGGATTTCTTCCTCTAGCTAACACTAACTTATAGCCCAAATTTCAATTCGATCGGACTTTTCTTTCTTTAGTTATCGTGCTTACAAGAAACGTGACGGACGGACAGACGGACGGACAGATGAACAGACGGACATTTTGAAAGTTGTTCAGAATTCGATGACGAGCGAAATGATTTTTTCTCTGCGAGCGATATTAAGAGGGCTAATCTAACCAGTGTCTGTAAGGTAATTTTTCAAAATTTATTTCTTCCATACGGTTTGGTCAAATTACACCAAATTTGGAGGATCAGTAGTTGAAAGTGTAATAGAGGGTACATGTATATCTATTTTAATTAATTTTCACTTTATACTGTAAATATAAGTGAAATTTGGACGTGATTAGCTCCTGAATTATGATATCAATCGGTAAAATTCGAGGTAAAATTCATACATGTCGTCTAGAATGAATCTTCATAATTATGCTCAGCAAGTTTCAAATTTTTGTTTGGTACTATTTGGTTAAAAAGAATTTTCTAAATAAGTATCTTTGTCACTACAAATGGAGCAAGGAAGTGTTACCTCTATCGGGAATCGCACCTCAATGAAGTCGGTGAATAAAACGTCCAGTGAAGGTATAGTCAAGAGCAAAATTATTCAGCGGCGCATGTATAAAAACTTTCTAGAGAGTGACACAGCTATCCGAAGCTTTTTCCCGACTAGGCCCCTTAACGATTTTAGAAATGTCCCGATCAAATGCAATATACTCTTCGTAATCGTATTTGCGAAGAGTATAATAATAAATAGCTGTTTACTTTCGCACCAGGAAATTACCTTTACTTAGTATCACTAAATTACATTATATCTACTAATCTTATTTTCTAACATTGTATACACATTCTTTATTTAATCCTACCCTAATCAAAATTCAATAATTCGGAATTCGGAATATTTTATTGCCCGCCTGCGAAAAACTAGTAGATAGGCATATAGTATTTAATAATGTACTTACATTAAAATGATCTTCACACACATGTAGAGACCTACTGCAATATTTAAAATAAGGAGTTTTTGTTTCCATTTTAAGTATACACTTAAAATTTATGGCGATGCTGGTATTTTTACGGCTGAAATCAAGCGGTCGAGTGCTGGGATCTCCGTCGTCGCTTGTAAATTGTATGGTGTGATGTCACGACTACTCCCGCGCTTT
Source organism: Rhamnusium bicolor (assembly GCA_029963845.1). NCBI lineage: Eukaryota > Metazoa > Arthropoda > Insecta > Coleoptera > Cerambycidae > Rhamnusium > Rhamnusium bicolor. The sequence goes on along the minus strand of JANEYF010001618.1, from coordinate 81,956 downwards.
TGAACCTGTTTGAAACGGTGCGCTCGCGCGTGAAACTTTAATAATTTATAACAAATTTATTATTGGGAATTAAGGCGTCATATTTTGCATATCTTATTTTTTAGTATTATAGAACATTTTTATGAAGTAAAAAAAATGTGCAAGTTCCCTATTTATTAATATAATATTAATAATAAGAGAAGAGAATTACCAAAAAAAAAAATAAAAGAAACATGTGTCAGAAGTTACACATTTTATAACTACCCAAACATCACAATAAACAGATGATTTTCATTAATGATTCATTACACACAAATAACTGTGATTGCAAATTATGTGATAAATACCTGTTTTATAATTATAATGTCTTCAGATCAAGCCAACCCACTAGATACACGACTAGCGGTATGCGCAGTTTACTATCGCCTGTCTGTTGCCAGCACGAATATCATAAGGTGCTTCTATAGTAGGTTAGGATATTGCCTTTCTCAAGAAGGATGTCTCTTTAAGAATCTAATTGAATTTATTTATTTATTTATTTATTTACGTATGATTTTATTTTTTACAGTTGGTATTATTTTCCTTTATTATTTATGAGAATATTAATTTATGTTTTTTAATTACTTTTTGTTTCGAAAAAAAATCAATATTTGATTGTGTGCTGTTCTAATATTTTGTATAATTTTAGTGTTTCACTATCTGTGGAGTATCGGAAGAAACACTGAAATTGTGAAACATTCAAATAATTTTAGAAAATACGTTAATACGCAAATATTTCTTTAGGTGAACAAGCAACACTCTCCACTGCGGCTTTAGCGATACTGATTCTACTCGGTGTTGCCACATGAGTAAAACAAACCATCCCACGCGCAAGCATAAAATATCCCATAAGGTATAATCTGCGAAACCGATATAAGGGCGGGAGATGTCTAACACATGACATCTTCTGTCTTTTACACCGCTTACATTAAAGCGAGAACGATGATTCTTGTTTTTGTTGGCACGCGACCGAGGCGGAGTTTAGCTTACATGCTGGAATACTTCAGGGCCGCACTTAATTTTGTTACCGAATCGTTCTAGCAATGCTGATATATTTAAGTATAATATTATAAGATAAATAATAATTATTTAATATCTGTTTATTTGCTGGCATGTTTTTGAAAATAATTTAAGAAGTTTATCGTGTTGCAGTGAGTTGTGTAATAGTGTAATACAAGTAACAATTATTTAATATCTGTTTATTTGCGGGTGTGTTTTTGAAAATAATTTAAGAAGGCAATAGATGTAAAAATGTTTCGACCGTGGGAGGCCTCTACGTCTACATCTTATTGTTTTTGTGAAAATGAAAGTGATAGTGATTACAGTGATAAAGAAAATCGAAGTTCATTAGTGTTTTCAGTAAGAAAAAATCGGCTACATTTGAACGAGCAAGCGAAACGAATTTGCCTTAATGTTTACAATAATCTTTTGAAGCAACGAGCTAATGACCCTAATATGTATGATTTAGATGTACTAGGTGAAACAGCATCTCTGATTAACGTTTCCCGTCCCACAATATGCAAACTGGTAAAAGAAGTTGCCCTCCCAAGAAAACTAAGATCCGACACCGGTCAATCGAAAACTCTGGACCCATCGTTAGCAAAATTATTAAGAACTTTAGTTTACGACGCGTACCAGAAAAATGAAATTCCAACTATTGACGTGGTAGACAAAAAATTAAAAGAAATGGATTATATCATCTAAAATACACCAAAAAAACTTTAGGAACTTGGCTGAGAAAAATTGGATTTAATAATCAAACTATTAAAAAACGCATGGTGATTATGGAAAATAGACAAATAGAAGATCTAGAAGAGATAAAAGAACTCAGAAGGAAAAATAGACCAATTCATTATCTAGATTACACTTGGTATGATACTCATGACACCGTAAAAAAAAGGATGGACTGATGGATCTAGGATGTCTCAATCGATCTCATTGTCCCCTAATAATGGGACTCGGTTGATTATATTACACTGTGGATCAGTTGATGGATGGGTTGATAATGCATTGAAACTGTGCGGAAAAACATGGAAAACTGTAACGTGGATTACCACAAGAACATGGAGGGAGAAATATTTGAGGAATGGTTTGAAAATACTAATATTGTCACTAAAGTAAATAAAAAGTCAGAATCCACAAAGAATAGAAAAATTAAACGGTTGCGTGAAAACTGTGTTTACTTAAACAAAAGACAGCCTGATTAGTAATGGTCCTTATAAACAAATCCATTACCAAAAATGATTATTGAAGTAAGAAATGTACATCAATCCTGTAACAATTTTATTACTCCAGCTTTAAATAGGAGGTTAAATGTATCTAATTAATCCAAGTGTATCTAGATTGTACTGCCTGCCTAAACAATGAAAATAAATGGCTCAACATGAAAAATAAATAGGAATTACATTTGATATGTTTGGTTTGCTCCATTTTAAAAAATCGAATACTCCTGTATTTGAATGAAAGACTGATATTTACAAGTTCCTTGCATAATACTCAGTTGAGTTATGTAAACCATACGCTTCATATTCCTAGCCATAAAACTGAGATGTATAAATATATCATCATTTTCTTACATTTCTGTATCTTTTCTTAATAAAATTGCTGATGATTTTAAAAAATTTAATTATCAAACGTTTAAGCGCAAAGTAAAGGACTGTGTTTTCAACCGATAAAGTTTTATACGTTCTACAATATTATCAATGTTTTGTGTATTATATTATTTTAATATAATTATTGTTTAGGTTTTAGTGTTGTATTTTTTGTTTGTATTTTTAATATGTGTACTTTATATTTTCTGTTTATTCCATATAATTTCTTTGTATTCTATGTATCTTCTCGGGATATTTGCCAAAAATTTGTTGGTATTTCTGGGTTATATAGGGTGTATCTAGTGGGATTAGTAAAACAGAATTCAGTCCATAAATGACTCCATTTATTTTTTAATTTTAGTTTTAGTTGGTTTTCAATTTGAAAATGTTTTTTGATTTTGTTTGTTTTGTTTAGTTGGTCTTGAGCTCTTGCCCACCTTTCTTAAAACTTAATATTCAGACTGAGCAAAATCAATTTTTGTATATTCCATTAAAAATGATTGCGAGGAAAACGATATAACGCTGGTAATTATGAGCATAAAATAAGGATAGAAACGACCACGCCCTCAGCCAGTTAAAACGTATTTGGGTTGTTCTTTCTTGACTGTGTCTATCCTTATTGTATACTTGTAATTGTCGGCATTGTGGTGTGTTCCTTGAGTTAATTGTTAAAGGTAAGATACCAACGTGAATATATGCTCAATCTGTATGTATCTTTTTGCTGTTTTCTCTGCTTTTTATTTTAGGCACAGCTCAGTTTTTCGATCATAGGTTAACTTTATTAGAAGATAATTAGTGAACAACGAAATTATAAGTAGCACTCATTTTTAAAATGCCTTAAGAGACAAATTTAATTCGTTCACACCCAAAAGAGGTCGCTAGAATCTTATTGCGTTATTGAATTTGTTTTCAGTTTTGTTGTAGGATCACTCTTTATACCGAAATCCCCAAATCCCATCGAAATTGTCCTATCTTCTACATCATTCTACCAAGTTTCCTGCTTGTTTGTTGAGTATATAGTCAATTTTAAAAGTATCCCTATTTATTGTTTGTCTTTTATAGTTCGAATTGTGCCAGTGTTCGAACCAGAACCACCACTACTATCCTTTATTGCTGATCATCCTTTCTTCTTCTACATTAAGGACAGCAGTTCTAATGTTATTCTATTCACTGGTAAATTCAATATTTAATATTATACGAACAATGTAAACTTTAATATGAAACAATAAAAGTAAGTTTATCATTACTTGTTATTATTCATAATGCAATTTGCACGAAAACAAATATGTTTTTAACTATAGCTAATTCAATAAATCTAATATGGCATCCCAGTCATAGTACTTTAAAAATTTGTCGGAACTAGCTCCAGTTCTTCGGCAATTCCAACTTAAATATTTTTATTAATCACCTTCCTAGTCACCGAAGTAACCCCCAAAAATCAGTGAAGCCCTAAAGTTTATTGTGGAACTCAAACCACATCTAGGGTGTTGACAATTTCATACCTCGTCTGAACAGAAAACAAACTTCAAATAAATGTTCAATTTGTCCCGAAATGGAATTAAAATCAAACCATAAATTTTCTAAAATAGACACGCAAAATTCAAACAAAATAATATCCTCCCTTAGAAAAAAGAAATACGCCACACTAAAGAAACGCGTTGTAATGCAGCTTCAATGTACAGTGTTAATATACGCAGTAGCCTGGTATGCGCCGAGAACTTTGCATATCAAAAGCTTTCCACTCCAATGATTAGTCAACCACAGACGTTGTTGATGTACGTACGTACATGCGAACGGAGATTATAATATAATATTTTCGCAAGCATGTACCCTATTTATTGTTTGTCTTTTATAGTTGGAATTGTGCCAATATCCGCACCAGAACCACCACCACTATCCTTTTTTGCTGATCATCCTTTCTTCTTCTACATTAAGGACAGCAGTTCTAATGTTATTCTATTCACTGGTAAATTCAATATTTAATATTATATGAACAATGTAAACTTTAATATGAAACAATAAAAGTAAGTTTATCATTATTTGTTATTATTCATTACACAATTTGCACAAATATATTTTTAACTATAGCTAATTCAATAAATCTAATATGGCATCCCAATCATTGTATTTTAAAAATGTGTCGGAACTAGCTCCAGTTCTTTGGCAATTCCAACATAAATATTTTTATTAATCACCTCCCTAGTCACCGAAGTAAACCCCGAAAATCAGTGAAGCCCTATAGTTTATTGTGGAACTCGAACCACATCTAGGGTGTTGACAATTTCATACCTCGTCTGTACAGAAAACAAACTTGAAATAAAAGTTCAATTTGTCCCGAAATGGAATTAAAATCAAACCATCAATTTTCTAAAATAGACACGCAAAATTCAAACAAAATAATATCCTCCCTTAGAGAAAAGAAATACGCCACACTAAAGAAGGGCGTTGTAATGCAGCTTCAATATACAGTGTTAATGTACGCAGTAGCCTGGTATGCGCCAAGAACTTTGAATATCAAAAGCTCTCCACTCCAACGACCAGTCAGCCACAGACGCTGTTGATGTACGTACGTACATGCGAACGGATATTATAATATAATATTTTCGCAAGCATGTACCCTATTTATTATTTGTCTTTTAGTTGGAATTGTGCCAGAGTCCGCACCAGAATCACCACCACTATCCTTTTTTTGCTGATCATCCTTTCTTCTTCTACATTAAGGACAGCAGTTCTAATGTTATTCTATTCACTGGTAAATTCAATATTTAATATTATATGAACAATGTAAACTTTAATATGAAACAATAAAAGTAAGTTTATCATTACTTGTTATTATTCATAACGCAATTTGCATGAAAACAAATATGTTTTTAACTATAGCTAATTCAATAAATCTAATATGGCATCCCAGTCATTGTACTTTAAAAATGTGTCGGAACTAGCTCCAGTTCTTCGGCAATTCCAACTTAAATATTTTTATTAATCACCTTCCTAGTCACCGAAGTAACCCCCGAAAATCAGTGAAGCCCTAAAGTTTATTGTGGAACTCGAACCACATCTAGGGTGTTGACAATTTGATACCTCGTCTGAACAGAAAACAAACTTCAAATAAATGTTCAATTTGTCCCGAAATGGAATTAAAATCAAACCATAAATTTTCTAAAATAGACACGCAAAATTCAAACAAAATAATATCCTCCCTTAGAGAAAAGAAATACGCCACACTAAAGAAGGGCGTTGTAATGCAGCTTCAGTGTACAGTGGTAATGTACGCAGTAGCCTGGTATGCGCCGAGAACTTTGCATATCAAATACTTTCCACTCCAACGATCAGTCAACCACAGACGTTGTTGATGTACGTACGTACATGAGAACGGAGATTATAATATAATATTTTCACAAGCATGTACCCTATTTATTGTTTGTCTTTTATAGTTGGAATTGTGCCAGTGTCCGCACCAGAACCACCACCACTATCCTTTTTTGCTGATCATCCTTTCTTCTTCTACATTAAGGACAGCAGTTCTAATGTTATTCTATTCACTGGTAAATTCAATATTTAATATTATATGAACAATGTAAACTTTAATATGAAACAATAAAAGTAAGTTTATCATTATTTGTTATTATTCATAACACAATTTGCACGAAAATAAATATGTTTATAACTACAGCTAATTCAATAAATCTAATATGGCATCCCAATCATTGTACTTTAAAAATGTGTCGGAACTAGCTCCAGTTCTTTGGCAATTCCAACTTAAATATTTTTATTAATCACCTCCCTAGTCACCGAAGTAACCCCCGAAAATCAGTGAAGCCCTATAGTTTATTGTGGAACTCGAACCACATCTAGGGTGTTGACAATTTCATACCTTGTCTGAACAGAAAACAAACTTGAAATAAATGTTCAATTTGTCCCGAAATGGAATTAAAATCAAACCATCAATTTTCTAAAATAGACACGCAAAATTCAAACAAAATAATAACCTCCCTTAGAGAAAAGAAATACGCCACACTAAAGAAGGGCGTTGTAATGCAGCTTCAATATAGAGTGTTAATGTACGCAGTAGCCTGGTATGCGCCAAGAACTTTGAATATCAAAAGTTTTCCACTCCAACGACCAGTCAGCCACAGACGCTGTTGATGTACGTACGTACATGCGAACGGAGATTATAATATAATATTTTAGCAAGCATGTACGCTATTTATTGTTCGTCTTTTATAGTTGGAATTGTGCCAGTGTCCGCACCAGAACCACCACCACTGTCCTTTTTTTGCTGATCATCCTTTCTTCTTCTACATTAAGGACAGCAGTTCTAATGTTATTCTATTCACTGGTAAATTCAATATTTAATATTATATGAACAATGTAAACTTTAATATGAAACAATAAAAGTAAGTTTATCATTATTTGTTATTATTCATTACACAATTTGCACGAAAACAAATATGTTTTTAACTATAGCTAATTCAATAAATCTAATATGGCATCCCAATCATTGTACTTTAAAGCCTAGCTCCAGTTCTTTGGCAATTCCAATTTAATTATTTTTATTAATCACCTCCCTCGTCACCGAAGTAACCCCCGAAAATCAGTGAAGGCCCTAAAGTTTATTGTGGAGCTCGAACCGCATCTAGGGTGTTGACAATTTCATACCTCGTCTGAATCGAAAACAAACTTCAAATAAATTTTCAGTTTGTCCCGAACTGGAATTAAAATCAGACCATCGATCTTCGAAAATAGACACGAAAAATTCAAACAAAATAATATCCTCCCTTAGAGAAAAGTTAGAAATACGCCACACTAAAGAAGGGCATTGTAATGCAGCTTCAATGTACAGTGGTAATGTACGCAGTAGACTGGTATTCGCTGAGAACTTTGCATATCAAAAGCTTTCCACTCCAACGACCAGTCAGCCACAGACGCTGTTGATGTACGTACGTACATGCGAACGGAAATTATAATATTTTCGCAAGCGTATACAATGTCAAAAGTGAGACGTTCTTTACTGGTTGTCTTTATCCGAATTTTTTTGAAACAATGAACAATGTAAATATGAAAAATGACCCTGGTGTTCTTGTTGCCAAGAAATTTAAAGACGCGAAGAGTGCGTTATCACCAAGTGTCCAACTTGAATCAATAAATGCTTTAAAATTTTTCTGTTAGTAATATCAAAAAAACGAAAACAAATAATTCATCTTAAATACGATAGATATAAAATTACGTGCAATAGTGATGATTTAGTTTCATAATATAACACAAATTATTTAGTGCCATATTATGAAACTGAATATACGTATTTCTTATTAATGAAAAAAATACACATCAGTATTGCATGTAATTTTATGTGGTATTTAAGACGAATTATTTGTTTGTATTTTCCCATCAAATTAAAAATCCAGATATTTACAAATTGTGTATTAACAAGTGCCTAAGCGATGGGTGTGGAAGTGACTTTGAACGATATTGTGCATATGCAAACATTACCTCTTTACATGTAGAACAATTCTGTTCAAAATACGCCCTTATATTTACATCCCCGCATAGAAATTTAACATAGGATACTATAGAGGGTTTATTAATGCAAGTGTACAGTGACAACCATTAACAACTGTTAATAGACATGATATAAGAGGTAAGTCTGTAAGTTACACCATGCCCCTCACCAACGCCAATCCATTTCTTACAACGGTTCGTCTTTACTAATTTCAATCAACAAAACTATACAATTAGCAATAAAATGTAGGTAAAAATGTATATCTTGAGAATTTAGTTAAAACTTACAATTAGTTGTCAAAACAAAAATAGCATATAAAATACAATAAAAAAAAGTGATGTAACTGATGTGCTATACTTATAATTTAAATATTGTTAAAATAAAATTACCAAGTTTTGAATTATTTTGTTTTAAGGTAAGCTCAAAATTTGTACAAAAACTTAAATTGGTAATTATATTTTCTAACACTGAAAAATGTGAAAAAAATCACCGAAACGTTTGATACGAAAAAACAAAAAAAATAATATAATTATCAAAATTGGCATTGAGTGGGTGAAATGCTTATAGCTATTTATTCGGTACCGAAGGTCGATGGTTCTATGCCATCCTGAAGCAAGTTAGAAATTTTATTCTTAATGTACTCCGGATTATGACGGAAAAGGTAACTGTCGATGCCGTAGACGTGGTTCGGACTCCACAATGAATTGTAGGGCCTCGTCTCTATTTATACAGAAAGTACTATGATTTTCAGGGGCTACAGCGGTTAAAATAAAAAAACGCTTAAAAACCTTAGAAAACAGATACTAAAAATGTATAAAAAATTAGGTAAAAGAATACAAGGAGGAAATTAATTTTATTTTTCTAAACAGTTTATTTAAGTAAACAGCGTACCCATAGTGTGAGCGGACGGATTCTTTGAAATCTTATATTGTTCTCACAATCTTATTTATGACAACCGGTTTCGAATGCCTAGCACTTCATCATCAGATCATCGAGTCTAAAATATCCTTAATCTTATGATGAAATGCTAGACACCGGTTATCGTAAATAAAGGATTATGAGAAAAAGTGATTATTTGTCATATTGCTTTTGACATTTTAAATTGATAGATTGATTATAGCTTTGGTGACCACAATTTATGATATCTAACCTAACCTATATAACAGTCTAGGGGTTTTCATTTTTGTATTGTAACTGAAGAAAATCATTTCTTAATATTTTAAATATGCCCCAATTACATCTGTTGACGCTGAACGGTCTCACAATATAAATGGATTTTTAATTAGAGACACCAGAGATTATCTCTCGAACATGTACAATAAATGTTAGTAGTATACTTTTTTACACTTGTGATAGCTAATTAAAAATATTGTTTTAGTGATACATTCACCAATACTTGCAGCCCTCTTCGTATTAACTTTACTGAACTCGCCAAAATAACCACAAGGTAAGATAATTGTGTCATATATGCATGAATATTTTACACGGTAATACATCAAAAATATTGCAAGAGATATTGCAGTAGATTACTTATTACTTATAACTAAAGCTGGCCGAGGTGGCTGGAGTACAGCCACGGTCTTGCGCTGGCGTCACACGTGCCGATTTAGAAATGATTTACGCTGCAGTCTTATTTGAAAGGTTAATGCGTGAGGTTGTACCTATAAATTATACATAATGTCAAACGCGCCAAAAAGGTAAAAAACGACCGTACGCGGACACAGTGAATAAATTTATCGGTGAATTCCGGATTTATTCTATGACGGATACAAAATAATTTGTAAAGTTTGCAATCAAGACTTAATGTGCTGGCACAAAACAGATTGTCGTCGTCATATCAATACCGTGCAACATGAAAATAAAAAAAATGGCATGCCTTTGACAACTCAGTTTATGTTTGATTTATTGTTAATGTTAATAGCCTGTAATATTCCGCTACACGTACTGGATAAACAACCATTTCGGGAGTTTTGGAATAAATACAATCTCCAGGTGAACTTACCAAGTCGTACATCGTTACGTAGATATATTCCAGCTGTTCGTGAAGACATTGTAAATAGGATTAAATGTGGATTAAAAAATACACGGCTCTGGTTATGTATTGACGAGACGACAGATTGTAAAAAAATTCTATTTTAAATATTATAGTACGTGTATTGAACCCTCTTAAACCAACATTTCCACTTTTACTAGCTAGTAAAAAGACTAACTGCGTGTACTGGCGAAATAATTACGCATGTGGTGTTGGAGACATTCGAAAAATTTTAACTTTCAACAAGTCAAGTATTGATGTTTGTGACTGATGGTGCCGCGACAATGCGCGTGGTAGGCCGTTCTCTTCAAAGAAACAATTGTAGGTTTTTACATGTTACGTGTAAAGTGCATGCATTACATCTTGTGGCAGAAACGATTCGAAAATGTTTTCCAGAGGTAGATGCATTAATAACAAATACAAAAAAGTATTTCTCAAATCTCGTAAACGGCTTCGAATATTTCACAGACAGTGTTCTGGTGTCCCTGAACCACCAGAGCCGATTCTTACATGTTGGGGAACGTGGTTGAAAGCGGCTTTTTATTATGCTGAATATTTTCAACAAATAAAAGCTTTGATACTACAGTTCAACCCTAACGAGGCTGCTGCTATTAGGGAAAGCCAGACAAGCTTTCAAGACGTTTCCCTTGAAACAGATTTAAAAACTATTAATAACAATTATAGAGGACTACACGACGCATTAGAAAAATTGCAAAATAGTTCGTTGTCGTTAGTGGAATCGCTGCAAATAGTGGACGACGTAAATACACAGGTACAGGCTCTATATGACGCAAAAAATAAACGCGTTAGTGAAAAATTCGAGAGTGTATTACAGATAGATCCTGATTTTAGCAAATTAAGACAAATTTGTGATGGTGCATCTACAACTTCGTTAAGTGAGTTCACAGATTGTTTTACTTATGCCTGTATTAGATCCGTCGATGCCGAACGGTCATTTTCAAATCACAAACATATTTTTTTCACCAAAGCGAACATCGCTGACGGAGACAGCTGTAGAAACGTACCTGATGCTATTATACTATAGATCTTCCCCACTTTGTGATGACGACAACCAAACTACTTCACAAATCTGCTTAAAAGGGTGAGTTTTATACAAATTTTTATAAAATGTAACATTACTGTTAAAATTTATTTCCATTTATTGTACTTATTCAAGTATTATGATATGATGTAAACATATGAGTCATATGACGGCTCTGTCGGCCAGGTGACCTCGACCAGCTTTACTTATAACTAAGCCTGGTCAAGGTCATTAATCCTACAGAGACATACTGAATATGCATCATATTATAATACTTGAATAAGTACAATAATAAAAACAAAAATATTTTATATATTGTGATGTATGTTTTTGTACTATTTCGTTCGCTTTAAATTCTTTTTTTATGTATTTCTTTATATTTTATAAGCTTAGTGCTGCACATTATTATTAAACTCTTAAATGACGTTCACACATGTACATTGTATATCTAAGTGATAACTAATAATAAATAAATAAATAAATAAAATAAATGGAAATAAATTTTATTAATACTGGTACACTTTATAAAAATATGTACAAAACTCACCTTCTTAAGCAGATTTATAAAGTAGCTTGGTTGTCGTTATCACAAACTGGAGCACTTTTATAATAACTGTGTAGTATCATATAAGTTTCTACAGTTGTCTCAGTAAGCGATGTTCGCTGTGGTGAAAAAAATATGTTTGTATTTTCAAAAAAGACCGTTCGACATCTACGGAAGTAATACAGGCATAAGTAAAACACTCTGTGAACTCACTTAACGCAGCTGTAGATGCACCATCACAAATTTGTCTTAATTTGGTAAAATCAGGATCTTTCCGTAATACACACTCGAATATTTCAATAACGGGCTTATTTTTTGCGTCATTTATAGTCTGTAGCTGTGTATTTACGTCGTCCACTATTTGCAGCCATTCCACTAACGACAACGAAGTATTTTGCAATTTTTCTATTGCGTCGTGTAGTCCTCTATAATTGTTATAAATAGTTTTTAAATCTGTTTCAAGGGAAATATCTTGAAAGCTTGTCTGGCTTTCCTTAATAGCTGCAGCCTCGTTAGGGTTGAACTTTAGTATCACAGCTTTTATTTGTTGAAAATATTCAACATAATAAAAAGCTGTCTTCAACCACGTTCCTCAACGTGTAAGAATCGGCTCTGGTGGTTCCGGAATATCAGGACACAGTGTGTGAAATGCTCGAAGCCGTCTAGGAGATTTGAGAAATACTTTTTTTGTATTTGCTATTAATGCATCTACCTCTGGAAAACATTTTCGAATCGTTTATGTTACAAGATGGAACGCATGCATTTTACACATAACATGTAAAAACCCACAATCGTCTCATTGAATAAAACGGCCCACCAAACGCATTGTCGCAGCACCGTCGGTCACAATTAAACATCAACACTTGACTTGTTGCCAGTTCAAATTTTTCGAAAGTCTCCAACACCACCCGCGTAATTGTTTCGCCAGTACAAGCAGTTAGTCTTTTTCTAGCTAGTAAAAGTGGAAATGTTGGTTTAACAGGGTCGAGTACACGTACTATAACATTTAAAATAGATTTTTTTTTACAATCTGTCGTCTCGTCAACACATAACCACAGCCGTGTATTTTTAATGCACATTTAATCCTATTTACAATGTCTTCACGAACACTTGGTACATATCTACGTAGCGATGAACGACTTGGTAAATTCACCTGGGGATTATATTTATTCCAGAACTCCCGAAATGCTGGTTTATCCAATATGCGCAGGGGAATATCACAGGCAATCAGCATTAACAGTAAATCAAACATATACTGAGGTTCCAAAGAAGACACGCCATTTTTTTTATTTTTATACCGATTACTATTGACATGAATTTTGCAGCCGTATTTATTCCAGCACATTAAATCTTGATCACAAACTTTACAAATTATTTTACATCCATCATAGAATGAATCCGGAAATTCACCGATAAATTTAATCACTTTATAAACGTACGGTCGTTTTCTACTCTTTACGCTCAACATTATTTATTATTTATTAGTACTCTATGCATCGACCGACAGATAACAACTGAAGTGTGTCGTGTCATCGTCATCGTAAACAAGCGCGCGATGGCATTGGTATTGCGCCCGACCCTGAATCTACCATCGCTTGGCCAGGCTTACTTATAACTGCCCACAAACAAATAGGTATATTAAATCGCCTATTATAAGAATGTGTTTGCTATTTACAAAACAATTTAAGCAATAACTGTTATATAATTACTGATAGGCAAATTGTATTTAAGAAGCATTTTGTAAACTATTTTTCTATTAATATGTGATTCTTTGTTTCATAGTGTTAAGTTTTTAATTTGTAGTTGTATTATATTATGTTGTATAAGCTCTCTCTGTAATTGGGTTGTACCTGTTGAGAATAAAGGAATAAATAAATAAAACACTATTTGCGAGGGGGTGCCACAAATCAAAGTTCCGCCACTGTGCAAAGAATTTTGTAATGTGTCATATCAAGTTAATCAACTATCCAAAGTCACACCCAAGAATTTAACAGATCCTGTGATGGCAGATTTTGTAGAGACTAAAAAATAAGTTTGTTTTATTTTTGTTCAAGCATAACTTATATGTTTTGAACCAGTTAGACGATTTGTCAATAATTTCAGCTATGACCTCTCTTTTTTTTTCAACAATACCTATAGCTTTATTCTGCAAATGTTGTATCACGTATGAATAAAATGGTAAAAACGAAAAGCTATTGGTAGATTGTTAACATAAGGTATAATAAAGGGCTTAGAATCCTACCTTGCGGAGGGCCTTTTTTAATGAGTAATAAGTTGCACAGTCAATTTTTGCAGCTAGTATATTGTTGTCTACTGAATAGGTATGATTGCACTAATTTCAACGATATACCCCTAAAACTGTCCCTTTAAATTTCCTGTTAGGCTGACCATTCTCAAATTGGTCCATATGAAAATAAATTGTATTAGAAAAACCTTCCAGGGTTCTCTGTAAAGTCACCTTAAGAATAAAGCTATGGTGTCCAAATTAAATAGAGTTTTAGCCCTCAGCGGTTACTGGTCATATGACCGATGTAAGTCAAGCCATTTTAAAAATATGCTAAAAAACTTTTATTTTTCTTTAACTTTGAAGGGCCCTAGCCCATAATTTTGCAAGGAAGTATTACCAGATCCAACTTTTTTTCTTTAAAATCGTCCAGGTAATCACATTATAATATTATGACCACTAAAATATTTTTTATGTTTAATTAGCCTAGGAAGTTTTACTCAGGACATTCTGTATATGCCAATGCTGTATTGTGGTTGAAATAAATACTATTTTTTTTGAATAAATAATAATAATTACTGGGTACCTAATCATTAGCAGTTAGTGAAATGAAATCAATTTCTTTCTACATTAATTTTTGACGAGTCGCTCCTGAGTCCTGATAGTACCCACGCGTTCTCAGTCCAATGATACGCTATACGGTTGCGTGAACAAATGACTAAAACGGCATCAAAGAAGCAACTCATTGAGTCTGTAGATGGCCCTTGAGGAAATCATGAATGGATGAAAGGTCGGGTTTTGAACAATTAGTGAGAGATTTTTCGTCGTTTTGATGGAAGTGATATATGACGTTTGGCCAGATGTTTTCTTGTCTATGGGTCTCAAATCAATTGCTTTTAATATGGTCAAATTGCTTTAAAATATGGTTCTTTACAAAAATTAATAGTCTCTTTTTAGAATTGTTCGTTTCTGTTAAGTGGGTACACATTTCGATTTTTGAAATATATCATTTGGAAGAATGACTTGAATGCGCGCGTTATGAATCCTTTATAAGTATAAGTATAGGTACCTTTTTAGGATATATTAAGTGGAGAATAATCGAAAGATATTTTTATTTAGTGAATTATAAAATTTGAACACATGTCCTTGAAGGTTGCTTTTGTAAAGCGCACTTAAAAATGGAAGAAAATAATTCATTGTTAACAAAATTGGAAACTAGTTATTTTGT
Organism: Rhamnusium bicolor; assembly: GCA_029963845.1. NCBI lineage: Eukaryota > Metazoa > Arthropoda > Insecta > Coleoptera > Cerambycidae > Rhamnusium > Rhamnusium bicolor. Next base: position 66,777 of record JANEYF010001618.1, on the reverse strand, counting down.
GAATTTGTTTGATATTTGGTAAACTGTTATTTTTACTGTAATTGTGTATTTTTATTAACTATAATTTTTATAATTGCACTCTACTTTGTAAATGTGCAAAGAGATATGTAAATATTTTAAGAAAATTTAAAAAAGCGCAAATAACAAAAAAAACCATCAACAATATTTTTTAATGGTAATTACGTTTTTAATAAAATTTGTTTGTACTTTGTGATATTTAGTAGGCTCACTCGATTATCTGACAAATGTAAATATGCAACCAGTATAACCAATATCGAGGCAAAAAGGTGCAGGGCTCTGCGGGAAACCAGGACACTCCTATGTAATCTTATAGGCAAGTTGGCACTTTCTCTTCAGTTGATTTAGCAGCATGAAAGCGTGCGGTTATTATCGTGGTGGTGCTTGGTCTGGTTCTCGCATAAAACGCTCTTAGCAATGGTGCAGTCACTACCGTTCGTGGATAAACTACAAAAAAATGATTGAAAACTACGATAACTTTATAACAAATGGTTCATATATTCTGTCTACTCTATGCAATCGACATGACGTATTTCATACACGCCATTATTGTGAAAGACATTTAAATTGGACATCCGTCGACAGAATATTGCCGGTACAGTTACAAAAGAGGATTTTTTTGTGTGTGTCATGTTCTTTGCATGTAGTCTATCTTAGAACGTAGTCAACAATACTGACTTTAGATATTTCTTTGCAAAATACGTATCAGGCTTTCCTTTACCTAGTAAGCCATACATTGCGTAAAACATATCTACCAAGTGTGTATAAAAATGTTTTGGGGAATATCATAGAGGACATACGAAATAAATTTTTATGAGTGAAAGTGGATGAAACAACTGACTGTTATACTAAGAATTTTGGGTGTTCAAAAGGCTTTGTCTCTATCAGACAGCAAAAGTCAAGCTATAAACAATAAACTAAGCAATATTTACACAGATACCTGGGATACAATTTACATGCTGATGAATTGAAAATTGTTAGAGTTATCCATGACAAACATAATTGTCAAACATTACAATTATCATTAACTCCTTGACCGCTTGGTGTGTTGCTAACAAATTAAGCCTAAATACTAAGAAATGTCAGGTGAAAATTACTTATAAATATACGGTAAATAATGTAATTCTAATAAATCTCACCAGATAAAGGATCTTTGAGTAATCTTTGATCCGGAATTATCTTTTATTCCACACTATGATTACATTCGTAATCGAGTATAAAAATTCTTGGTTTTATTATAAGGAACACAAGAAACATTACAAATATTGACTGTCTAAAAACTATATATTTTGCATTTGTGAGAAGTTGTTGAGAATATTATTGTATTGTGTGGGGTCCGCATTATAATGTTCATATTCAGGTGATTGAGAGAATTCAGTGAAAATTTTGTACAGATATGTATTTTATTAAATACAAGAGATATCCAGATATAAACTATAATTATAGTGATTTAATTAATGAATTTAATTTGGAACCCTTATTCATTAGACGTAAGGTATCATGTATCATCCAATTATACAAACTCATATACGGTCAAGTTGATAATTCTGAATTCTTAAATTTGCTCCAGTTTCACGTGCCCAGAATTGGTTCCAGAAATTCTCCTACTTTTAGGTGTGATATTCCTTGTATAAACCAACACAAAAATTCTCCGTTATTAAGCATGTGCAGATTGTATAACAAAGTGCAATACTCAGCTGATATTTTTTGTGATGACTTACATGTATTTTTAAGTACTATTAGGGAAACGATTAACACCAATACATTGATTAACTTAATTTAACTTAACACATCAATTAATATTGTTCTATAGGGCACCTAATTATATATTAATTATAAATCTCATCTTAAACTGTTTTTACAAATCTTGATATACTTCTATTTTCATATTATTTGTTTATTATTGTATTGCTTTTCCCTTTAAATTACAATAGTACAGTATAAGTATCTATATTGTATTCAGATCTATGGACTGTAGTATCTATTGGATTTAATAAACATTATTATTATTATTACTATTGTTATTATTATTATACAAAATAATGTGTAAAATTCGTGAAAATTACCTGCGCGGTTTGCCAGTGCCTGCCCGTATGAACTATTTAGAATTTGCACCATTAACCTCGGCAGATGTGAAACGTTCATTTTCCTTGTACAAACATATATATATATATATATATATATATATATATATGTATATATCAAATCGCTCAAATGTAACAGCCAGATATGCAGAACGAATATTAGTTGTGACCATGTATGCTAATGTGATGGCAAACTTCAGTTATTCTGAATAATACATTGTATCAAGCGATATGTATTTTATTATTCATTTTATACTTTTGCTTTTATTTGTCTACGTGTGTCCTTCTGTCAACCATATGAGGCAGTAGTAACTACCGGTCGTGGATTCCGCTCCAGTTTCCTGACCCTGCAAATTATACAAGCAATAGCGAAAAGTGTACCAAATTATATATTTATATCTCATGTTATCCCCGCAACTTATATTATTTCATAAATTTAGCTATATGTATGTGTAAGAAAAACATGACACAGATTAAATTCCCTCATAGAATTTTATCAAAAAAATCCATTCAGAAATAAAATAAAAGCAGGTAGCAAATGTGGCTAATATATTGTACAAAAAATCAATTTTAATTCTTAACAATAAATTCGCAATAAATTTTTCACTCAAGTCCTGGAAAAATGACGTTTATCTGATAAAAAGTCAATAGCACCAAGGGTGTAAGATTTTCCTGCAATTTTAGCTTTTGATTCTGAACAGATTTTCTTAGTAACATTTTGTCGTAGCTCTTTTCAGAAAAGGTCTCTATCTACAAAAAAAAATCGTCTCATTCGATAACTATGGTATAGGTACTTGATTTCAAAAAATCGAGGATAAACTAAAAATTAGAGTCAAATCAAGCAAGACTGAAATATGAAATATGATCTCAAAAATTTAGTCGATCGTTTACACTTATTATTCATCTACATTCCTAAAATTCACTATATCATGGACGTATGTTTAAATTTTTCCGGGAACTTTTTGAGTAAACTTACTTTAAATTTATTTATGAAAGAAAAATACGAAATATTTGAGGGTGTCTTACATTGTACCATGAAAGATTTTATTGGCCATAATAACTAATTGAAAACATTACCATAAACAAATTTTTTTTAGTTAAAATGTATAATTACATCGCAGTGGAGGGGGAGCAACGCCTGTGCTTGAACCTTTGCCTCCTTCGAGACATCAGGTTAGAGCACGAAATATTGATCACCCTGCACATCAAACATCAGATAATACTGAAAACTGATTTCTTGATCACAGAAATATTAAAAATAAAATGTGATCGCAGAAATACTAAAAATAAAATGAGGAAAAAGTGTGCCCTACACGCCAATTAAGAAGAATATGTATTTTTGGCGCCCTATTAAATAAACAAAATTATTCAGAGGGTTTAAAACTCATATGATACATCCCGTCATGGTATTTTTATAATCCTTTGTAAAGCAAAGCTAATAAAATCATTTCCTCAACCCAATTTTCGATCATCAAAATTCTTGAAAGATTCAACCCTTTAAAAATGTTCAATGGCGCAAGTGGAAGTAATTTAAATATTCGATATCCTGTGATTTAAATAAAAAAGCGAAAAATTCGTTAAAGATACCCACATTAGAATACACTGTCGCTCTCGATTCAAAGAAAAGGCTAACGTACTTCTTGAGCTTTACAATTTTCGAAATACAATACACAGGAAGGAGGAGGTGCAAAATTTGTAAGTTGAGAAGATGACAAGTGAACGTCTTTGTATGTGTTCTACTTATGTAGGTTCACGTTCACGTAGAAATTCTCATGATAGAGGGTTTTATGTCGATTATATGAAAAAAACTGAAAGCAGTTGTATACGGTCTAGAAAAGTTAGAAGTTGTCTGATATTAATAATGGGATATAAAAATGTATTGGACATGTTTGAACGAGATGAAAAAAAAATACTTAGGAAAATGAAAAAATGTCTAACAATAGTTATTTAATACCAAAAATATTGTAGAAATTAAATTATTATCTTAATATTCCGTAAGGAGTGTTCAGTTTCTTCGTGGTTTTAAATTTAGCTTTATTTTATATTTATATTAGTTTATTTTTCAGAATTTAAATAACTTTCCGATATGATTTTTTTATGCGTAGTGATAGAAATCGCTAAAACCTCAAATTTCCTAAATAATTGTGACTAAAACATTAAATTTTTGCCAGTCGGTGGCAAAATAAACCGGGAGGACGCGCGATGCCGACGCGATGAACTGAAATAATAATATTATTAAGACTTTGCAGCAAATGAAATAAAAATTTCCATTAAAAATAGTCATTAAGAGAATATGTTTGCGACTATGTTCTGAATTGATGTACAAATTTTTATTGAGATTCAAAAAATGCGTTTTTTTAATTAAGTCGTGATGGAAACGAAAAAAGATATACAAATATAACGTAACGTCAACATTTTTATCATGTCAATTTCTTTTGGTAGAAAGAGCATAAAATTAAGAACATACAAACATATAAATCAAAAAATGTAACTTATGTCAAATTCAATTTGATATTAATAGGGTAATTTTCACAGTTCGTCGTAATATTTCGGAATTAGCAATATTTAGTAATATTTAGGAAAAGAAATAAATAATAAATAATGTCAACCAAACCATTAAATATGAGGATACCCTAGATAAATTTGGAATAAAACACAAAAACTTCGTGGCCACTGTCATTCTTTAGTTTTTACATTTCATTTTTTTTGCAATACAAATTGTGCCTGTTTGTGCAAAAATGTTGTATGCATCTCAGGAGTAAAGTGTGTTTCAGTCCATGAATTCCATGATTTTTTTCATGCCGGAACCTAAACACCCACTCCCTTAATACAAAAACTGAAAACTATTATTTCTTATTTTTTTACTGGTGAAAATACATTTTTAGAGTGTAAATTGTGACGTAAGTCGAATATTTCATAATTATTTTATAACTAACATATAAAACAAAAATAATTATTTAAAATCTTTCGATTCTTTTGCTTAAATTTTGCATATCAATCCAGAATATAATTACATGAGGTCGGGAGGTAGCGATATAATATTATATTGTAAACACCTAATGAAACATTCGCAAACAATATGAAATGATAAAATATTCTGTACTATGCAGTAATTCTGTTTTCTTTACAAAAATGGGAACAAATAATTAAAGGTCCTTATCAGGCAGTTGGATGGTTTACAGCTATAAAAATCAATTACTTACTGATTATCATATCTTGATGGAGAAATGTTCGTTATTGTCGAATGTCCAATAGTAATGCATAGATAGATACCTATAGGCGGATCATATGGCTTTGGCTTGGCTATCACGTTTATGCTCATGTTGAAATTGAATACTACTCTACATACGTAGTATTAATAAAACGCCTATACGAATAACAAGTAAATACTTAAACAGTGCGAAATTAAAGACAATGGAGGTTAATGTTTTTAAAGATCTTTGTTTAATTTCTTCAGAGGATGAAGTAAATTTGTGGATTTCTCAGAGTTACAACTTAACGGCAAAAAATTATATTGCACAAGCTGTAAAAAAGTGCTTTCGTACAACATCAAAGCAAACGTTAACAAACACATTTCCTCAGACAGCCAGTTACTGATAGTGACAGGCAAATAAATTTTAACTTAGATTTAGTGGAAATGATGATTATATGTGAACCGTGGACGAATCTAGATAATTCATTATTTAGACAATTTTTGGAAAAGTGTATTAATGGCGGTATAGCAATGCTCAGGTGCCATCAGAAAAGACTTAAGAAAAAATATTTATCACAGAGATCTAAGACTATTAAACCAAACATTTTTTTTTAACTAAATGACAAATACGTCTGGATTAGCGTAGACGAAACCGTCAATGCTAGCGACTGAAATATGGCAAATATTTTAGTGGGTACATTAATTTATACTCTTGTGATCGCTAGTTAAAAATACATGTGTATGTTAGTGTTATATTCACCAATGCTTTCAGCCCTTTCCGTATTAACTTTGGATGTTACCGAACTCATCAAAATAACCACAAAGTAAGATATTGTGTCACATACATGAATATATTTGCACATCACCTAGCGTCTACCATGGAATTGACGTCATTTATAGTTACCTCCCGATCTCTCATAATTACAAATAACTTTTCATAATGACAATTTTCGACAAATTTTTGAAAACATGTTTACCGCCTGTCGTTACGTGACAACTCTTGTTTGACATATTTTTGTATTATGACAAGCGGAAATGATTGCTCCAATCATTTTTTTTCTAAAACAAATGATTAGAATTATGGTATATATATACTTTTTGATTGAAGCTGCAATATAGCAATGTCAAGAGATTTCTTGAAATCTCATGGCGTTTCTCAATCCTGTCGAATCAAAATCAAATATGTCAGGTCTAAAATTAATTTAGATCAAAATTGCATAAGTACAGGGTCATCCCGCGGAAATATCCTTTTTTGAAATAACTTGGTTATTCTTGAAGTTATCAAAAAGGTGTAAAGACCTTTATTAACTATTTTTTCCACAGAATGAAAATTTTTAATAAAAAACCAGTTGCACATCGCATTTATGAAATATAACATGTAAATAGAACACCCTGTATATTTTTAAATATTTCGATTTTCCTCATTTTCTTTATTTCAAAAATACCAACATATATCATGTCATCTTAAAAAGTTTATGAGATATTTGGATTTTAGTTTTAAAATACCGTTAGTAATTTTGTTAAATGTAGTTGTCTTTGAAAAGAAGAAGAAGAATTATCCATGACAGATACTTATTCTTGAGGAATATTTTTGCCAGTCAAAGACTTTATTTCAGAAATACAACCAATTTGTTTTCAAAGGCAACTACGTCTAACAAAATCATTAACGATATTTTAACACCAAAATCCAAATATTTCTAAAATTTTTGAGATAATATGACATGTATGGAATTTTAGTAATCAGAAAAAAAATTAGTTAAAGAACATGGTTTTGATAACTTCAAGAATAACCAAGTTATTCAATTTTCGCGTGATGGCCCTGTACATGTTTACTTCAATAAATCAATAATCTTAAGTATTTCTTAACATAGTGAAATTTATCAATATTATATCATTTTAATCCATCTGTAATTTTTTATTATGACACCATTTATAACATCATATTTCTATCAACAATGTTATTTAAGAGTCTTATATACCCTATTAAATCATAATTCTCGAATATCTCGTTTAAAACTTATCCGATTTGAGTGCGATTTTTACAAGATTTTTCAAAAATATGTATAAGATGTCGGAATGTAATTTTTTTTTCAGAGTCGTCAAAAAATTTTCGCATGCATTTTAAATATTTTGTATCCAAATTTTTTAACATTCCGACATTAGTCACTGTTTGTAACGTTTATATTCATGGGACCCAACTCTTGGATTAGTTGAAAATAAATTTATTAGAAAACTAAAAACTGCATATCTATATTCCGACAATAGCTGCCATCTCGCATGATATTTCGGAAACACGGATGCACTTGCATATACTGGACTCGTTTGCGGGAGGGGGAATCGGGCACTTAGGAACCACGTTGCGATTTTCGTAAACAACAGTGGCGTGCGTATTCTAGAGATATCTCAAATTTATTTATTTGTTATAAAGTGGGTACACTTGATTTCAATAAAAACTGGTACACTTTCTTTTAGCTATGTAAATCATTCGTTCTTTGAATGATATTAATAATCTTACAAATGTCACTTTGACGTTAATCAGTGGCGTCATTATTAAAAATGGTTCGACATCTAACAGATATTCAAAAATTTCGAATTGTTTCTAAAATTGAAGATGGTTGGTCCATAAGAAGACTTGCTGCTGAATACAATGCGAGTAAATCCACGATAATGAGTGTTAAAAAACAATGCGAAACCAACCAAACGGTATCCCGTGAAGTTGGTTCCGGTAGGCCCAGAAAGAGCAATAATCAAGAAGATGAAAATCTTATAAATTACCTAATAGAAAACCCTTTTCACACTGCAGTAAATGCAATTTCAGAGACAAATTTCCCTGCTTCGGTATCTACTGCTTGCAGAAGAATAAAACTACAAAGCGACTTGAAGAGTTGTTCAGCGGCTAAAAAATACAAACTTTCAGAAGAAAAGATGCAGGGTAGGATTATTTTTGCACTCAACTATATAATCAATGATGAAAACTTCTGGGGACAAGTTGTCTTTTCTGACGAAAAGGTTTTTAAATCCTGTAACGATGGACATGTTCGCGTATATAGGCCTCCTTCCACTAGATACGACGAAAAATATACTTTCGATCCACAAATATCAGGAAGGTTTTCAGTCAATGTCTGGGCTTGGATGAGCCTAAATGGGTTAGGTGTGTGTTGGAACAGTGGTGGTCATCTCAATTCCATTAAATATATTGAAATATTAGACAATATTATGTTGCCGTCAGTAATAGAGGTGTTTCCGGAAAATAATTTTATTTACCAACAAGACAACTGCTCCATACATACGGCCCATCGTGTCAGGCAATGGTTTCTTAATAAAAACATAGAGTTGTTACCGTGGCCATCTAAAAGTCCGGATTTAAATCCAATTGAAAATGTATGGGGACTAATGGTGAAACATCTAAGAAAAATTAAATAACCATCCAAATAATGCCCAAGAGTTGGAAGGGATAATTGAAGACGCTTGGGAGAACTTGTCGCAAGAAGTTGACCTTGCAAGAAATCTGATTTTGTCCATGCCTGCAAGACTTCAGGCAGTTTTAGACGCTAATGGAGCAATGACAAAATATTAGTTAATTCTGTATTACGTATTGAAGTTCAATTATTTTATTTTTTTTTATTGTATTTTTATGTTCAGTTTGCATTGTTTACATTTTTTTTTAATATCAAGTGGTATTTTTGTGTTCTTATTTTAAAAATAGAATTATCATTATTCAGTTAGTATTTTAATTACAACCATTAGTAGAATTATCCGTTACAAATATTATTTTTTAAACAATAATATGGCAGGCTTGAAAATGTTTTGAAAAAGTTATTTTCTAATTATTTTTTAAAATTCCATTTGAATAAAATAAAAGAGAAAGGTTTAATAAGTTTAAAAACACAAAGAAAACCGATCTCCTCCAAAAAAACCTAGGTCCGGGGTAAATCATTTCTTCTCCACCCCCTTCTCGACCTGCCTGGCCAGCCCTATTTACAGACATATGCACACAACTAAACTATTAAGATTTTCGATTACAAGAGTTGTACCAGTTTTTTTTTAAATCAAGTGTACACCTAAGTAGACGTGTTATTGAAAGTGATTATTAGTGCAGTGAAAGAACAATGGAAAAAATAAAAACATATCATAAACGTAAATACCATAGCAGAAAACCGAAAAATCGAACATTAGCCCAAAAGAGAAAATATAAAAAGTAAGTACTAGTGAAAATTGAATTTTTTTCGTAAATTAATAAAAGTAATAATTTTCTTTTTATTTCTGGTAATTTCTGTAGAGAGACTAATATAAATGAAAGTTTTCCCATTTTGCCGTCTCTAAATATTGATATGGAGAATGAAAGGCTCAATGAAAGGTGAATATGATAATTTTTATTTTTGATTTATTTTAAGTGCAGTAACCTCAGTCCAGGGTGATCATTTTAAGTGCACCTTACTCGATTTTTCTGCTGTATTTTTAAGCTTAGGAAAAAACTTCAAAAATTATACTTATGTGTTTTTTTCTAAGGAATCCGAAAATTAAAAACAATTGAATGTCAAATAAAAAGAAAACGCCGAAAAACTGAAAAATAAAAAAATTACACCCCGTATTAATATGCGGAAATGGACATATGACATTCCGAATACTGATTAAATATGCGCGTCACATACATATCTTTTACTTCCGGTTTGACCGGAAATTGCCTTAATTTTTTTTATTCTAAATGATATATTCTCTATATTCAGCTCAATTTAAAAAATTTCTTTCTGAATTCAGCAATATATGTAACATCATCATAATCTTTCATATTTGATAAAAATATTGGAGTTTAAATTTAAAATAACACAAATATATTTTTCATATTATTTCATCGCCTTTTACATTCTGAGTTGAATGATATGACATACATTGATACTTCCATTTTATAGGAAAAATTTTTTAAAATAATACTATGCATTAATAAGAAACGGTAAAATGGAAATTTTTTTGTAGATTAACGATTTAATTGTTTTGTTGTTTAGTTCTTTAGCTATTTTTAAACAAAGTAAATAAAATAATTTCGGGTTTTTTTTATTGTTTTTACATATTAATTGCAAGACAAGGACGCATGAAGGGTAAGGTTAGCTACTGCTTAGCTTATAAGCTTGACGCAATACAACTTTTTCGTCGGTTTATGTCGTACGAAACCTCTAGTACTCCGCCTCTGATAATTCAACATCTCCCGATCTGAAATGTTCCACTATGCCGTTCTGTAACTAGTACATCGGCTACCTTCGACATTCGCCGCGATAATTTCGGTTTGGCTGTATATATGCACCGTGGCCTGTGCGGGGTGTGGTAAAATCGAGACTATATTTCACTTGCATCTGATATAGACTCGTAATCCTTCCATTCACACCATCAATTCAAATAAAAGGATGTATTATTTTTACCTACCTGTTGTACAAATTTTGGGTTAAATCTCTAAAATCGCCAGCGGATTACTTTTGTGTTTTTGTAAAGGAGGAATTCAAAGGATTCGCCGTTTTGTTAAAATAACTGCAAATTGTGGGTGCAATTTGATAGCATTCAAGGTGGTGCAATTCCGAAGCATATTCTTAAATTTCTAATTTTTCTATTGGGAATCCTATCTTTATATTTCAAGAATTAATAAATCAAACAGATACTTTGTTACATGATTTTATCCTAATTAAAAGGATTGAATTGTTATAGAATTATTGTAAATTTAATTTACAATTCATCTACATTAAAATTAAATATTTACATACTAGGTTAGATTTATAACCTTAAATGGACTGCATTAAACAGAAAGGAATCAAGCCACAAAAATAAAAACAAATTGATTTTAATGAATGTAAATGGAATATACCGTAAATAAAATTTTATTTTTCAATTGATTTGCAGTATAATCTACACCTAGTAAACATTTTCCTTACAAAAAGTTAATATTGTAGTTTAAATATTGTAATTTTAGTGAAGCAAAATATTTGAGGGGATATTTCTTGATTTGTACACAAAGTTGTGTGGTTCCATTCTGTTTAACATCGTCCAAATGTAATTTAGGTAATTTTTTATATCTTATGTTAGATTTTATTTGAACTGAGATTTTAAACCCAAAACATATTCTTTCAGAGAAGATAGACAAGATGTTCTGTAATCCAATCCAAATTTCAATTTCATTTAAATCAAAAACTTTGCATATCTTTTTATTAAGATTTTGTCCTAAACAGAACTGCAATTGTAAACAGAACTGCAACATGAACTTTTTTTTTTTTTGTCATATACAGTTCACTAATATTCTCGTGAAAATTGTCTGTGTCTTAACTATAATTAAATTTAGTTATTACACAATACTATAAATGAAATTTTTGATGGTTAAAATATATTTCAGCATTTAAACATTTGTTACTAATTAACTAAGATATTTTTTAAGCATCTAAGATACTTCTCAAGCATCTAAGATACCTTTTATTGATACGAGATACTACTTTGAGAAGGTATACAGATACTTTCCAGGAAAAATAAAGTATTTCAGGTAAATCAGAATTAAGATACTAAATGTATCTAAACATTATAAAGTGTTTTTCCCTACATACTTCCTGCTCTAATTCATTTTTATAAACTTTCGGTTTTATCCTCTCAACTTCAGATTCGTAATCACTTCATTCATTCATTTACTATCGCGAACGCCACATTGAATTTTTCTAACAAAAAAAGCATCCAGACAAAAAAAAAAAATGATTTAAAATTGAATATTTGGAAAATCAAACAAAATAAACAAATTCCATTACATTAAACTGAAATTAAAAAAATATGTAAACAGAACTTGCTTAACTTAACTTTTAAAAATTAAAAAAATAGGAATAATAATTGAGAATATCTGTACTTCGATCTACAGAAAATTGTAAAATATATATGTTTTTACATGTCCGTGTATGTAATATGTAAAACATGTATTTATTTAGATTAAAAGTTGGAAGCTAATTTAAGTTTGTATTAGAAGGACCGGTTAAATCTTTCTGTGACCCACCACTGCTAAAGATTCTTCGTTATACCTGATTTAGTAGCTAATGTAGACTATTATTGAACAGGTAGTAAAGTGGGGATTCTGGAGGGGGTTAGAGCTCCATTTTAAAGCACGTGTATCTCTAATATTACTATCATTTCATACTTGCTTATCTGAGTGGTATTTCTGTGTAGTTGTAAAAAATATATTTTAAAGTAAAGTTGTGAATATCATACTTTAAGTGCTAGTATGAAGAGTGACATTAAGAAAACTCCAGTTTCTGAGAGCAGAAAAATAAGAAAACCTCTTATGGAAAAGAAACGACGTGCAAGAATTAACGACAGTCTAGAAGCTCTAAAACAAATTTTGTTGGAATCAAAGTCAACACTTAAAGAATCTACAAAGAACGGCCAGAGAACAGCTAAATTAGAAAAGGCTGATATACTGGAAATGACTGTGAGATATCTTCAATACTTGCACAACAAACTAAATGAAAATAATTCGATAAAATTGATACCTAAACAAGAAATTAGGATAAGATCTGCTGATAGTACCTGTTCGAAAAATAAAGTTGGCCTCACTTTTCTTCCAACAAAACTGAACAGTGGGGAAATTGTTTATTTTGTTCCGTCAAATTTAACGGCACCTCAAAATAAAGGACTCTATCAAGAAAAATTTTCAGAAAAATCGGAAAGTGTGTGGAGGCCATGGTGAAAATTCTAAAAAATATTGTAAATATGTAAATTTTATAACGTAGGTAGGTTGATCCCATATGAGTAATTATTCATGATAAAGTAAACAGAAAAATTCTCATAAAATTCCTTTTATTAATGTGACCGGTTTCGTGAACAAGTAATTACTTCACATCACTTCACATCCTGTGTCTGATGATGTGAAGTAATTACTTGTTCACGAAACCGGTCACATTAATAAAAGGAATTTTATGGGAATTTTTCTGTTTACTTTATCATGTAAATTTTAGTTTTTTTTTAAGACTGTTTTTTATTATCTGGCTGTGATATATTAAGTTTTTTTATGGTTATATAAAACAATTTCCTTAGATTTTGTGTTTTATTATTGCCTTTTTTATTTATTAGCAGTTTTAGTACTTTTAAAAAATATGATTTAAATTTTCACTAACAATAAATTGTCAAAAAATTATTAAACATAACAATTCTCCCATATTAAGAGAAATAAATTTTTGTTTCAAATTACATATTATAAATTGATTTTGGAATAACAAAAAACAAAGTTTTGTCTAACAGGACATTTTGTTTATACATGATTGGAAACCATGCATTTATGATTACTTAAATCAATCAATATGTAAACAAAATTTTCAAATGACATATTTTAAATATACGAAGGAAATTTGCTTTTTAATGTTTGAAAATTTTTTTATTAGAAACTCTACACGTATTTCGGCTTTTTAGGCCTTTGTCAAGAGTACAGGGACTATCCTTGACAAAGGCCAAAAAACCGAAACACGTATAGAGTTTCTATTAAAAAATTTTTGGGACATTAAAAAGCAAATTTCCTTCATATATTTAAAATAATTAATAATGTTTCACAATGAGCCAACCGCAGAATCAGTTCAATGTATTCAAACGACATTACGCAAGTTAGAAATTAAAAATAAAAAAGAAGAAAACGGCTAGAATTCGTCCACAAAATGAAAATGTAGTATCAATGACAATAACAATACTGACAATTTTCCCCAAAAATGTAAGTTATTTTAATAATCAATTTGAATTAAGTATACCTACATAATCAAAACATATATTTATTTATTGTTGTTCTTTGGAAATAATACTTTATTGCTAATTAATTCTAGGCTCAACTTAAACTAAAAAAATATTAAAAAACTGGACAAGAGAAACTAAAGTAGAAATGCAAATCATCAGTTAGTGTTATAAATTTCTTTTAATATGTTTGAAAGAAAAGTCTAGATTTAATACAATTGTAATTAAACATCCTGGAAGGAAGCAATATTTTTCAAATGTTTGAATATTAGATAAATATATTTTTGTTATTTGTCTTTAATTTTCTTTAGTATACTACTAATACCAATGAATCGGTGGTAAATTTAGTTTTTTTATAATTATTCTTTATTTAAATTTAACACAGGTTTTTTTTGAAAAACTTTCAAATCGAATATAAAACTTTAAATCAATGTTAAACCTTTTCTATCAGTAATAACCAAAAATAAAAACAATGGTTTTGTTATAAATAACATGCGGAGTAAATAGGTCAAACTACAGGTAAATCTGATGGGTCACAGCATACTCTCCTTATGCTGTGACTATATTATATTATTAACACAAAAATAATTATTATAAACCGACACTAAATAAAAATACTAAATTCGTTTTTCATACTGTGGGTTTTAATCTGTACATAATATTTAAAACTTATAATTTTAAAATGTAATCAATTCTACATACAAATTATACGTAAAATAAATATTTAAATCATTGGTTACTGGAAAAACTTTGTTTAACATTTTCACTTTTTTGTCATATTTGGCTACAGCCAAAAATATGCACATAGCAAATAAAATAATTGCAAAATGAACTGCATATAACCTGTAGTTTATTTTGCATTAGAGGTTTGCCGTCTAACTTCCCGTTAGAGTCGCCAAATGATTCTAGGTTTAAATCTTGATTACACATTTTCCATTGGAGAAATATATTTAAATAAATGGAACTTTTTGCTATTTCCATCTATAAGATAGCACTTTAGGCAACAGTGTTTTATTTTTCGCCTGTTTTGCTTTCGTTTGTAGTTAATTGTGGAATAAATATTAATTTTCAATATTAAATGTGTGCTAAATACATTATTTTTAAGACTTTAAGGAATCGCTGGTTTTGTGTTTTCAAACAGGTAGATTACTTCCACAACTCAAATTAACCAACAGCTGCTTCGCCTTTTACAGAAACAACTTTATTAACTTCAAATAGGTACTTTGTACTTTACTAAACATGAGTACACTACTTTCTGATACTCATACATAACAACAAAAATCCAATACAAGTTTTCTAAATATGGCCTGTCAGTACGCCCACACTATGTGACTTTTATAGCGACTGATAAAACATGATTGCGACCAAATTGGCACAGCCGACTTGTAATAGTGGGAGTACTAGAAGGTAGAAAATAACATAGGGAAGCAGCCGAAAAACCATACAATATATTTCAAACTTGGACAAAATGTTACATAAAAAATGTACTATTTGATTTTTCTTACCAAAAACTCTCTCCTCCAGATAAATTGAGGAAGCTTTAGTCATATCGTGAAAGGTATTAGAAATTTTCTATAAAAAAAATTAAAAAAAAATTGTTTATAACTTAACGTGTTGTAGGGGTTGTGCTCGACAACCGAAGCTTTAGGAGGAAATAATAAATAGTACTTTTTCATGTAATTTTTTAGTGACGAATAATAAAATGTTCCATAATTTACTAACCTCAAAGCCGAAGTGTACGACATCCTGAAAAATGGCAATCATATTTTATTCTGTACAGAATATGTATGACTTGATTTATATAACGTGTTTTCCCTTTGAATGGAATAATCCCTGTAAGAAATGTGTTTATTATCCGATTATAACAGATCTTTTTTTAAAAGATGGACCATCAAAACCTTTACCTTCTCACAAAAATTTAGAGATTAGATTCAATTTTCAAAACGTGCTATGATTCATTTTCAAGGTCAAAAATAAACAAATTTGATGGTTTTTTTTATTAAAATTCTATCTACACCATAAATTCCTGATAAATCCCAAAATTTTATAAAATAATATTGAATAATGACCAAATTAATGTAGGCAGTATTTATTAATTAGGTTTATTCAACACTTTCATATAAAGTGGTCTTTATTGACGAGATTTTAAAGATATAGAGTAGCTCATAAGTTACTAGTGAGATAAAATAATGAGCTAAAGTATACTTTAGAAAAGGGGGGGGGTGAACGGGGGGGTAAAAAGAGAAAAACTCCAAGAAGTTTAGTTGTTGTCTTTATTATACGGCAAATTAAGAAAACAAAGAATCCACTAACACTTATTTATATTTATGTTAACATTTCTTGTCATCATATTTGATTTTTCACAGAGAAAACTGCTCAACTGCACACAATTTTTCTCTGTACTAGTAGCGACGTATGTATCGTCTGGCTCAATGCACTACTCTCCCTGTATTTTTTTAGCAATAACAATCTTGTTTGAGATTGAATCTTCCAAATAACCCTCCGCCACGGTGGATAATTTCCACCCACTGTGACGTTTAACGGTGGTAATGTCATACCCAGCATTGGTCAAAAGGGTCACCAAGGAACGGCGCATGCTATAGCCAGTCTATGAATCTGCATCTACCAATTGCAAATAATTAGCTACAATTCTTGGAATTTTTTGAAAGCTTATTTAATTCAACGTGTCAGACAGTGCGCTTCCCCTGCCTTAAAGACACATATTTCCTAATCAAATAGTAATAATAATAATAAACGTCTTTATTTAATAATTAGTAGTATACATGAATAAAAAACTAATTAAGTGGGTTTACCGAAAATCCATCATTTAAAGCTGTGAAACTTCTTGATTTCTTCATCTTGGTAACGTGTAGGGATATATATAGATATTATAAGAAGGTTTAGTGCCATATCCCCAAAAAAACAACAATGCAGCTACGGACACGTGTTCGGAGTTATTGCCCCTCATCAGCGTAGCGTAGCTAAAGAACTGGATCTAGGATGGGATAGATCAGGAACAAGAACTAAAATAAAGCTGGAAAGTACAGTACACAGTACTGTAAAACAAAAACAAAATTATGTACAGAATATCTCTTAATATTTGATAAATCTTTTCCCTCGATATTTTATTGTAAAAGTCATAGTTTCGCCGTAAAAAATTCATAACTAAACAAAAGTACCATTTTTATCAATCTTGCATAAAAAATTATTAATATTGATTTATCAAAAACTCTATCTTGTGTTATTTTGACCCCAATAAATCTATATTATTTTGTTTGTATTTGCTAGGTGGAAACGGGCAGTACATATAGAGCTCTGTGTGTTGACCGTGCTCATTGAGGCCCCAATTGTGGCACATGGGAACATGAAGGCACTAATTGAGTACTGTGTACTATACTTTCCAGCTTTATTTTAGTTCTTGTTCCTGATCTATCCCATCCTAGATCCAGTTCTTTAGCTACGCTTACGCTGATGAGGGGCAATAACTCCAAAACACGTGTCCGTAGCTGCATAGTTGTTTTTTTTGGGGATATGGCACTAAACCCTTCTTATTTTATTTTGACCCCAATAAATCTATATTATTTTATATAGATATTGTCCTTTATCATTTATATCTTCGATATTTAAGTAGATCAGTTCACCGCAACGGCAGGCACAGCAAACTGCCAATATCAATGCAACCTAAAAACCCAAACAATTAAATACATAAAAGCTCGAACATCATAATAAACATCTACCTTTAACATAAGATGCTCATTGTCAGGGGCATCCATCAAATATTTTTCGATATCTACTCTTTCCAAAATTTTGGCCTTTTGGGTTGAAATTTCTTGATCGGACCTTTAAGTATGCTACAAGTTTTCCATACCATGTTATATCAAAGTTTCTGTACACTTTTAAAGTCGCCTTTATCATAGAATATTTATTTATCATCATAGCACTAACTCCTCTTTTTTCCTCCAATTTTCAAATTGTAGATACGCTTTTTTTTAAATAAGTAATTTTATTTGATTGATCAAAATTGGTAATATATTATTTAATTTATTACTGCCTTCTGAACCATCTTTTGTCTTCAAAATATCTGAGTCTGAAACCAGTTTCTTAGAGGCTTCACTCAAAAAAGATACTTTTTTCTATTAAGAAGGTAAATGATTGATCGATATTTATTTGATCTTTGAATTTAACTAATACATTTTCTAGTTGGGACCATCTAGTTAGTTTTAGATCAAAAGGTAACATCCAGTTCAAATCTTTAAAAGCTAATTTTGTATTATTTACAAACACCTTAACAACCATATGTATATCAACTGTTTGATTACCAATGCTAATTAGGTTCTCTGTTAAATTTAGAATATAAAAATAATATTTACTATCTTTTTCCACTTTTATTTTCCAAGTCAGAAATATTGATTTTTTTAGGATAATCTAAAATTAAGTCCTCAAAACTATTAATTAAATCTAATTTTTTCAAATGAACCAATCAATGCATTATGACGACCTATGTTTTCATTACGTTTTTCTTCTGAACTTTTTTGTTGGAACAGGTACTTTTCTTGATAAATATTCAGGTAAATTTAGAAAAATATAACGAACTGCATCAGGTTTAAGTTTAGTTATGGTTGGAATTATTTTCACTGTTTCGTCTGGTAATATATAAATATCCTCCCCAATATTATCATTTTATGGAAAATTAATAGTACAAACAACAGAATATTGAGGAGACCAGTTATCTCGGGGAATAGCTTTCAATCAACCATTTACCTTTTAAAATACCATATTTTGGGAAACCAAAGTGCGATGCCATAAATCCCCCAGCTATTAAAATGCTATTAATTGGATTTACAACCAGGGATACAGCAGGTTTTTGGCATCGTGTAACAAGTTTAAAAACTTACCTTTTTAAAAGTTTACACTACAGAATAGGACCCTAAGGACAACAATTTTAAACACTATACCCGGATACTTAACGTATTTAAATGTTAAATACTAGAGAAACACACACCATTTTTTTAAATAATTTCTCGTATAAATTTAAATATAAACGACAGCAAATTAAATAACTAAGAAAAAACATTGTAACGTAAAATACTTATTTACGACTAAAACTTAATGGAGATGGCCGTGAGTTGGCGCTTTACAGGGTCCAGTTGGCCGTGCATTATCTTATCACTAATTTACGGGCCTCCTCCAACTGTAGTGCGGAATTTAATCGTCTACAGCAAAAGAAACAATATCCACCTGGTTATTGAATATAATGCAAATGTCCACCATACAGCGTGGCGTAGTACGGACATTAACCAAATAGGTGAGTCACTTTTTGAATATATATTAGGACTAACTGTGAATAACAATGGTTCCGAACCAACCTTTGTCACTAGAAATAGAAACAAAGTATTAGATATCACAATCAGCTCAAACTATCTAAGCAACAAGAAAACCGATTAAAAGGTATCTTCTGAACCCTCGTGTTCAGATCACAAACATATTCTATTCATTATAGAAGCTGATCCAAGACCTATGGTGACATATCGAGATCCGAAGTGCATAGACTGGGAAGGGTACAAGCACTCCCTCTAGATTCACCTTCAATCCACTCTGACCATAATCAGGAATCGTGATGAAATTGAAATTGCGGCGGAACATATCCGAAACGCAATTGTTTCAGCTTACAACAAAAACTGTCCACTGAAGACAAAAAAGGATAATAGAGGCGAGTCAGTACATCCTGAACCATCACCCCCCCCCCCCAATACCCATCAGTATGCCTATCATACAGGAAAATCAACAGAACTAGCACTCAAAAACCTAGTCGAGAAGATCACCCAATCCCTTCAAATGAAGGAAATTGCGGTGGGAACTTTTCTCGACATTGAGGGAGCATTTAATAATGCATTGCCCGACTCTTTATCTGCAGCAGTAGCCGTCAGAGGAATTGAGCCGACTATAGGAGACTGGATTCATGTTATGCTATCAAACAGAACTATAACGACGTCTCTACAGGAGAAACAGTCAGCTTTAGAGCCACAAGAGGATGCCTGCAGGGTGGGATCCTTTCCCACCTTTTGTGGTCACTTCTTGTGGACGACTTACTGGCTATTCTCACACTGTGGGAGGTTGAGGTTCTAGCATATGCAGATGATCTAGTCATACTAGTCAGCGTAAACTCTGAAGGAGTAATGTCTAATACCCTTCAAGAGACACTGGATGCAGTGGGTAACTGGTGTGACAGCGAATAGATGTCTGTGATTCCTCAAAAAAACAGTAATAGTAGCATTCACCCGGAAAACGAAGTTGGAGGACTTAAGACCGCCCTTCTTAATGGGTGAAACTATTCCATTTGCGGAGGAGGTGAAATATTTAGGAATCACTCTAGATAAATCACTTAATTGGAATTTCCATCTTGGAAAAGGTAATTCACAAAGCAAAACTGTCTTTATGGACATGTCGCCGTATTTTACTGGATCTATGTTACAGTCATCAGATCAATGATAACAAACAGATCTACCGTTTGATTGCAGAAAGGATCACAACGGACGGCCAAAGCTAAACTCTCTGGATTACAGAGATTAGCATGCTTGACCGTAAGGGGGGGCAATTAGCACCACATCGTCAGCTGCAATGGAAACCCTCCTGGACTTACCCCCTCTTCATATATATTTGGAGAGAGAGGCCAGGTGGGCAACATATAGACTGCAACAAGCGGCCATTAATATGCTACAGACTAGTATCATGGAGCGGAACAGGTTGCTGGATGATATAGAGAGTCACAGCATCCTGGGAATGCCCTCGGATACTATGCCTACCATGACCAGCTACGAGCTGACCTTCAACATCCTTTTTCCGAAAAGAGATGAGTGGGATCGGAATAAAACCGACCTACTGAGGGCAGACAGTTGCTGGTTTACAGACGGCTCCAAAACTCCTGAGGGAACAGGAGCCGGAGTACATAGCTACAGACCAAGGGTGAGGAAAACCTCAAGTCTAGGTACTAATGCAACGTTTTTTCAGGCCGAGGTTCATGCCATTGAACTGTGTGTACGAAGGATGGAATATTTGCATCTTACACGCAGATCAATTAAAAATTTTTCAGATAGCCAAGCAGCTATAAAAGCTCTTGGCTCTTACCGCTGTAATTCCAAAATGTTATGGAACTGTCAGAAGGCTCTAAATCATTTGAGCAAAAACAACAAATTGACTCTGGTCTGGATACCCGGCCACTCTGGTATGGAAGGTAACGAAATAACCGACTCCTTGGCCAGAGAAGGAGCAGGATCACGAATCATCGGATCAGAACCGAGACTTGGCACATCTTCAAGTACTGTTAAGATGGCTATCTCAATCTGGACTGAAAGGAATACTCTGCAGTATTGGCAAAAGTTACCAGGATTAGTTCATTCGAAGGCGTTTATAAAATACCTTTTGAAATTAAGAACTAAGAAAATTTAAACAGGGTAAACCTAAAAACTCTAACAGGCCTATATACCGGGCACTGCCGACTAAACTATCACCTGCATAAACTTGGCCTAGCGGATAACGCCGAGTGCTGTCTTTGCTTGGAGGATGATGAGAAGGCAGACCAAGTCTTATGCACCTGTCCCGCTGTGGAGAGGATCCGATTCTCAATATTTGGCAAATGGCAACTGCTGCCAGAGGATCTGGACACATTCTCACCCAATAAAGTTATCAGCTTCATTAAGAGACTGAACTTATTGGGTGAAATAGAATTAGGAGTGAGCCACAATAGGCCTGCTAATGGCCGCCGTTGAAGGTCCACAAGGACCCACTCACAATAACCTAACATAACCTAATTTACGGGCGAAATATTAGAAGTTACGAATCACAAACACCTTAAATATCTTCTACACAAACACAAGATACAAACTATTAACTTTCTAATAAGTAACTATAACTAATATCAGTAAAAATCACTACAATTTGTTGGGCTGCACCGGCACATTAATATAGCCAAACACACAAAATAGTGCGGGAGTAGACAACCATGCGGTGTTGCACAACCTCCTATTTTATGGCCTGCTTGGAGTCAGTTATGACCGTACCAGCAATCGATGTTGGTGGTGATACGCGTTTAAAGTATTTTTTGTGTACTGTTTTACGAAACAGTTCCTTTTAATTTGTGATATTTTTTTAATCTTTATTCCTGTTAAGTTTCCTTTAATACATGTAACTTTGTTAATTTTTGTGTTATTAAGAAAAATAATGATTTTATATTTTATATGTTGTTCTTTATTAAATTATAAGAAATAAACAAAAATTGTTACTTTAGAAATATCTAAATAAATACAGATACGCGCATCGACGCCAAATGGCATAGGAGCATACCGGCACTGCTTTTTTACGACTACATCACTGTTCAAGAATGAGTTACATTAATTTAATGGATATTATCTTCATATGATTGATATTTGGAACGATTTATAATATAAAAACGTTTCTTATGGGATATTTTTTGTTTTAAATATCCGTTTGTTTTACACTGATCTAAGTACGCATTAATAAGTATGTCTTACTATTTTAATTGTGACATATTTATGACAACTAGCTTCTGTTGTTTTGTGAATAATTTTTTTGAAAATCCTCAAGAATTATACGGTGTACACGACTCATAAGTCAGAAATTCTAGTTGTTGCCGTTCAAGTATAATGGTAAAAAAGTTTATTCAAAACTGAAGAGGTGAGAAAATAAATAATCCAAATTTTTACGCCGAATTAGTTTCTTATTTTTGACATTTAAGGGAAAATTAAAGAAATCAGAAGACAGTAATAAATATTGTTTGGGGAATTTAGACTTGCTCAATTTGAGGTAAGTACTTTTATTGTTGCATTTTCAGTTAATAGATAACTATTAAATTAAATATGTTACATTAATGTGTTTAATAATTATTATTCACAATACGTACGAAATACGAAATTATGTAAAATTTGTTTTTTTTACCATTAAAAAAGCCGGGGAGTATTCAAATAATAAGCAATTTTCGGCTTCCTTGAAGTCCTCGATTGTTAAATTGTTTTATGTCGGCTCTATGATGATGTCCCTCGAGGATATTAAGCTTGATTCAGCAGACAGTTCGGAACGATTCCGAATATGATTTCCAAATATTATTGGTTAATTTACAAGACCTTGAACTGTACCATCACCTGGACAGTCAAATCAGAATATCCATTTCGGAACCATCCTGGATTGCTGTTGGAACAAACCTATTGCAATTGCTGTCGATTATGTAAATTTAAATTTAAATGTAAAGTGCAGATTCATGCAGATTCTTTCAGATATATGTTCCAGATATTATCCGTTGTAATATTATATGTAATATTAAGATTAAAAAAATTAGATATACGTTAATACCAGATTTTCTTTTCGAAAGACGCATCCCTTCCGATAATGATTATTGTGAAAATGCGTCATGGCCAAAAAAAGTTTTAAATAAAACTTGTAGAGTATAATTTTATCTTTAAAATAAGTGTCTTACAAACTTTCTCTATCAGAAATTACTAACTCTAGGCAAATCTCTTAGTGGATGTGTTTGGGCCGTATACGGTATCTCATTTAGATTTAAATTTATTTTAGTATAGTATTCTTCCTTTTAATGGTCCTTTATTAATAGATGTCACCAGATATATTAAAAATCATGTTTATTCACAATTTAAATGGATTCTAGTGAAAACAGTTTTTATAGACATCAACCCTTTTTTTACAGAGTTAGATTCGAGATATATTCATATTCAATATTATAGTTTTACACGCCTTAAGTGATAGTTTATTACGCTGTTAGATAATATACAAATAGTTTTACACGCTTTAGTGAAATACAAATAGTTTAATACGCTAATATACAAAAGTAATAATCCTAGTGCCACATTGTTGTTAAAAGGTGATATTCGAAATCCTACATTACTTATAACCAATCCTGCCTTTTGTCCTATCGAATTACAGGGAGTGTCAGGACGGTGGCGTTTGGTAAGTGAATTTTTAATTCATAATTTTCTGATATTACTTATATTTGTATATTCCTTGTTTTTTTAACATAATAATAAATACAGTCTACTTAAACGCAACAGGATGAAATAAATTTGATATAAAAGGTAGTCGGATCCTGCCTGACTGGAAAAAAAGTGTTATCCAACAACGAATGCAAATCTGATTTGCCGAAATTGTATGCAATTATATAAAAAATAATTTACCGAATAGTAAATCTCTGGTAAAGAATCGAGTAAAAGAGGTAGTTCTCGCCGGGCGGCGGTCTTACGCCACGTGAAAGCTGAGTTTCCCGAATTTGAGGGCGTCTTATTTTCCAGATAAAAAAATCCAAGAACAGAATTCGAATAACTACCCTGTAGTTGTTGAGTCGCCTGATACAGATATATTAGTTCTGTTAACTGAACACTCCGAAAACATCATATCAAAAGCTGTCATGTGTGGTTTTTTACTGACAGGACAATGTCTGTCTTTGACTATCGTCGTGTCGTTACCTGCCAATAAATGTCTTCGTTAATACATTAGGATAAGACCAACGCTATTTGCTGTTCTTCCAGCTGTACATGCTCTTACTGGGTGTGATACGGTGTCATTATTTCGAAAGTAATACGGTATTTGAATTTTTAGGAAAATTTGTGTACTCTTGTGTTCACTCAAAACTTGCTCATGCCTCAATAATTTGGTATAAGCTGCCTCATCAATGTATCAATAATATATTTTCGTTCTCGTAAATCTCGTGTATGTATTTATTTTCTAGATTCCTTCTTATTCTTAAATTGTTTGCTCAAAATAAAGTTTATATAAAAAAGTATACTGATTTTAACTTCAACCTTTAACTCTTCAAAATACAATACCTTGTTAAAGATTCAGGCTGTAGTGAATAACTAACGACGCTCGGGATATTTGCTTTATAGTCAGAAATGTTTAACAAAAACTGTTGTGAGGCACCCATTTTAAAGAGAAGTTTCTCCAAGTTTTCTTTAAATCTTTTTTGGCCTCGATGTATTGTTTTTGCTTATCATAATAATTATCGGAAATAATGCGTCTATAGAAACGAAAACATGGTATTTTAAC
Source organism: Rhamnusium bicolor (assembly GCA_029963845.1). Taxonomy (NCBI): domain Eukaryota; kingdom Metazoa; phylum Arthropoda; class Insecta; order Coleoptera; family Cerambycidae; genus Rhamnusium; species Rhamnusium bicolor. Next base: position 41,685 of record JANEYF010001618.1, on the reverse strand, counting down.
GCAGTTTTTTATTAAAAAAAATCGATTGAGATAATACTACATTTATTAATTTTACACCGGATAACATCTCGAATATGTCTCTAAAAGAATCTGGATGAATGTAAACTTTACTAGTCATTTAAATTTACAAAATCGAGAGCACTACAATATCCCTCGTGGGCCATCTTCATAAAGGAATATTCCAAAGTTCTCCGGCTTAAAAATAAATAAAAAATATATATTCGTCTTTCATTTTAAGTATATTATCTTATCAATTAAAAAATAAGTTAGCCTGCCGACCTGATTAGTCGGTCGCTCATTTTCTTAACGACTTTTGGAGGGAACTTACTCGCCTACAATACAGTTCTTATTAGATGAAATAGTATCTAATTTACAAAAAAAAAAATGTTAAATGAAAAGTTCGGATGATTAAAACTACTAGGCTCCTTTGTATAATGGTAGCATTTTGGTGTTAGTATAAACTTCTTTTATGATAGCTTGCTTCCCAAATTTACGAAATGCCGGGTATATTAGTTTATATACATTCATCAATTTTTTAATTTCTTATAGGCTTACTTTTTCTTCTGAAGCCCTAAATCAGAAGAAAGAGCAAAGTCCGAATAGAAGTCCCAGATTACGGAATTCTGAAAAAGGTTCAGGTGACACCTTTTCGACTAGGGTACGGAGGTACTTTTTTAATTATGTAATACAATTATTAATATTTTCAATTACTGTTTTTACAGCATCGACATCCTTTGGAGGCTACTGAGACAAGAAAAAAACTTGTACCTAATATCTCTAAATTGCCCAAAGGTAATCCAATTTACCTCAATATTACATAACGCTGTAGAGCTAAATTACTATACCGTGTGTCACTGAGATATGGTTCACCCCCCATTTCTTTTGTTTGATTTTTAACTTAAAAAAAATTATATTATATATAGTCATTACAGAAATAAAAGACATTATTTGATATAAAAGAAAAGCATTTATCACTTCCGGTTTCAACTGAAATGATAACAACTTTCTGTTTTTTATCATGACCCCCTGTATATTTTTACGACAATGTGACATACCTGAGTGTTTGGCTTTTGTTTTTCGTTATTATTAGCGATATATTAAGTGTAAAAAACGCAGTAGGCAGAGTTGGTCAAATATTTTGAAAAAGTATTTAAATATTAAATAATAAATACCTACTTTTGAAAATTTTAAAGTATTTAAATATTAAATATTTTTCAAAAGATAAAAGTGTTTAAATAATAAATAACAAAAGTAATCAGGTTAGATTACGAGTAAACTGGGTATTTAAATGCTTTCAGAATATTTAAATATTTTGATAAAATTGAAATATTTTGAAACTATTTAAATACTTTTTGGGGTGTTTGAATATTTTCAAAGTATGTAAATATTTTCAAATTATTTAACTACTTTTCTGATATCTATTTATACTATTTTGAAATATTTGAATACTTTCACAGAGTCAAAAATAATGATCTGTGGCTGTGGGCTTGAAATAATGTTTTAATGTAACTTTCATCAAATATTTCCAATTTCATCAATAGTAAATTTCATAAATTTCAAGTCATATTGGATAAAGCTGGTAAGGCAAATATACTGTTATGTTTTGCACAGATTGCACGGTTATAACTTTCAAAACATTTCATGAATTATTTCAAAATTTGAACTTCTACAACACTATTTAAAAACCTCTATAGTTATTTAGTTTTTGTTGAGTATTGACCCTTTACTTATATCTGTAGAGCTAGACCAGGAACAAAAAAAACATTTTGACTTCTTTTCCAATTTTAATACGAAAAAAAATTGTATATGCCCAGCTAACATCGAACAGTCGGAGAAGTTACGGCCGGACGCTCAAATTTGCGGCGATTTCACAAAGTGCTCGATTATCGCTTGAGAAGTATAATAATACACCTATTTTCTGCCTGATGTATATGATTATGTTTGGAGTATTTATTTAAATACTTTTGAGATTTAAATACTTAGAGGATATTCAAATATTTCTGAATGTATTTAAATACTGTCGGAAAACTATTTAAATAATGTTGGAAAAGTATTTAAATCATTCTGTAAAAATGTAGATAGAAAATAAAAAAAATATTTCAAACAAAGTATTTGCAAGTACAAGTGCTAATACTTGTTGCAAGAAGTATTCAAATATTCGGTATTTAAATACTATCTAGCATTTAATTACTTATGAGTATTTGTAAATACAAATAATGCTCCGCTCATGCAGTAGGCTTATAGAAATTTGAAATGTACGCTTCAAATGACGTCCTATTGTTTCTTTAAGGACTATTATTTTATTGTATTATGTACAAAGATATTAAGTACAATGGCTTGCAATTAGTTATTTTTCTCTGTTTCTATGATGTAACTTTTTTAAAAGTTCTGTAATTTAAAATTACAAACAATTCTGATATTTCACATATAAACCTAGGTTCGATTTTACATCTGGAATTACATTGAGTATTGAATTCTTCATTTGACAATGTAAAGATTTTGTACAAATCTTGAGAGAGAGTTTGCTATCAAATATTGTACTTAAGTTTCGAAAGACAGTAGGCCTTGTAATTACGATATTATTAAGAGTATATTTAAAATTTAGTGCTTGTACTTTATTAGAAAATGTCATAACATTGCACTCTATGAAGTTTAAGGGTAATTTATTTTTAATGCACCAAATATTAAGGTTTTCCAAATCTTTCTGCATAGTAAAACAATTTTCAATATTTTTAATAATAGAATAAATCTTTAAATCATCCGCATATAATAAATACTTACAATTTAATTAGATATAATGTCATTTAAAAGATATTAAAAAGTAAGAGTCCTAAATTCAAGCCTTGAGAAACTCCAGAAGTCGCATGTATTTCAACAGACTGGACTCCACAGCATTGCACAACTTGTTTTCTGTCAGATAAGTACGATGTAATAAAGTTTAACATATTTTGCGAGAATCCATAACTCTGCAATTTTATTAATAAGATGCTGTGATCCAATCTGTCGAATGCTTTTGAGAAATCTGTATGAATGACATCTGTCTGAAGCCCGGCATCTAAAGAATTTGCTAAATACTGTGATACAAAACAGATTGGTAACAGTTGATCTCCCTTTCATAAATCCATGCTGATGAGGCGTAATGCGATGTTTCATATAAAAGAAAAAAATTCATACACCAGAATTTCATAAACTTAAGAGAAATTATTAACTATAGTAATAGGCCTGTAATTTTGTATTTTGGCATCTCCCTTTTTGAGAACAGGGACAACTCTAGAGGTTTTCCAAGTTTCTGGAAAAACAGCAGTTTTAATAGATAGTTAAAGATGATTGTTAAAGGATATGCAAATACACAGGCACAGTCTATAATAAAAAAAGGCAAGAATATTGTCTAATCCGGTGGTAAATTTCGGTTTTAATTTTTTTTAAACATGCATACACATCAGTTTCCGAAAAACCACTTATATCAAAGTTATCAGACTTTAAATCAGTTATTTCGCTTTCATAGTTTTTGTCGAAATGTGTATACGAATCCTGGAACTGTTTGGCAAATTTATTAACAATATTGTCATAGCCCAGTACATCTTCAGTATTATCAATCATGTAATCAGGTATGGAGAATGTATTTTTTTATTATTTAAAAATTGCCAAAATTTTTTTGATTACTGTTAACATTGCTTTCAATAATGCTGCAATAATTTTTATATGATATATCAATGTTTTCTTGGATTAACGTTCTCAGATTTTTGAATTCAGTCAGTGCATTTTCATCTTTATGCTTTTTATACTGTTGTTTCCAGGTCCTATGCTTTAGTTTAATATTATGTATTATTTCACTTGTAAATCAGGGTAACTTCTATTATGTTGCCTAGTTTTCGGCACATATACATCCAGTATCTGATAAATTTTGCTATAGGAACTTTCAATAGCTAGATCCGCATTAGAAAAATGTGTCAAAAAGTTCCAATTCACTTCTGCAAGGGACTGGTAAAGCTCGGGAAAATTTGTTTTGCGAAAATTGTAACTTATAATATTTATTTTTTGTTTATTGTTTTTCGAGAAATTTTCTGATTTATAGATATGTACCAGTGTAGGATGATATAAATTACTATGATTTCTAATAAAGTGTTGTCTTTCTTTTGTTTCACTACTTGTTTCTATTATCATTATTATAAATTATATGTGCATTGTGATAAATTCCTATTAAACATCCATTTTATTCGTTCTAGAAATAACTAAAAAAATTAGAATGTGGGAAAATATTTAAAAAGGTTTAAAATCCTTATGGTTATTAGACGAAGAGTTCAATACTCGATGTAGTATGTAAAACCGAGTAGTTAATATATGAAATATCAGAATTATTTGTATTTTTATATTACAGAATCCTTAAAAAAAACTACTTCACAGAACCAGGGAAAAATAAATAATTTTAAGTCTGTACTTAATATCTTTGTATATAATACAATAAAATAGTCCTAAAGAGACAATAAAACTTCATTTGAAACGTGCATTTAAAATTTTTATAAGCCTACTGCGTTTTTTGCATTTAATAATATATCGTTAATAATAATGAAAATCAAAAGCCAAACACATGTCACATTGCCGAACTCAGAAATCAATGCTCTATCCAAAACTGTAAAAATATATAGTGGTCATGATAAAAATTAGAAAGTTGTTATCACTTCCGCTGAAACCGGAAATGATAAATACTTTTTTTTTATTTGTGTATTGACTGTATATAATATTATCTTTCTATGTTAAAAAATACACAAAAATGGGGGGGGTGAATGATATCTCAGCTGAAGTATATGAACTGCATGTTTATATTACTAGTTTAAAAATTTACTCAAATATACTATTTAAGAAATATCTCTCTAGGTTATGGTAATTACCGTCCCAGTACATCAACGATTCCTTCAGAAAATCTCATATTATTGTACTCAAAAGAAAGGGCGCCCGAGTGTGTCTCTACAGAACCAATAGGCCGGAAGGATTTTCTTTTTCCTAGCAAAAAAGAAGACCCGAAAGCAAATCATTGACGTCGTCTCTGAGGATAGAATGTCAAAATATAAGTAAGTAAATGTGAATACTTTATTTTTATACTGTTTTGCTTATTTTAACTATTATGAGCATGGACTATTTATTTTGAATTATTCGGCAATTCGTCTATACAGAAAACTACCAATATCGCGCAACAAACGTATAATATAAACGTATATGACAATAGGCATAAACAAGTTGACAACATATGAATCCAGTCTGGAAATGTTTCATTCAAGAACCATTACAAATTCTAAAAGTATCAGCCTCTAGGTGAAATATCAAAAAAGTAAAGTTTGTGAAAAATTAAAAAAGATTTTGTAGATAGGTTTCATTTTAAGGTAAATCAGGCGTTAGGATCAACATATCAAAAGTTCCATTGGATCTGAAACATGCTTCCTGTGTAGTATGGTGAAGAATGTGAATGAAACAGGTATTAGGAGATATTTTCGTGTATATGACTCTACGATAAAAATCTCAGATTAATAATATAAAGATAAGTAACTCTCATAAGAGATACTCTGATTTTTATGACCGATACATAAACAACAATTTGCATGTTTACATATCAACGTATCCAAAACAAATCAGGGACGGCTCCAGGCTTCAGCATTTATTTTAATGCTTTTGTATAACTTAAAACTTAATGGATATACAAAATTTGTTTGCTAGGAGAATGTATTTTTCAATGCTATTTTGCTATTGCTATTTTAATCTTTGTTGTTTTTAAGTGATTTTAAAGTTTTGTGTTATTGAGTACTGATTAATAATTGATTTTTAGTTACTTATAAAGATATATTTAGTAAATATTTATTGAGAAACAATGACTCATAAATGTGTAGTGTGCGGCCAAAGAGGAAAACAATGGGGTTGTTTATCTTTTCACAAGTAAGTAAACAAAATAAATCAGGGTCGGTATATTGCGTGAATGCGAATGTGTGAAAGCTCAAAAATGACTAAAATTAATATTAGCATTGCAAAAAATAAAAAACAACATTTGATTCCAATTAATTTGAACAGTAAAAAATCCACATTTTATTAAAAAAGATACAAAAATATTTATTTTCACTTGAATGGAAAGTTCATTCTTAAGGTTGCTCACAAACTATAGATGTTTTAAAGTCTGTTGATATTATTTTAATTCAATTTTAAGGGTTGTTATTAAAAAAATGTGTTTATTTTCAGATTTCCCTAGAATCTGGTGAGAAGAGAAAGTTGGCTGAAAACTCACAAAATGGAAAATGCCAATAAGTGGCACTACGTGTGTTCAGAATACTAAAAAAAAGTAATAATGCTATTAAATGATCTGGTTTAAAAGTCTTGAAAATCAGTACTGTTCTATTTTTCCCCTGGCAACACTATCACCAGGTTCGTCATACGTACTGTCCAGGTTATTAGAGAATTATATTAAAAATTAATCATATACTGAGTAGTCACTCATTTATACCGCATGAAATAATATCAAGTAGATACCTACAAAGCATCAACTGTTTTGTTGACATGTTACTTTTATTGCAGTGATGTAGGTTTGTATATTTTAAAGAAATATCACTTGTTTCAGCATTGAAAATTATATTACTTCGCTACAATTAGTACCCAAGATAGCAGAGGTATGTTAAATTTAAATATACAGTGCAGTGATCCAAAAAAAATTTGAATCACTACATGCTACATTTAAAGAACTTAAAAAGATCTACAATTTCATGTATCGGGCATCGCTGTTGCTTAAAAAAATAAAAAAAATAAGGACCAGGGGAGTTTAAAGTGGCGGGCCTTGTATATTTAAATTTAACATATCTTGCTATCTTGGGTATTAATGGTGACGAAGGAATTAAATTTTCAATGCTGAAACAAATGAGATTCCTTTGAAATATACAAATCTACATCACTGCAATAAAAGTAACATATCAACATAACAGTTGATGCTCTGTAGGTACCTATCTTGATATTATTTTATGAGGTATGAATGAGTGACTACTTAGCATATTATTAATTTTCAGTATAATACTCTACTAACCAGGACAGTACGTGTGATGAAGTGGTGATAGTGTTGCCAGAGGAAAAAATGGAACAGCACTTCTAATCCAGATCTTACAATATTATAATCACTTATTAAAGTGTTGTGAGCACACGCAGTTCCACTTACTGGTATTTTCCATTTTGAGAGCTTTCAGCCAACTTTCTCTTCTCTCCCAGATTCTCGGGAAATCTGATAATAAATACATTTTTTAATACCAGCCTTTAAAATTCAATTAAAAAGGATATCAATTGACTTTAAAACATCTACAGTTTGTGAGCAACCTTAAGAATGAAATTGTAGTTAAAACAAATATTTTTGAACAAGTATCTTTTTTTGATAAAATGTGGATTTTTTACTGTTCAAATGGAGTCAAATGTTATATTTGTTTTTGTAAAACTATCATTAATTTTAGTTATTTTTGAGCTTTCACACTTTCGCATGGCCGGCATCCCTGATTTGTTTTGTTTACTTACCTGTGAAAAGATAAACAACCCCGTGGTTTTCCTCTTTGGCCGCACACTACACACTTATTGGTCATTGTTTCTCAATAAATATTCATTAAATAAATTTTTATAACTAAAAATCGATTATTAACCAGTACCAAATAACACAAAACTTCAAAATCACTTAAAAACACAGATTAAAATGACAGGCGTCGTCTTACAGAACACAATTTGTTGTCAAGAGGGTGATAGATTGGGTATCGATTGGGTTTCTTCGTACTGCGTTCATGATTCTGACCAATAGGAATAAAACCAGCCATATTTACGTACGTCGCGTAGGTTGTAGAAGAATTGGACAACTTTTATATTTTGTTACTCATCTTCTAGTATTATTAATCCGAGATAAAAATAGTTATAATGAAAATGATAAGCAATAATTAAATTTGTACAAAAAAGATTATATGCCATTTTTTCGTAGAGGCAATAATTTTGACATAGCAGAGGGCAGAAGTCCTAAGTGCATGAAAACGAGTGTTACCACTCGTCTTTGGCAATGTTTTCATCTTTTCTCCCCTCTGTGACAAGTGTGATATTATTATCGTCCATCGGAGTTCCTACTTAATCCATGGTTGATGACGCATTGAGGCAGGAGCAACAGTGGCAGTAACCAAAAATCGTAGAATACTGTAGGCCGATCATCCGGCAACCACATTCCGAACCGCATCCTATCGCACAGATATTGTTTTCAGGATAGCGTCAGGAGCTCGAGCTTTTCAAGTATTATAGGGAAGAGCTTGCCGCTTTGTAATCCTCATTCCCAACTCTAGGGAGGTAACTCTTCCCCTTTCCATCTCTGCATCTGATGGTACACCCTGTAGTAGTGCATCCTAGCAGCGTTATTCTGAATCGCCTAAATGATGCCAGCTACCTTCAAAATGAGGTAAATGGATTGCTAAATGTTGTGCTCCACCAGAAACGAGCAAGGATGTGATTTATGTATAATTGGGCTTCACCACACTTTAGTGCAGACGCAAAGCGACATTTGGCTGATGTATTCTCTGAAAGATGAATCGGTCGAGGTGAACAAATAGCCTAGCCAGCTCGCTCATCTAATCTGAATCCGTTGTATTATTTTGGTTGAAGTTATTTGAAATCCCTGTTTATGCTGCACACGTAAACACTGTTGAGGACTTAGAACAACGGGTATTCAATTGTTCTCAAATTATTCTAAATTAATAAGGAATATTTCGAAGAGTTCGATGTTCATTGCAAGAAAGGTTGAATGGCTGCATCAATACGATAGGGGGGGGGGGGCGCAATTTCAATGTTTTCTTTGAAAATATTGGTTTATCTATCTGCATAAAAATTAATTTTTCGATTGAATATTCCAGTATTTTGCTTTAATGTATTTCAAAAAAATTATAAATTAACATGACTTAATTAAAGGACATAAAAATAGAATAAAACTCTTTTTCACATGCCAAATCAAACGCCTACATTGATTTATTTAAGAAATGCAATCAGAAATTTATTCAGTGCAGTTTTTTTTCATAAACGGTACATCAATCTATCTAGTGAACCTTTTTACGTATTTTTATCCAAGGAACTTAAATTAGTGCCGAAAAGTCGAAAAAGTTTGAGACAAAAAAATATGACCAACTTTGAAGTGCTCTACCTCTGAATCGTACGCCCATAATCTTCTACGGTCTATTTTGATAAAATCATTAAATTTTTCACGAAAAATTTACCAAATTTCATTGTTTTGCTCAAAACAGATTTTGAAAAAAAAGTGAAAACCAGATTTGTGGTGCCATCTTTAAACTGTCCTAGATTGCTCAGGAAGTATTTTCGGACTTAAATTTTTATTATTACTTTTGAGTGACGAATCCATCTCGGACACTCTGTATGATTCAATGACTTAATCATACAAAATGTGATGACGGCATTTTTAAAGTTTCAATACTAATCTAAAGATGAGCAGTTGAAATTAAAAATCAACATGTCCAAGGTTTTTCTCTATCACCTTGTACCAGTGAAGAAGTAGTATATTATTCAACGAGCATGTAACGATGTCTATTATTCACGAGCCGTATAATTGTCAGATATCACCCTAACAAATAATAACCATTACATGCGAGTAAAATGCTATACTTATCTATTACTATTAAATAATAACAATTTTTGATAAAATATTGTGATAAAAATCTGTCAAATTTTGACGTTTCAAAACAAATAGCAATTCCGCGCTTTGACTGACATGTCATGGCATATTTGATGAAATTTTAATAAAAATACTCAGAACCAGTGAGTAATAAAATCATTATTCGTTGCAGTGAATAACGGATGGCATTATCCTTGAGGAAACACATACATACAGGGTGTCCCAACTAAAAGTAGGCACCCAAAATAACTTTGGAGATAAAAATTTTTTGAAAAATTGGTGAAACACGTCGACCTTGTTTCCAAGGGGGACATATTTTAATGTAATACTTGTATACCTATCATCATCCCTCTACCTTACACGGCCACCCTCTCAAAAAATTCAAATGGCAAAGGGGGTCGAGTGATACATACTTTGAAAGGTCTTTCAATTCCCTACACAACTGTTTAATTTTTAACTTTTATCGATTCGTTCTTAAGGAAAATAATTTTATTTTTGGTGATTACACACAATCGAAATCGTTTAAAAAATCTAAAATACACGGCACTGGGTAATGGAATTTTACAAAAAACTACATTTTTCAGTGCTCTCAAATCAACATGAGATTTTTCGACAAAAAACACTTTCCTTGTCCGTTTAGTTTTAGAATAATAAAAGACTCATAAGTATTTCATAGTCCTTGAACATTAATTTGTTCACAACCAATTTTTAATCGAGATACATTTTACCAGAGTGAGTTCTCAAAATGGTTTATACCCTTCAGGAGAGAATAGAAATTGTCAGCATTTATTTTAAAAACGATAATTGTGCTAGAGCTACGGAGCGCATATTCAATAGAAATTACCCAGATAGAAGGGTTGGTTCTCAGTATGTTTCACAATTATTGACAAAATTTATGGAAACAAGTTCTGCAGGAAACAAAAAGCATGAACCTCGGCGACCAATTAGGAATGAAGCAGTCGAGGTGGCAGTTCTGGGTCATTTGCAGATGGATAATACTCAATCGATCAGGAAAGTAGCTGAGGCTTCCGGTGTATCACGAAGCACTGTTCATCGAATTGTAAAGGTTCACAAATTTCATCCATATAAATTAAAATTGGTACACGAATTAAACGAAGATGATCTCGATCGTCGGCTTGAATTCTGTGAGATTTTTAGTGAACAATTAAACGGTAATGCCAATCTACTGTACAATACGTGTTTTTCTGATGAATCGACATTTCAGTTAAATAGGAAGGTAAACAGGAACAATTGTAGGTATTGGACTGAAACCAATCCACATTTGTTCATGGAAACTCATACCCAAAGGCCTCAGAAGTTAAATGTTCGAGCTGGCATCTTAGGGGATCACTTTGTCGGGCCGTTTTGTTTTCCTGTCAATTTAAATGGCGAAAGGTACTTCGATCTGTTAGAAAATAACATCGACCCATTGATTACCCAAATCCTCGAAGAAGACGATAATCTCTTAGAGGGCGAACTGTCTTCTCAACAGGATAGGGCACCCCCACATTTTGCTATAGCAGTCCGTCAATTTTTGGATAATCGATTTCCTGAGCAATGGATTGGAAGAAGAGGTCCTGTGGAGTGGCCCGCTAGGTCACCCGATTTAACCCTTGGATTTCTTTCTGTGGGATATTTGAAATCGAAGGTATTTGCAACAAAACTTGCATCTCTGGAAGAGTTACGTGAAAGAATTGTTCGCGAATGCCGTTTATTGACTCTAGATGTGTTCAGAAATGTTCGTACAGAATTTCAAGACAGATTATACTACTGTATGGAAGTCGGTGGGGGGTCATTTTGACCAATACATACGATAATTTAAACTGCTTCTTTTATTTTTATTTCCCGAACCCAAAATAATGAAACAATTATTTCTCAGGAACGAATCGATAAAAGTTTTAAAAAATACACAGTTATGTAGAGAATTGAAAAACCTTTCAAAAGATCACTCGACCCCTTTGCCATTTGAATTTTTTGTGTGGGTAGCTGTGTAGGGTAGAGGGATGATGATAGGTATACAAGTATTACATTAAAATATGTCCCCCTGGAAACAAAGTCGACGTGTTTCACCAATTTCTCAAAAAGTTTTTATCTCCAAAGTTATTCAGGGTGCCTACTTTTCTTTGGGACACCCTGTATATAATGGATATATTATTTAATAGTCATGGATAATAATTATTTATGCACCAAGAGAGTAAAGTGAGTGTTTTAATCCTAGCATGAATAGCAAGGGATTACAACACACTTTACTCCAGAGGTGCATACAACATTTTTTGCACGAACCGAATGAAATATAAAACCTCTAAAAAATATTAACTTGTATTTTATTACCAATTTATCTAGGTATCTTTGTAATTATCTGTATGACATGTTTTTTTATTTATTTCTGTTTGACTTCTAGATTACTAAATAATACTAATTACCAAATATTACGAATTGTGAAAATTACCCTATAATATTAATTTTAATTTGAAATAACACATTTTATTGTTTATATGTTTGATTTTTAATTTTTTGTTCTTTCTACCATTAAAAGTTTGACATAGTAAAAATGTTGACGTTCCGTTGTTTGTATTGTTCATTGGTTTCTATAACGACTTTAAATCGCACGGGAATAATGACTACTTTAAATCCCATGGGAATAAACTCCCTGTTTTGAGGCAGTAAAATACTGTTTTATTCCTGTTCGTGCAAAAATGAATTTATTACATACTTTTCAAATGATTCCAAAAAATGGACATTTGACATAACTTTAATTTATTAAAATATCACGGTAGTATTATAATTCAAATGATATTCATATTATTTGAATATGAAAAAATAGATAACAATGTGTTAAGACTTGTACCAAACACCTGTCTTAATTCAACGTAGGTTTTAAGAAACATTTTCTCTTAGTTTTATCGCACTCTGTTTAGAATATTTATCGCATTTGAAAAAGTAGTTCGTGATTATTCCTAGGTTCATACTTCTTATAAATGCAACAAAAAGCAACTAACTTTTTTTCAAAAATAGAGTTTAATCTAGCTCACGGATCACCAAAGCAGAAAGTGGCAACTTCCCCTTCAAATTAACTCCAAGTGGAAACCTCAAAATAGAATCATCACAGGTATAATTTTATGGTATTTGTAATATTTAATATTAATTTTATGATAAATTGAATTGCAGGTAGTTTTTTCGTCTAATAAATTAAGCGTTCTTGTGGCTGATCCGAAAAACACTAAAGTTAATATACATCCGGAAACAAATTATAAAATGGCGCACGAGACGGATTTTTCAAAAACATCCGCCATGGATACCATCATGAGTCAGGTAAAATGTTGTACTTTATTATTCATTAAATACACTTCAATCTGAACTCATACGATTTCCAAATCCAATTATCATGGGGATTTCGATACGTTGTGTTTTGCATGGACCCATCATTTTTAGTAAAAGAGCAAATAAACCACTACAATAAACCAAACAATACTTCTATACAGGGTGCTCCTAAATATCATGTACATACGTAAGAGGGTAATTCTTTGGTTTATTTCATGACTGAAAGTTTATATAAACATAGGTCCGCAAACGCTTCTTTACTGATCTACAGGGTGTTGAAATTTGAAGATTATTATATTTTTTTCTTTATAGCTCCTGCAGAGATATTTAGCTCAAATTTGGAACATATGTTATGCTGTAGGGCTTACATCATTGGGCATGCCAAATGGTTGTGAGAATCTACAGGAAGATTTTTTTTCAGGGCTCATGCCCCTTTTTCTCCTTCTGAACTTTTTTCGATGCACTGCTGGTAGATTCTAAAGTACAATATGAATTTTCTGTTTTATTTAGAAACTTTTTGGTCTCTTGTAGTTTTTCCATATATGCGACCGTTACCGAGAAAAAAAACAAAACTATTTTCTGTAATTCGCTAGATAAAATTGAAAATTTTTAAAATGGTCTAGTAGGCTCCAGTTTTATTTGAATAATCTGTTGTTGTTATTGATTTTGACAGGTCGCATTTGAAATCGTAACTTGTGTCTGCATATGTGTTTAAATACTCGTTATAGTCTCGTAAAAATGCCAAATTTTACGAATTCTGAAATGGCTGAGATGCATTTCATCTATGGTCTTGCGAATGGAAATGCAAGAGACGCCAGATGTCTGTACATGGATCGCTATCCCAATAGAATGATACCTGATCATCGAACATTCTCGAATATTCATAGGCGTCTTTCAGAAACTAGAACTTTTAAGAAGAACACCATTGATGCAGGTAGACCACGTACTGTTAGAACACCACAGATCGAAGAAGCTATTCTAAATGAAATAGAAGTAAATTCAGACACTAGCACCAGGAAAATCAGTGAACATTTAAATATTAGTCATCAAGTTGTTTAGCGTATCCTGCATGATTATCTGCTATACCCTTACTATATTCAAAGGGTGCAGGCGCTCCTTTCTCAAGATTTCTCTTTAAGGATTAATTTTTGTCAGTGGTACCTTAATAGGCTAGCAGGAAATCCCAATTTTGATTGTAAAATCCTTTTTACCAACGAAGACAATTTTGCAAGAAATTCAATTGTAAATTTTCACAACAACCACATAGGTCTGAAGAAAATCCACATGGAATTGTACAAACGCATTTTCAAGAGCAGTTCTCATTAAATGTATGTGGTGGTATAATTGGGGATCATTTGATTGGTTCTTTCTTTTTGCCTGGTCGACTTACTGGTCAATCATACAGACATTTTTTGCAACACGAATTGCCTTTATTACTCGACGGCTTACCTCGTTTGCCGAGAAACCAGATGTGGTATATGCACGATGGCGCCCCAGCACATTTTTCTATTTTGGCTCGGAATTATTTAAATGAAGTGTATGAGAACAAGTGGATAGGACGGGGTGGTCCTCAGTTCTGGCCCCCTAGGTCCCCTGACTTTAAATAGCCTAGATTTCTTCCTATGGGGGCATCTCAAATCTCTAGTGTACACAACACCAGTGAATACCATTGATGACTTACGAAATCGAATATTAGATGCATTTGAAACCGTAAGAAATATTCCGGGGGTGTTCGAAAGAGTACGTGCATCAATGAGAAGAAGAGCGGACGCATGTATAAGGGTTGGAGGAGGTCACTTTCAGCAATTGTTGTAATGTAGTTTCTTTGTTAGGGTTATTATTTATTTATTGAGAGGAAAGAAGGGGAGGAAGAAGAAGAGAGGGGAAGAAAAAAAAAAGGGTTAATATGGAAAGGGAAGGGGTGTGTTTTTAGTTTTTTAGAAAGGGGGAAAGGGAGGGAGAGGAGGGAGGGGTTATTGGGGAAGGAGGGGGGAAGGGGGAAAGAGAAAGGGAGGAAAAGGGTGGGTGTGGTTAAAAAAAAAAAAAAAAAAAAAAGGGGGGGGGGGGGGAGGGGGAGAGGGGAAGGGGTGGGGGGAGTGAGGGGGGAGGGGGGGGGGGGTTTTTTGGGGGGAAGGGAAGGGGGGGGGGGGGGGGGGGGGGAGGGGGGGGGGGAGACGGGGGGGGGGGGGGGGGAGGGGGGGGGGGGAAGGGGGGGGGGGGAGGGGGGGGGGAAAGGGGAAGGGGAAGGGGGGGGGGGGGAAAGGGGGGGGGGGGGTGAGTTTTGTGGGGGGTTGGGGGGTTTTGGGGGGGGGGGGGGGGGGTTTTGGGGGGGGGGGGGGGGGGGGGGGGGGGGGGGAAGGGGGGTGGGGGGGGGGGGGGGGGGGGGGGGGGGGGGGGGGGGGAGGAGAAGGGGGGGGGAGGAGGAGGGGGGGGGGAGAGGGGGGGAAGGGGAGGGGGGGGGAAGGGGGGGGGGGGGGAGGGAAGGGAGGGAAGGGGGGGGAAGGGAGGGGGGGGGGGGGGGGAGGAGGGGGGGAGGGGGGGGGAAAGGGGGGGAAAAAGTTTGGGGGGGGGGGGGGGGAGGAGAGGGGGGGAAGAAAAGGGGGGGGGAGTGGGGGGGGGTATTTTTTGGGGGTAGGTTTGTGGGGGGGTTGTGGGGGGGGGGTTGGGGGGGGGGGGGGGGGGAGGGGGGGGGGGGGGGGGGGGGGGGGGGAAAGGGGGGGGGGGGGGGTGGAGGTGGGGGGGAGGGGGGGGGGGGGGGGGGGGGGGGGGGGGGGGGGGGGGGGGGGGGGAGGGGGGGGGGGGGGGGGAAGGGGGGGGGGGGGGGGAGGGGGGGGGGGGGGGGAAGGCGAGAGGAAGAGGGGGGGGGGAGGGAGAGGGGGGGGGAGAAGGGGGGGGGGGGAGAGGGAAGAGGGGGGGGAGGGGGGGGGGGGGGGGGGGGGGAAAAAGGGTAGGGGGGTGGTTGGGGTTGTGGGGGGGGGGGGGGGGGGGGGGGGGGGGGGGGGGGGGGGGGGGGGGGGGGAGGGGGGAGAGGGGGGGAGGGGGGAAAGGGGGAGGGGGAAAAGGGGGAAGGGGAGGGGGAAGGAAAAGGAGTATTTTTTTTAAAAAAAAAAAAAAAAAGAAGAGAAGAGGGGGGGAGGGGGAAAAAAAAAGGGGGGGGGTTTTTTTTTTTTTTTTTTTTTTTTGGGGGGGGGGGGTGGTGGTGGGAAAAAGAAGAGGGGGGGGGGGGGGGGGGGGGAGGGGGGGGGGGGGGGAAGGGGGGGGGGGGGGGGGGGGGGGGGGGGGGGGGGGGGGGGGAAGGGGGGAAGAGGGAGTGGGGGGGTGGGGGGGGGGGGGGGGGGGGAAAAGGAAAGGGGGGGGGGGGGGGGGGGGGGGGGGGGGGAGGGGGGGGGGGCCGGGGGAAAGAAAACAAAAGGGGGGGGGGGAAAAAGAAAAAAAGAAAAAGGGGGAAGGAAGGAAAAAAAAAAAAAAAATTTTTTTTTTTTTTTTTTTTAGGGGGGTATTTTTTTTTTTTTTTTTTTTTTTTTAAAACCCCAATTTTAAATTTTTGTATTTGGGGGGGGGGGGGGGGGGCCGCCGCGGGGGGGGGATGGGGGGGGGGGGGGTTGTGGGGGGGGGGGGGGGGGGAGTGGGTTTTGGGGGGGGGGGGGAGAGGGGGGAAAAAAAAAAATGGGGGGGAAAAGGGGAGAAAAAAAGGGAAGGAGGGGATTTTTTTTTTTTATTGTAATAAATCATTTCTACCAAAACTACTAAAAATTTTTATTTCATATAAGTAGCGAATTACAGAAAACAGTTTTCTATTTTTTTTCTCGGTAACGGTCGCATATACGGTAAAACTAAAAGAGAGCAAAAAGTTTCTAAATAGAACAGAAAATTCATGTTGTATTTTAGAATCTACCAGCGGCGCATCGAAGAAAAGTTCGGGGGAGAGAAAGGGGCATGACCCTCTGAAAAAGAACCTGCCTGTAGATTCTCACAACCATGTAAGTCTTACAGCGTACCCTATATTCCAAATTTGAGCTAAATATCTCAAAAACTGCAGGAGCTATAAAGAAAAAAATCTTCAAATTTCAACACCCTGTAGATCAGTAAAGAAGCGTTTGGGGACCTATGTTTATATAAACTTTCAGTCATCAAATAAGCCAAAGAATTACCCCCTTGCGTATGTACATGATATTTAGGAACAGCCTGTATAAGAAATATTTCTTAGAAACCTTAATTTAGAACTTTTTTTATAATCTTTATATTATAAAAACAGTGATATGTTTTTAAATATACTTACTAAATGTTTATTCAATTCGGGAAGTTTGCTATAAATATGGTTGCGTTGTAGAGGTGAAAATTAAAGAACAAAAAATTCTACAAAAAAAATATCCTTATAAAAAATTTCGATATGCTAAGCTGAGTTTAAACAAAAGTCCCGCTTTCATTTGTAGCTCGTTGCACCGCGTATGGTCTAACATAATGTAATTCGTCGATTAATTATATTTAGGGAATACTAGGGATTTCTTTTATCGGTCATTGGTTCTCCTGTCAATGTCAATATTCAAAATATTGATTCCAGCTAGAAAATTTGGGTATTAATTTTAAATATGGAGCAGAAAAAGCAGCGTAGTGTAAACTTTATTCTCGATGAATAATGGTTGTTTAAATATTATAAAAAAGTTTAAAGACATTATTGAACGGTTCACGAATGTAGACGATTATGTGCGAAAGATATCGGACAGCCAATAGAACAGCACGAGAGTCCACCTCGTTTCTCTGTGTTGTACTTGGTTATGATTTTTACCATTTTAAGATTCGCCTGGTCATAAATAATCGAATGCATCCATATATGTAACAACAGTAGGGGGGCTAAACATAAACATAAAGTACAAAGACATAAACTTGAGAAGATAATTTATCCAAAAGAGTTAAAAAGACTAACCCTAAAATACATTGATCACTTTTGTAGATAAATTATGTCTTAGGGTGTACTGTACAAATAACGAAACTGACGATCTTCGTATAGTCTTGAAAAGCACCGCTTGTTATTTCTATCCGCTAACGCTGACTGGGTCTGGGAGATATACTTTTTCTTATTCATCAGACATCCATTTCGGATGTTGGATATCACCATGGTTATCTTCATTTTATTTACTGCATTCCTAAAAAGCTCAGTGGTGCTTGTTCCGTACCACTTCCTTTATTTAATGAGCCAGGGGATTCTGCTTCGACCAGGACCTCTTCACACCTTAACCTTCCCATAAATGATTAGCTGGAAAGGACCATATTTTTGCTGATTTCTTATCATATGGTTGAAATACTAAAACTTTCTTCTTTTGATAGTAACCATCAGTTCCGATTCAAAACTCATTTTGCGAATGATTTCGGCATTGCTGACATGATCGATTCAAGAGACTCTAAATAATCCTCTGTATAACCATATCTCAAACGTCCGATTTCGTATTTCTATCACCTCTGACATGGTCCTGGTCTCTACACCATATAATAATGTGGAGAATACATAGCATTTTATGATGTGTACTTTGATTTTAAGGTTAAGGTTTCATAGCATATCAGCGATTTCATTTTTGTGAGAGATATTAACCAGCACAAACTTGAAGACGAACTACGGTGGCTAGAAACGTAATTGATGACAAACACAAGGTGGCTAGAAGCAGAATTGTCCGATTTACTCGTTATCACTACAGAGCGGAACTTTACACTGTGCTTTGCATTTTATCAAGATGCTCATTTTCGTTACCCGTAGTCGCGATCACAAGGCCATAGGTTAAGAGCTACATTTATTTACACGTATAGAAAATTTTTGTTAAATTATTAAACTTTCACAATTTCATTTTTGTTAAAAATACAGAATCATATTATTAACTTGAAAGAATTTTAGATAGAAAGAACTCGACAGAGCACCTGAAACTTTAAAAGGAATATAATAATTATGTGTAAAATTCCGTTCATCTTTATCAAATTTATTTTAATTTCTTTCTTTAGTAAATGAAAATAAAATATTACTGTTTTAGGCAGGATTTTCTAGTCTTGGTACTCTGATAGGACACACGCCAGTTAGAAACGGAAATAAAAGAGGCTTCAGAATACGAAAGCAAACAAACTTCAGAAATTTTGGACCCAGAGCTGAACCTCGGCAGGTTGTACATTTTTATTTTGATTAAGCTTGAGTTGCATTGTAATTTGTTTAAAAAATTAAACATGACGAAAAAATATTTAATTTTTCAGATTAGGCTATAGTGGTACTGATGAAATTAGTTGGCCAAAGGTCTTATTACCAGAAAAGAAAAATTTGTATTTAGAGCTATATTCACGTATTACCAATTACACGTAAGTATAATAAACTCTTGTAAAAAAGTTCATCATTTCAGTAGAAAACCATTATTATTATTATTATTTGCGGTGACGCACAGTGGGGCCAAACCAGACAACTCTTGGCAAAAATTCTCAAACTCGTGAAATCAACCCAAAATAAGCTCGTGAATGCAGCAAAAATAACGAAAAAAATTTGACTGAATAGTTGGGGTAGTTTTGATAGGGTGGAAATTGAATTTACCGCCTAAAATTCTGAAACTTTGGATTTGTATAGAAATTGCCCTCCAAAATATTGAAAAATTAGTGAAAAAAATCCCTATAATGAAATAGGTTGGTTTTTAGAGGGCGAAATCACGAATATTTTGAAACTCACGTAACCTATGCAATATTCCAATAGAAGTACTATCATAAACAATAAAAATGGTCAATAAAAAAGATTAATAATTTATTGTGAATAAAACTAAAAATGATTCTTCATCATTATCGTTATCGTCTTCATTTTCATTATCATCTTGATATTCGGAGACAGGTGGTGGCACTAATAAATCTACAGCTTCTCTTGGCAAGTGTCGAAATTTCTTTTTGGACAGTTTCCGCTTGCTCGTAATAATGGGATCCGAACTCAACAAAAATAAATTAAAAATATCCTCATTGGATATTTCGCGACTACTTTTCTAGATAATGTTCACGAAACTTTATAAAATCTTTATTTCGTGCTTCTTGAGCCTCTTCTGATAACTGGCCAATGGGTAACAAAGCAGAGAATATAATGTCTGGCCCGTGAATAAAAAAATTTATGTAGTGTGGGAGGCATACAGTACCAATCATACTTTTTCACAAAATATCTAGCAGTATTATGTGTATATTCTCGGACCTTATCAATATAAATTGAATGTCCACATGATACCACAGTTAATATAATATGCATTCTTTTAATTAATTCTACATCGATTTTGGTGATTTCTGCAGAGACTTCGGGATTAGCAACTTGCAATTATTGGTCACAAATTTGTTATAAGTCCTATGTGACTGAGCCCATTTCTGTTTTAATTGGTTTGTAAAATTTGATACTTCCTTATACAGAAGACTTGCCAACGAAACTGGAATTTTAGTTCGATTTTCAAAATATTGTTTGAGAAAATTGCATTGGTCAACAAAGTTATTTCTACCCGACTCTCTCATGATATTAAATAACTGTAGTCTTGATAACTTCAGATTTCTTTGATGCGAACCTGGAAAAAACAAGAGCCAATATATAATTCTATTATGTTTGTAAAGTTGCTAGATCTGCTTTAAACTTGAATATTTCAGAAAGCGGCAAAAGTCGGTAGCAATTTTTTTAATTTTCCACTTCCTTAGATCCTTAAGATTATATTGATAAAGTTAAGTCAGTTTAGAACAACTTAGCAGTCAACTAAAAATGTTACGGAATTTGCTATTAGTTGTTAAAAATTGTACTGTTAATACGTGCCTTATAATTGCCACATTGTATTATAATAAATAAACATTTATTAATAACAACTATTATGAATTAGCCTGTAGGCAACTCATTCATGGCAAAGGAATTTTGTGTCTGCTGATTTCTAGGAATAACAATAATATGAAACTTTATAACATTCGTGGCGAGAATAAAAACACATGCGGGTCGCATGTGAGTGTGATATTTACTGAGGTGGTACGAGCCGTATTGGATGTCTAAAGCTATAACTACTGCGCATTTAGTTGCGTCATTTTATAACTATAACGAATATTTAAGTGGATTCATTTTAAATGATTTTTGATTTTTTCATTTATTGACAACTTTTGAGGCAATCTGCCCCACTGTGTGACGTTCCGAACGCAATAGTTATGTTTAATTTAATTCAGAAACGCGGTAAATATTCTTTAAACTAAAAAAAATATTTAACCCTTCTAGAAACGCAGATTGTAAAGTTTATATCGATAACGAAGAATTCAACTGTCACCTCATTGTCCTACAATGTTATTCTGAACTTTTTGATGCCTATATTGCCGTAAAGAAAGTGGAATTACCATCAGTAAGTTTATGAAATATTTAACAAAATAATGTTGAGTATTTTAAGTCAACTTTAACTTTCTACATCTCAAAACACCAATGTGCAGCAGCTCGAATTTAATTTTGATTTGCTAATAGCTTCTGCATAATCACAGTCATTACTGATTAAAATAATTAATATTTTAGGACAAATGCAGTGCAGCTGCTTTTGCCTTCATTTATGAATGGATGATCACTGGAGAACCGTCATACAAAGAGTTGAGCAGGGAAAATGTTCTGGATATTTTTAATTCTGCAAAATACTTGAAAATAAGAGGTAAAATATCCAAAAATTCACTGGCCAACACACATTTTGGTGCCTGGGATTTGTTAAGTTTAACTAAGTAATTTTGGGGTGCCTAATCCAAAAATGCCTTCAGATTTGTTCTATCAGATCTACTTTTCGAAATTTACTATTTTCTGCCCTATGTAGGAACAATTCGCTAAAATTAGATATAATGTTTTGTTATATAAGTTTTAAAATATTACTATTTGATTACAACTTTCAACTGAAACACAAAAAAAGTGGGTAGAAGATATTTATTTAACAGAAAAAAAATATACATATGCAACTTTCAATCATCACTTGAAAATTTCCTTTTATAAGATTTCCTTGCGTGAGGTTTACCAGAACAGTCCCGCTGAAGATTGCAGCAGTAATCGGCCATCATGTGGGTATCCTATCTTCCTTGGTACCTTCCTTCCATAATGCGTATGTCTTGGTGAAATCTTTCTCCCTGTTCTTCACTAACAGCAGCTGAATTTTCTGGAACATGGTCCAAGTGGCTGTGAAGGTAATGGACCTTAATGCTCATGTTACATCCGAGTATGTGAAAGTTAGAAAGGATCTGTTCTACTAATTCGATGTAATTTTCTGCTTTATGTTTTCCAAGAAAATTTTTAATTACTTTAACAAAAGAGCACCAGGCATTAGATTCAAGCTCGTTCATTGATGTCGTGAAATGCGGGTCCTTTATAAGTTGCCTTATCTGAGGACCATCAAAAATTCCAGCCTTCACTTTTTCTCTGCTAAGCCTTGGAAATTTAAGTGTCAAATACTCAAAACAAAGGTCCATCTCGAGGCAAAGCCTTAACAAATTGCTTCATAAGACCCAGCTTGATATGTAATGGTGACAAGATGATTTTGTTTCTGTCAACCAACGGTTCGTTAAGAACGTTGTGTTCTCCTTGAACTAAAGCATTTCTTAAAGGCCAACTTCTGGTAATCCAGTGCTGGGCCTTAGCTCTGCTGTCCCACAAGCATAAAAAACAAAGATATTTTATGTATCCATTTTGTTGCCCGAAGAGAAAGTTTACCATTTTTAGATCGACACAAATCGACCACTGTTGCTCTTCATACTTGATTTTTTTCAGGACCAGTGATATTGTCGCGTATTCCTCTTTCATAGTGGTGGAATGTCCAAACCATGTTTATTACCATTGTGTAAAAATACACATTTTAAACTTCGGGAAGAACTGTCTATAAAAAAACGCCATTCACTTGGCGTGTATTCTGTTAACCCCATCTTCTCCAAGAGACCTCTTATGTCATTACAAAACACTAAGTTATTT
Organism: Rhamnusium bicolor; assembly: GCA_029963845.1. Classification (NCBI taxonomy): domain Eukaryota; kingdom Metazoa; phylum Arthropoda; class Insecta; order Coleoptera; family Cerambycidae; genus Rhamnusium; species Rhamnusium bicolor. The sequence goes on along the minus strand of JANEYF010001618.1, from coordinate 18,760 downwards.
TATTTAGAGAAATACGGCAGCAGATCTTTCTCTCTGGTACGATAAAATGTAATATTAGTACTTGGACACAGTAAGTTCTTTTCATTTAATCGGGAAGCAAGCAATTCGGACGACTCCTTTGAGAGATTCATATCTCTAACAAGATCATTGAGCTCTTGTTGACTGAAACGTTGAAAGTCCTTCAAAATTATTGTCACTTTCACATTTGTTGAACTGCACCTCGTCAGGAGATGTAGCTGAGTCATCCTCCAGAAGCGTAGGCAAGTTACTGAACGTCGAAATAGGTATTTTTTCAGAATGAGGAAGAGGTCTTCTTGCTGACTCCATGTTAGGGTATTTATGCCGGTTATTGCGATTAATGCCTTTGATGCTGATAGAACAAAAATAGCAGTCATCATGATGGTTTTTTGGCTCCATCCATACCATAGGTACTCCAAATTTTAAGCACATTCTCTTTCCGTTTGTCCACTGTCGCAAATATTCTACACATGTTTTGCATACGAAATGTGGTGCCCATGATTTATCCTGGTCTCCTAACTGGACGCCAAAATACGCTAAATATGCTCTTTTTATAAAGTCAAATATGGGTTTTCTACTTCCCTTGAGTACTCGCCACAAATATAACAAAAAACATCTGGGTGGTTCACACAATTCCGTCTGCTTGTTGAAGCCATTGTTGTAATTCGAATTTTTAATATTCACGCAACAATTTAAAGCAAATTAGTACACAGTTATCACACGAAAGCACAATACTACACTGAACTGTGGGATACAGGCAGAGATACGGGAAACTATATGTTACAGGTAAATGAAATAGGGTGGGGACTGGGGTTGTTTCCGGTTAGGCAGGCAGATTTGTACAGTACTGGGAATACCGAGAATTATAAAAACACATAATTACATTCTAATTTCAGGTAAGAACATACAATTTTGTTCTCCTAAATATTTAGTTATTTTGATTTTGATATTATTATTCGTATAAGTAATAAATTTCACCATGGTGTATCTCAAAAACTGGAGCTGCTAGGGAAAAAAGCGAGTTATTTTTGGAACCAGCACATCAGAATTACCCTAAATCAGTTCGTATTTTCGAGGCACCACGACAAAAAATTTATTTTGTTGGCCAGTGATTGATCGTAATACTAAAAACAACATCTCATCTACACATTATCTTCTCATTTACTGTACAATATATTGTTTTGTTCAGATTTAGTTGAACAATGTTGGGCCTTTATCGACCACGGTGATGTATTCAATGAAGACACAGCCTTCTTGCTATATATGGATGCTAAAGAAAGAAATCTACCAGAAGTACGCGAGCTCATGTTGCCTCGGATACAAGGATTTTTCCTTATGCTAGTCAGTTCACAGAACTGGTTGGAATTAGAGTTAGATGACGTGAAAAATTTACTGAAATCGAACTACATTTGTGTTAATTGGTACGGTATAAATAATAGTATTCATTTTATAAAAAATAGATATGTGCATTTCGGTATCTTACAGCACAACGCAATGAATCAAAAATGATTTTTATTGTCTCCATGTAGTTCAAAGTACCTACTAAAGGTCAATTTATTCAGAATTTTTTGGCTATCAGAATCATAAAGACAAGTAGTATGGTAGTGCGGAAATGAGTCCACTTTCTAACGTCGCGTTTCCATAAAAGCAATGACGTCATGAGTGGGAGTGTCCTTGAGAGCTATTCATGGAACGCGCGTTACTATATCCTAAATTCTATTAGTTGGGTCCTGATGAGAGTGCGAGCTTGAATCCAAGTTGAGGGAGGTGGATTTGAAACTTTAGTGGAGATCTTTGAGCTGAGATGGAGTGAGGATATCTTGCCAAAATACCACTTGTTGGAGTGGTTTTTCCAATTTACACAATCGCATATTCCTTGTATAAATTAATGCTCATTTACCATGTCATTACGGCATGTACTTCTTAAGACGTGAACCGTGTGTGAATCAGGTGGTTTACTAGCTAAAAAAATTTTTGCTCCTCACTCTCCTTTCACTAACCAAGAATCTAGGGTATAAAACACACCCTTAGAATAGTACGCAAGTACATTCTCATCCATGAAGTCATTGTTTTTTATGTAGACGCGACTATTTGACAGGTCAGCTCATTTTTACATTATCCTATTACTAAGATAATCAGTAAATGATGGTATAATCAGATAAATTACACCAACTAAATTGTTATATCTGATATATTAATCAATCATCAAAATCAAACAACTTTTATAATTTTTTAAGTGAAATGGAAGTTTTCATGTCAGCTGTAAGATGGCTGAAGCACGACTGGGCCAACAGAGATAAAAATAAGTATGAAGTTTTGGATTGCGTCCGCTTTGGGAATATAGCGCCATGGCAACTGGTTGATATTAAGAGGAATCCTGAAAACCCAGATTTCATGGAACTGGCGAAAGATCCAAAAATGTGTAAAATGATTGATGACGGTTTAGCGTAAGATATTTTTATGTCCCTAATTTAGTGTAATATAGTCAACGCTTTCAATAAAAATCTTAGTAGGGTGTTGCATTACGTATTTTTGTGTTCTAGTTACGTAATCATAAAATATTGGTATGGACAGGAAAATGACGATTTTCAGCACTGGAACGCAGTCCTAGGCCTTCAAGAGCCTCCTCCGAGAAACTGGAGTGGATCAGACAAAACTTATTTTACCTACAGGGAGTTTCTTATATATCTGGACCAGTATAGGAGAAACCAACTGATAGAAAAGAATAAACCCAGAATGCTAAATACAGACCAAAAATGTGAATCCAAAGACTTTAAGTCGCGAAACCAAATGGTTTCCGAAAAAAATTCGCCGCGTGTGCCTACAATGGAAGAATTTTTTGTCGAAAAAGAAAGTAAGTACTAGTTATAACCAGCAGAAGAAAGTCAATAAGATAATATCCTAAGTTTTTGGAAATTTTAGTGATATCTTAAGGGACTATAAAATGTAAAATGTATCGTGCTTTTATTAAAAAAGAGGTTACAATATAAAAGATTTATAAAGTGAAAATAAGGTTTTCTTTAGTTATTATTGAAATCATAACTCATGTTTCTAGCTGATGGTTCATAAGTTACATTGGTCCAAGGCCGGTATTTTAATGCTAACTTTTTTTAAAGTAGGAACTCTGCTGACACTGTTACTAATAGTTGTCTTAATTAACACTGGCAAAATACTGTGTAATATGTATGGGTGAAAAAGTAGTCAAATAACATCATAACATTTACAGAATTAAACTTAATGATCATAAATAATATTTAAATAATGTTCATTAATTTCTCTCTCAAAGAAGATTTCAAGAATTTTACGGTATTTTGATTATTTTCATTTGCAGTGTTAACCAGTTTTTAATTATTTTTTTTGCTCGACGGAAGCTAACATTTGACACGACAACGAACCAATATCCAAATGGGATAAATTATCACCTTCCCCTAAATAAGTTGCTGCATTTTCATATTATTTCTCTAGTTTTAGGATATGCTGTAAAGATACAAAGTGATTTTTATGAGGATAAATCGTAACCTCAAGTGAAGCTACTCTTACAGATCCTCCTTTATTATTCATATGTTAGGCGCCGCTGCGGAATTGCTCGGGCGCTAAGCAATTCCTGAAAATTAAAATACTTAAATACTGAAATTCTCAGTAAAGTTCTTATAACTTTCTTGATTTCCGTCGCGACGGTTCAAACTGTATTAAACGTCATTCATAGTTTGAGTCTGTGGGATGGTGCGACAAATTGCAGAAAATATAGTCATTTAAATGAGAAACACGAGCCTACAGTTTACTTAAGGGAAGATCGCGAAAGGCGGGAAATTAATGTCTGTAGTTTCGCTGAGGTTAGCGCACCTTGTTCGAGTAGACAAATCTCGCAAGAAGTTGGTGTACAAGAGCGAACAGTGCGAAATATTTTGAAAAGAAATAAGTCCCACTGCTACAAAATTATGACTACCCAAGAAATTTTTCCTGAAGACCGTACGAAACGAATGAATTTTTGTGAAACCATGATGGAAAAGTCTAATGAAAACGAAAATTTCATCAAGAATATTTTATTCACTGATGAATCATCTTTTTCCATACATGGCCGGCATAATTCTTCTGTAGTTCGATATTGGTCTAGGGAAAATAAACATTTGAGTGTGCCATTACGTACTCAACATCCACAAAAAGTAAATGTTTGGGCCGACATTTTAGGTGATCATGTCATTGGTCTTATTTTCATTGACGGTAACTTAAATGCCGACAAATATTTAAACATTTTGCAGAATCAGATTATTCCGGCTGTTCAAGCTCTTGACGTCAACTTCGGGGAGATTTGGTACCAGCAAGAAGGCTTTCCTGCTCATAATGCAAGAAGGGTGCAAGTTTTTAGGCAACACTTTTCCCGATTGTTTTATAAGTGGAAGAGGCACAATAAAATGGCCACCAAGATCCCCCGACTTGGCGCCTAATGATTTTTTTTGTGCGGATATGCAACATCGCAAATTTATCAACATGAACACGAGCGAGCGCGTGACTTGCAATAGTTTCGTGCTAAAATTATTGCCATCCTACAGTGTGACTCGTGACATGCTTTTAAATGTCAGGAACGAATTTTATCACCGATTAGGGTATTCCCAGGCACAACATTTAGAAAAAAAATGTTTTGTTTCACTTTTAATCCGTTCTTTTTAAATCTATTTCATTTTAGAAATTTTATTTTATTTTCGTTAAAATATTTCTTAATCTATTTTTATTTAATAGCAGAACGCCAGTTTATTATCACGCCAAATGGCCAAAAATTACTCAAAGAATTGCCGCTGAGTTTTTTGTTGCATTTTAAAAACAATTATGTGTCAAATAACTAGAAATTTTCGAAATAAACAGGGATACGTAGTTATTTACAGAAATAACTATACCCCACAACATTTTGAAATTTACTAACCAAAACATTACTAACAGTGTCATCGGGTACCTGATCTGATGGCGAGCCATTGCAGCGCATGACCTAAAGATGAATAATTTATTGGCAGTACATTCCCCGCTACTAATTACGCTTACCAATGGTTGTGCTCGCAACTTCGTGGTTTTTGGGGGCTTTAGGAGAATTTACCCCGAGTGGCCAATTCACTATCTCTGTCTTTGGTTTTCTTATTAGTTTTAAATAAAGAGAATATTTGCAAATCAAATTTTCCTAAACACCTAATATTTGTCAATAAACTAGGTGTGGAAAAAAGGGATATGATAGGGCGTGCCCGCTTTACTTTACAAAGACAACGTACAATGAGGCAACATTAATACATAATTCTCTTTCTCTCCCATACATGACTGCTATTTTTATCCTTTATGTACACACAAACAGGCACTCAAATTAAACTTTTTCCAATAGTGTGTATATATATATATATATATATATATATATATATATATATATATATATATATATATATATATATATATATATATATATATATATATATATATATATATATATATACCGGGTGAGTCACGAATTGCGCTCGCCCCGATATCTCCTAAAATATTTGGAATAGAAAATTGAAATTTCGAGGGCTTATTATACGACTAAAATGCCATCTTTTCAATAAAAAATCAAGTTTGGTGCACATCCGGTTTGACCGGAAATGCCCACAACTTTCGATTTTTAAATGAAACACCCTATATATTTTTACATTTTTGGAATCTAGAGGAAATTTTGAATACAATACATCCATTTTGGTCACTTTTTGATAAACATTAAAAATTTTATTAAAAAATTTATTTCTGAATCCAGAGTCTGTGGTGCCCAAAATATATTTTAGTTTGTGTGCTACGTTACTATAAAAATAAAAAAGAGCAATATGATTGCATTACTTAATTGTCTAGAGGCGTTTAAAATTTTTAAATGTGATTTTTACCCACTAACTCGGTTTTTTTAAATGGGATGTTAATCGTTCACCAACATTTTTAAATACCCCATTTTCATACGAATCTAATGATACCAAAATTTTGAAAATCCGCTCAGAAATATTTGAGATTTCAGCCAAAATACAAGGCAACCAAGCTTTTTAGAAACATGCGGCTAATAGATTAGTGGGCTTTGGAAACTAAAATGACACATTTCTGTTTAAAATCTGGTAACCTAATAACATTGGAAAAATCATAGTAACGTAGCACACAAACTAAAATACATTTTGGGCACCACAGCACTCTGGATTCAGAAATAGATTTTTTAATAAAATTTTTAATGTTTATCAAAAAGTGACCAAAATGGATGTATTGTATTCAAAATTTCCTCTAGATTCCAAAAATGTAAAAATATATAGGGTGTTTCATTTAAAAATCGAAAGTTGTGGGCATTTCCAGTCAAACCGGATGTGCACCAAACTTGATTTTTTATTGAAAAGATGGCATTTTAGTCGTATAATAAGCCCTCGAAATTTCAATTTTCTATTCCAAATACTTTAGGAGATATCGGGGCGAGCGCAATTCGTGACTCACCCGGTATATATATATATATATATATATATATATATATATATATATATATATATGTATATAAATGTATATATACAGGGTGGGGCAATAGTGCGTCGGACCTCGATATCTCGAGTTCTACGATAGCTAGAATTTTTTTTAAAAAATTGCAAGACATACAGGGCGAGCCAAGACGAAATTACAGGACCAAGTGCCTTTTTTTGAAATAGAATGCTATGTATATCAGTACATTTTTTGAAGTCTCTTTCTAGGCTCTATTCATTCCTATATTATTATTGGCTATCTCCCAACCACTTTGATGTAATGAATTTTTTTTGTTGAAATAATGCCATCTGCAGATGGATATTAAAAAAATCACCACAGTCACAATTATGGGTTTTAAGAAAAACTTATGTGAATACCAGTTAGACATCTAATTAATGTTTTTGAATCATTTTCATTTCCTAAAAATGTACAGGGTGGCCAAAAATTAGTATTCAATTAGGAACTTTTTAAATTGAATTTTCTCAATTTTTTTCAAATGGAACACCCTATATCTTTCAACGATGTGATGTAAAAATGAAGAACGAATATTTTTTTGTAAGTACTTCCCTATGGCTAATTGCAACCATTTTCGTTTTTTAAATAAATAAGTGTTTATTTTTCAATTAAGAACTTTTTAAATTGAATTTTCTCATTTTTTTCAAATGAAACACCCTGTATATTTTTCGACGATGTGATGTAGAAATGAATAACGAACATTTTTTGTAAGTATTTCCCCATGGCTAATTGCAACCATTTTCGTTTTATAAATAAATAAGTGTCAAATTCAAGAATAAAGTTAAAAAAAGAGGTTCCCTCAAATAATTCATTAGAAAAATTTATAATAGGTGTTCGACGTGTTGCCCATTTTGATTGACACACGTCTTTATGCAATTTTGAAGATGGTGCTCCACCACATTATTTAAATGCAGTTAGAAACCACTTAAATAATACCTACCCTCATCAATGGATTGGAAGAAATGGACCAACTAAATGGCCTGCTACATTCCCAGATCTTACAAAAATGGATTTCTTTTTATGGGGATACGTGAAGGAAATTGTTTATAGAGACACACCAACAACAGTACAAAATATGAAGGAAAGAATAACTGTCTTTAGATCTATCACACCGGCAGTTTTAGGAATAGTGGGAACCTCATTTCAAAAGCGCATAGAGCTGTGTGTCAATCAAAATGGCCAACATGTGGAACATTTATTATAATTTTTTCTACTGAGTTATTTGAAGAATCCTCTTTTTTTTAAGTTTATTTTTGAATGTTGTAATTATTACTCAATAAAACGAAAATGGTTGCAATTAGCCATAGGGAAGTACTTACAAAAAATGTTCGTTTTTCATTTCTACATCACATCGTTGAAAAAATTGAGAAAATTCAATTTAAATAGTTCTTAATTGAATACTCATTTTTGGCCACCCTGTACATTTTTAGGAAATGAAAATTATGCAAAATTATTAATTAGATGTCTCGTAACTGGTGTTCACATAAGTTTTTCTTAAAACCCATAATTGTGACTGTGGTGATTTTTTTTAATATCCATCTGCAGATGGCATTATTTCAACAAAAAAATTCATTACATCGAAGTGGTTGGGAGATAGCTAATAATAATATAGGATTGAATGGAGCCTAAAAAGAGGATTCAAAAAATGTATATACATAGCATTCCGATTAAAAAAAGAAGGCACTTGGTCCTATAATCTCGTCTTGGCTCGCCCTGTATGTTCGAAAATAATTTCCAGTTATAGACTTTTTTATTTAGTTTACTTGCAATTTTTTAAAAAATTTCTAGCTATCGTAGAACTTGAGATATCGAAGTCCGACGCACTATTGCCCCACCCTATATATATAGCACTGAGATTTAGTTTTAAATAATAGTAAAATTCCAAATTTGAGGCCGCAATGTAAATATTCGACATATACACTGACAGATGTTAATCAGAATTGATACCTAATTTGGTTCAACTGTTTTTAATACAGGCACCGTAATCTAACATAGCCAGACCAAAGTTTTCATGTTTTCATTTTAATTATCTAAAATTTCAAAGGTAATTCATTTTGTTGACCTTAAAAAAATACTTAATTCCGAACAAACCTGTTTTTCTAAAATATAATGAAAAAAATACGGGTAAAAAGAAAAGAAAAAATACCGGTAAAAAAGGAAATCCACCTTTTTGACTAAACTTGGATTAATTCAGTGTTAATATTACTAAACTGTAACATAATCATCAATTTCAAACTCAATCAATATTAGCATTCATCAGAAGTATGGTAAGTGATAAATTATGAAACATTTATGGATTTTATTTAAAACTGGAAATATTTTGGCAGGTAGATAGAACAATGAAGCGACAATCGATAAGTAAGTCTAAACATGTAAGTGCTTAATTATATATTAAAAAATATGCAAAAGCCAACAAAAGGTAATTAATTAATAATATTTAGAATTTTAGAGTTGACGTGTCATTTTTTTTAATAAATAATTGCACTTCCAATGCTGAATCTTACCTTTTGTTGACTTTTTCTTTAATAACGAACGATCAAATAGAAATAATACTAAAAATTAGAAATAAATTAATTTAGAATATAATTTGAAAATAAAAAATATTTAATTACCCAAATTTTATTTGACTTTTCCATATATATGTACAGGGTATTCTAGCTAAGATGTCACTCGCGATTTTCTAGGTAATATTCAAGACAAAGTCGCAGTTCAAAAACCAATGTGATGTAGTTTTTTTCTGAGGAATCCGATGCGGCCAAGAAAGAAACAATTGAACATCACATAAAAAAGTTATGGTCAAAAAACCAATTCTTTCAAAAAAATCAAAGTGACGAATTATTATATTTTTTGTTATAGGGTATTACTGGAACAAATTCCATATATTCAGTATCTTTATATCACCCAAAACGAATTTCTTTAAAAAAAATTTTAATTTCCCAATATATTTTGGTTGCATTCAACAGAACATTCAATTATCTATCAAAAAGGCATAAATCACTTTTGTGATATCTCTAACTGTTTTCGAAATATTAATATGCTTGCATACGCACAAATTCACTATTTCCCGTATTCTCAAACGACATAAGAAAATTGGCAGATTTAGCAGACAATCCGTCCAAGGCCGATCTAGATAAATAAGTGCAGGAGAAATGAATAAAAAATAATATACAATACTTTTGCTCATGAGTGTATATTCAGGATCCGGAAGTACATTCAATCCCCATCTTGACCCATTTTGTTATGTTTTGACTGATAGCAATAAAGATATTCTTGTAATGTAATTTCTTTCAACCAGTCCGGTTCAAGCAATTTCCTTAAATCCACCATATTGAAAATAATTCCGATCTCTGATTGAATGTTTAATGCTACTTTCTATACATACTTTATGTTTGAGCCTCGCGCACCAAAACTATACTTTAACACTGTGTTTCAGGAGTCACCACCCTTTGTCAATGAAAAAGAAATTACTGTATATCAGTGTCCAAATACGAATGAGTGGAACTATTTCCAAAATCATCTGAAAAAGACCAAGAGGAAACCGAGAAAATGGTTGTCGAGGAGTGAGGCTGCAATAATAATACAGAGAGCGTTCAGGAAATACAGGAAAAGGAAATTGTTACGCATATTAAACAGGAACGTAGTAAGGAAATTCCGACCAAAGGATCCTGCAAGAAACTTGAAACAAGACAGAGTATTGGAGATGTTTACTCCATTGAAAAATAAATTGGCTAAATCGCATATGTAAGAAAAACACTACTTTATTTTTTATTATATAGGGTGTTTCTAAAAAATATTCAATTATTTGAATTGGTAAAAAATATTTAATACAAAATGTCATCTCAACTTTTGGTCGGAAGCATTTTCAATTTCAGCGAAAAGTGTTGACAACGCCGCGAACATGATACTGAAAATACACTGACAGGTTTCAAAATGCTATTTTATCGTTTGATGTGCAAGTAGGTTCATTCATCCATCTAGTTTTCAGTAATTTAGTAATTGGTTCTTGATCGTTCAGCATTTTTTTTGTTACATAAAGTGGGGCACGAATGACAGATGTATTTAACAAGGTAGCATAGGAATTATTAATTTTATGCAGTTTCTGACAGTTACTTCGGAAAACCGGTTCAACAATGAATCAGTAGTGGTCATTAGCTCACCGTACAAAAACAGTTAGTTTTTTTTTTAAATAAAAAAAAATTCATGTGTGAAACGCGTCGTCGTTTTCAAAACTATTTTCGTGTTGCCAATTCTTCACAATTGTTTTTATGTTTAGGAATGTGCTTAGCAATACTGCCCTCAGTCCAGTCAGAAAAAAAGCTTCTCACAAAGACATCCCTTTTTAAAAGAGACAGAGAAACTGTGCTAGTTTTTGGAGGAATAGATCCTCACAATGATTATGGTGTTGGGAGAAATACTGGCAAGAATATATTTCGTTATGTGCCTGATGAGAACATATGGGAATTTGTCGGAGAATTACCTGTACCAAGGCACCACCATTGTGTTCAATTTTTTAAAGCAAGGATATACTTAGTGGGTAAATGCCACATTTATAGTAATTATTTAAATACATAAGGAAGAAACTAAGTATTTTTTCTATGCGGCAACAAATCTTTTGTAATAAACGCAAAATATTGGCAAGCAGACCTATTCCATTGCAAGCAAGGGCGTCGTAGAATTCCATATATTTTCTCTTATATATAGTTATAATTAGAGTTGGTATTTCGATCCGCAAATCATAGGCGGTGCCAGGTAGAGAAATACCCAAGTACGTAAGCGAGACTCGTTTACTATTTTAATCTACTGTTATGCGTCGAGGTTTCAATAACGTAATATATTTCTCTCCGTTGTATTGTTGATAATTTTATTTTTTGAATTTTATTCTTGATATTAATTTATTAATACCTGCCATGTCGCACAACGTTGCGTAACTATATACCAACTGTAAGCGAAGACATTGTAAATAAGATCAAATGTGTACTAGAAAATACACAGCTGTGGTTATGTGTTGACGAGACGACAGATTGTAAAAGAAAATCTATCGTAATTGTTATAGTACGTGTACTGGACCCTCTTAAACCAACATTTACACTGTTACTAGCCAGCAAAAGGCTAACTGAGTGTACTGGCCAAACAATTACGTGGGTGGTGCTGGAGACGTTAGAAAATTTTGACCTGTCAAAAAGTCAAGTGTTGATGTTTGTGACCAATAGTACCACAACAATGCGTTTAGTAGGCCGTTCTCTTCAAGAACACGGTTGTAGGTTAGTACATGTTACGTGTAAAGTGCATGCTTTACATCTTGTGGCAGAAACTATTCAACAAGATTTGCCAGAGGTAGATGCATTAATTACAAGTACTAAAAAAGTGTTTCTTAAATCTTCTAAACGTCTTCGCACATTTCATAGCAAGTGTCCCGGTATTCCCGAACCACCACAGCCGATTCTTATATGTTGGGGAACATAGTTGGAGGTAGCATTTTATTATGCTGAATATTTACAACAAATGAAAGCTGTGATACTACAATTCAATCCAGACGAGGCTGCAGCTATTAAGGAGAGCCAGACAAAATTCGAAGATGTTTCTGTTGAAACAGCTTTAAAAACTATTCACAAGAACTATAAAGGATTACATCACGCCATACAAAATTTACAAAACAGTGCGTTGTTGTTAGCGGAGTCACTGCAAATAGTGGACGAAGTAAATCGACTGCTACACTCTATAGGTGACGCAAAAAAATGAGCCCGTTGGAGAAAAGTTCGCAGGTGTGTTAGAGTAGGACACCGTTTTTACCAGATTAAGACAAAATTCTGATGGTACTGATGGTGCATCTGCAGATCCGTTAAGTGAGTTCAAAGACTATTTTAAGTATGCTTGTATTACATCAATAGATGTCGTGCGGTCATTCTCAAAATATAAGCATTATTTTTCACCACGTCGAGCATTACTCTCAGAAACAACCATAGAAACATACATGATGCTGCAAAGTCTTTACATATCTTTTCCAGTTTGTGATAACCAAGCTAGTTAAGAGGGTAAGTTGTGCATACATTGTTATAAATTGTAACAGTTTATTTCTTCTATTACTAATTAATTTCTTTTCTTACACTTATTATGGTGCGTACGCCTATGTCCTGCGGCGCATTTGTGCCAACTCTAGTTATAATTTATGTCTTTGGGGTGTTAAATATAATACATAGCAGAGTTTGTCCAGTTTTTCCTGCACCTATATTTTCTTTAAAATTTGTGATGCTACTCTGCTAACCATTGTAAACACTGTATTATCTGTAACTTTAAAAATTTACAGAATGTAAATTGGTTACTATTCTGCTGACAGGACATTAGACTTTTATATGAAACTGCTTAAATTTTTTATAAGTTTTATGTCTATAATGTTTTGACTGTAATTTGAATGTAAACACGAAATGAGGTTATGTGTAACACTAATATTAAATAATTAAACCTAAAAATCGTATTATACATAGAACATGTCCGACAAATGCAAAACTGGTGGAAGGTGATAGATAAGTATATTCATAAGAAAAATACTTCTTACACCTTATTTTTTAATTATGAGAATTATATTTGAATTATATGAAACTGGAAAGAGAAGATATTGCGAGGTGGAAATAATCTTTTGAAATTCCTGTGCTGAATTTCGTAAATGTTTCGTACCGTAAAAATAATGGCAACAGAAATAATTAATGGTTGTTTAGAAGCACTTTATCAAGAAATGGCTGTTAACAATAAAATTCGAGGGTTTTACAAAATAATATGTTCTAAAATTTTACTTGGAAATAATAAAACTATCGAAAATTATATATTTTATTAAAATGTTGAGGTTTTGGTTACATTACATTTTTGGAAAACGGAGGTATACAAACGCCGCAGTGAGAAGTAACGCGTACACTTATGTTGGTTAACCTACTGTCAATCGGGCAATAGCTGATATTTGTTTATTAATTACACAGCATTTATGTCGATGTGGGTAAAATTTATCAAATTTAATAAAAAAACTCAAAAGTATAAATAAATGACAATGACGTTAACTTCGTGCGAAGTTAGATACAATGTAATGATAACTGAACAGAATCTGTACATATATAAATTACGGCAGAATATCAAGTTCTGTAAAATTTACCATGGCTGCAAATATTTACATAGAGACAAATTATTTTACATTGATGCATATTTAAGTTACAGAAGCATTCAGCAGAATAGAAGCGTTAAATTAAATACGTAGGAAATTTGTATGTCATTCCAGAGACGGATTTAAACCTAATACTATAGTCCGAAAATCGTGTGATATAACAGTAAAAAAATAAATAATAATTTTTGACCGTCTACTTACACATTAATTATTTAATCTTTTCCATGTAAAACCGGCACCGATGAGCGGGCGTCAACCGCAGAGAATTATATTCCCTAAACAGAGCATATTGTTAGCAGACTACCTTCTGGAATGATTTGGCCTTTTATTTAGTACAAGTAGGGGGGAGTTATTTTGTTTACATCATTTAGTAATTTTGTTCAGTTCAAGAACTTCAAGCTAGAAATTTGTTGTGTGTACGCCGAGTATAAAGACTTTCTATTTATTCGATATTTCTGTTTAATGTACTGCATTAGTGGATGTAAAATATGGCGAAGCAAACTGCGTCTTCGAAAACAGTGATGCGTTGTTATGTAAAGCTTGCGAGTTAGACTGTCATCGGAGCCCAGACGCGTAAAGCCGCCTTCCGCTATGACGAAACGTGTCATCGAAAACATACCAAACACTGATTGGCGAAGACAAACATAAGCGGTGCAACATGGAGGAGCTTTTATATGAAGAAGTTTACAAGGAAAATACTGTTTACTGTAGTGCTTGCCCTGTTTTGCAGTCTGCTCCTTTTATATACACCGTGTCCCAAGACCTTTTTGCAAATTAGGCGTAACTAGGAAGTGCGTCATCGTGCAATAATGTAAGTTCGCACTAAATGTATTTAAGACGTGTCATGTGTTGTTATAATTTTAAAATTTCAGCCCTTTCGGTAGACTGGGAAGCGCTCGAGACGGGGCGAGGCTAATTAGTATGTTATTCATGTGCCCACCTGACCCACTGATAAAGCTGATAGGTTGAGCTGCGTAGTATTGTGCGCATATGTATAAAATACAAATTGCAGAATCTCTTGAAGCACGGTATATAACATGATATCCCAATTCCCTATATATATTCATTACATATCTGTTCCACGTCCATGCATTCCATAGACCCAAATCAAATAAATAATATGTGTTGAATACTCAATGCTATGATTATTTCTACTATGAAAACTTTATTTTCATACATGGGTTTACCTAAAAGAATACCCATGCAAGAAATTATTTAAGAAGTTTCATTTTCTGGTATTTTCAGGGGGCGCTGATCCTCTGTCAAGACGATATAAGGGGAAAATCCGTTATAGTTGCAAACACGTGGAGTTTCGACCCTACATCTAAAAGTTGGTTCAGCGAGCCAAATCTTCTTGAGGCGAGAAAAAATTTCGGATTAGTAGCTTGTAACCAAAGCTTATATGCCATTGGTGGCCAAGGAAAGATTATCAGTAAGGGTTTTTCTACTTCAGACAGCCTCAGTCAAAAATTTAAGTGAATGTTACTTATGCACAATAAACGTTTCGAGTTGTAATTTGGTCGCGCCAACGTTGTTATAACGGCTACAACATTGGGGGTGACCAAATTACAACTTGAAATGTTTATTGGGAGTCCTCTGTGTATGTGGATAACTTGAAACGAATGATAAATAGTGGGAGTTGAATATGGTTAAAATCACCAACTTTAAAAAGATCAAAATGATATTTTAATGTTGTCTACCAAATAATCAAAGAAGCAAACTTAGCAGCAAAGTACATATAACAATGTTAAAAATATTCAACACGCCATTTTAATTGAGATGATTATATGTATATTCATATATGCAAAACCAGTGGCATTTGTACAACTAAGCTGCGTTAATTATGTGCAATTCTTTATTACAGAACTCTTAAATCTTTAGAAAAATTCAATATGGAAGAAAGGACTTGGGAAGAAAAAGCTCCTATGATACATGCAAGAATCGGTTTGGCGTGTGCAAAATATAGAAATTACATTTGGGTGGCAGGCGGATTATCAGGGTCAAATACACATAGAACGGTGCTTGACTCAGTGGAAAGTTACAATTTAAGAAGTAACCAGTAAGTATTCAGTGCAATCACAAGAAGACCAAAACACTTAGTGCCTCTTTTATAAATTATTTTGCAAATACCTAGACACTTTAAAATCCATTCGCTTCATGATTTGCATAAGGCTGGAAATCATAATGGCTCTGTTTGGTATATTAGAACTGGTGTGAACTAATGCTATATTCTGTATTCTATTTCGAATAGTTAGACAGATTTCCTAAAAATTAATATTATTTATCATCGTGGATGGTGTTGTTATAGACTATTAAACAAATTAATTTCAGTTTGCTTAAAATCTTTATTACCACACAGTTTTTTCTAAAACAAGGAATGACATGAATTGAAGCAGACTTTATTCATTAACAACAACATTTATTCTTTATATAAATTATCATAGGACATCGAGTTCTTTATTAAAACTGAAAATAATTTGACTAATTTTGAATTTTATATAAAATATTCTGACATTATTTGTAAATTTATATTACACAACAATAAAATAGAAATTTATTATTTTCACCAATGAAGATAGAATATTGAACTTGTAAACTTGTATCGGTAATAAAATAACTATAACATGTTACCTACCTACCTATATAAACTTTATTTTTTACTTTGATAATATAACAAAACATCTAATCTTCTCCATATTTGTTTGGCGCTATTCTGTTTTTTTAACACGCTTTTATTAGCTTCACCTGTATGTTTGTTTGTTTGTTTGTTTGTAACCGACTCTTTGGACTCGATTTTGACCCACTTTAAACGGACAGACTTAATTGAAACTTTGTACACTTACGAAGAACCGGTAACAATACAATAATTTGATAAGTTTATATCATTATCCTGATCAGAATCGCCAGTCCTTTCCTCACGTATCCTCTACGTGAGAGCAAGAGGCTTAATACTGTAAGTATATTCTGTGATTCTCAGTTCGGTCGTTGGTCGAGCGGGCAAGTCTTAGTCGACGCGAAACGACGGACTCCTCGGGCGTGAGTTCAAATCCCATGGCTGAAATAAAAAAATTTTTTTTTTTTCAGAAATATCTGTTGGATCGTAATATGTTATAATATCAGCATCAATAAGCAATATAAATATAGTTTAAAAAAACTACAAAACATGCTTTCATAGCACATCAAATTAAAAAGTGAAAAATAAATATAGTTTAAAAAAACTAAAAAACACGCTCTTAAAGCACATCAAACTAAAAAAGTGAAAAATAATTATCAATATAAACTGAAAACAATAATGAACGAAAAAATACTAGTATTCTTGTGAAAAAAAGCGTGGGGCGCTTTGTGCCATATTTTTTCGTATATCGAGCAACCCACGCTTTTTTCACAATAATACTAGTATTTTTCGTTCATTATTGTTTTCAGTTTATATTGATAATTATTTTTTCACTTTTTTAGTTTGATGTGCTTTAAAAGCGTGTTTTTTAGTTTTTTTAAACTATATTTATTTCTTTCAAAGGTCTTCCCGGCATACAACTGTAGCAATGTTTCTAATTAGGAACCCATGTTCCAGGACAGTATCGTCGATATTCTCTCTGAGCAGCACTCGCGTTTTTGTTATTTTGGTAAAATAATAACCAATGTATTATTTTTCTCTTCCTCTCTCTTTATTGTTTAAAAGAAATTTATCTTGTTTTCTTTTATACAAAAATTACTTTTTTGGAAACATATTTTCATGGTTAATGCTTTTTATTTTCATTTTTATTTTTTTTTTCGTATAATCAAAAATGAAGTCGAGTTTTGCGAAATTTGTAGGAAAAAAACAAATCGTCGAATTAATTTTATTGGCACCCACAGTGAATACATTGCTGAAACACGTAATATATCGAATGTATTTTCAAGAGCAGAAGTTATCCTATAAGCTGTATCCCGAAGATTGGAGATTCTTTCTTAAATAAGTTCTTTTTTAACAAAGAAATGGTTGTGATTCGATGTATGGTCAAATAGGCTTACACTATTCATCAGTTTATGGTGACTATAAGGTCAATCTTGCCTTAATATTACACCAGATTCTAATCCAGATAAAGATCTCTTTGCTGGATTGAAAGAAGCAATCATCGAAGAGAAAAATAAAGAAGAAAATGCGATTAACAAAGTAGATTTTCTATCTGATTCCAAGCACGAATCAGCATTTTCCATCGGCTGAATGCAAATGTTAATAAACAAGTTCCTGAAGTCATTGCCAAGTTTTAATTCCTCGTAAAAATTACTTTAATAATTGTACTGGTATCATGTTTAAAATCATGCCTTATCCTCGAAGGTAGTGAGAAAGAGTACATTGTATATTAATATTTATAACTGTAAGTAGGTTTAAATTTTTTTCTACATATGTAATACATGGAAAAATTTTTATATGAAAAATGTGTATATGACATTTTTTGTAGACAATTTCCTGCAATTTATTATTGATAATAATTATTTTAATCGAACGGTCAATAGATATGGATATATTTTACTATTCAAAAAGTATGCAGACGATGGTATATATGAGATTTCAAATTTCATAAAAAAATATTGGTTTTCTACACCGTTTTGAAATTTTATTTTAGATTCATTTTTCACTGTGCAAATTTCAAAATGGTGCAACTTTGTAAAAAATCAATATTTTTTTAACACGCTTTTTTATTAGCTTCTTCGGGCGTGAGTTCAAATCCCGTCTATGGCTGAAAAAAATATATATTTTTTTTTCAGAAGTATCTGTTGGATCGTAATATGTTATAATATCAGCATCAATAAGCAATATAAATATAGTTTAAAAAAACTAAAAAACACGCTTTCATAGCACATCAAACTAAAAGTGAAAAATAAATATAGTTTAAAAAAACTAAAAAACACGCTTTTAAAGCATATCAAACTAAAAAATGAAAAATAATTATTAATATAAACTGAAAACATGAACGAAAAATACTAGTATTACTGTGAAAAAAGCGTGGGGCGCTTTGTGCCATATTTTTCGTATATCGAGCAACCCACGCTTTTTTCACAATAATACTAGCATTTTTCGTTCATTATTGTTGTCAGTTTATATTA